>JACDJE010000125.1:798559-922971 GCA_016647715.1 Pavo muticus | reverse complement strand
CCCCCCCGAGGCTGCTCACACATTTCTGGAGAGAAAACAGAATCCCAGAGAAGGGCTCTCTGGGAGGAAGCTGCAGGCACCAAGACACACTCCTGCTGCGCAGCCCGTGCTGCCCAGGCCCCTGGCTCCCATCCAGTTCTCAAATCAATCTTCTTCTGAAGGTTAAACATGGCACCTTCCACTGATCCAGATCTGCAATGTCAACAGACCGCAGCTTTTCCCTGCCCCCAGGGTCTCACCAAACACTTGCAACAGTTTGCTAAGCAGCTGTGGTGCCCCATCCCTGCAGGTGCTCCAAGCCAAACTGGATGGGGCCCTGGGCAGCCCAAGCTGGTGGGGGGCAGCCCTGCTCATAATAGGGGGTTGGTGCTGGGTGGACTTTCGGGTCTCCTCCAACCCAACCATTCTGAGATTCTGTGATTCTACTGTATGATTCATGGGCTAGTTCAGCATCCTTAGAGCTGTGATGAAGATCACACCTTTATCTCTAGGTCTGTACTGCAATAGCACATTGGAATCCTGTGGGACTCAGTCAGGGAAAGGGAATCCTGGCAACAAGATTCAGTCTAGGTTGCTCATCTTTGCTGACTTCTGCAGTGTTAATAGAGAGAAAACAGTGCCTCCGGAGGGCAATCCAGGGCAAGAGACCAATTCTCTGAATTAGGTGTTGTGTTTGCTGGCTAGAGAGGAAGCTCTGGGAGGGATACTCCAGTGTGCTCAGGTTGGGCTTTGTGTGCCCATAGCACCATTAAGACACAGCAGAAATGCTCAGGGTCTGAACAAGTGATTGAGCACCTGGTGGGAAGGCAGGGCCAACCCAGGGGAGCTCAGGTGCATGCAATGCTCCTGAGTGACGAGAAGGGCTGGAGTCAGGATCCACCCCTTCCCAGACCTCATTTAAGTGTTGGCAGTGGAGGTAAGGGTACCTTGCTGGAGATTCTTGTATACCTGAGGTCTTCTGAGGGTAAGCAGACTTTTTTCCTTTGTTTCTGTGTCTGCAGCTGCTGCGTTTGAGCAAGTCCTCACTTGCTACAGCCTAGGATTTTGCTACTCTGTTGTTGTTGCTGTGCTTTCTATTGCATTACAGTACATTTTCAGACAGCTTTTCCCAACACGTTCTCCTATTCCTGCCATTTCTGAGGCTCAAAATTGCTCCTGAAGCTTAGTGGGAGCACTTGTTTTGTAATGCATTCCCAAATTCCCACGCCAAGGTGCAGCTAGTGTGCTGAGAAAAGCACTGGAATGACATTACAACTTTATTATCCAGGGAGTTGTCAGTGGGGAGGCAGGTAGGAAGGTCCCTTTGGTTGAAGATACAGTTCTGTACATGCTGTTGTGCTGTTCCTTCATTTACTTCAGCAACAAAGCATGATAAGGAAAGGGATGAGCATCTGGGAGGAACTCAAGGCAGCGCTTGACAGGTCAAAGTGGAGGATCTCTTGGGAGCTGAGCTGCAGGATGATGATTGTTGCCTGGAGGGATCTTTTAGGATTGTATCCTTGTTTTCTCTGGCAGAGGGGCTCTCTTGAAATTGAATTTCCTGTTATTTTCACTTCTTCCTTTATCCATCAGCACAAATTAGCTTTTCTTCATTCTGCCTTGGCTTTCCCCACCACACACACCCTTGGCCAGCATATTCATCTGGAATCTGCCATTTACTAACTGATCTGATTAGAGTTAATTACTAATTATTTGTATTACTACAACCCTGATGTTATATGCAGCATGGGAATAGAATTTAATTACAGCATAATATCAATCAGATGCATAAATTAAAATGTTCACGTTCAGTATGAGCCCATTTTCTATTTCCAGTTGTCTGAGCTGCCAGGCTTAGAGGAGAACAAAGCTATTGCTCCAGGCTGCTGAGTAGTGAAATATGGGCACTGCTCCAGACCAGGTGGAGGAATGGGAACTGCAGTTCCCAAGTGTGGTTGCCTTTCAGAAGAATTCTTTCTGGAAGGGTTTTTCACAAGAAAAGCTGCAATTGTATGTCATATAATTTCCTGCACAATATCTAGCAATAAATAGTTTCTGTGATTCTATGATTCTAGTTTTACTTCTTCTGTGAAGAACCACTACCCTCTGTTCACTCTGACCTAGAATGGCTAACAGTCTTTATCAGAAGTAAAAATGCAAGCCCTTTTCTTTGTCCTTTTCTTGCTATTTCTCTTCATATGTATGTATTGTATTTCCTTGACCATTCTTTTTCCCAGCTGAAGCAATTTAGTCTAATTATCTTATTTTTGTATACGAGCTGGTCTATAATTTTATCTCCTTTCTAAACCATTTCCAGAGATGGGGAAAACCTGCAGGCACTAATTAAGCTAATAGGGCACAGCATGGACACAAATCTTGCATAGAAGATGGTGGGCCCTGGGGCAGCCCAGGTAGTCCTAGTGCTTCTGAAACCCATTTTCACTGTGTGACTTGGAAAGCCATGGATGTTGGTACTTCCATGGAACCAATTACACAATTCATGCCAATTGTGTAGAACTAAGCATGCAGTAGACTTACATGATGTGATGATCTTTGAACTTATCTTACAGGGTCATCTCAGAATGCAGAATTTTTCTCCCCACACCTTCTCAAGTGCAGAAGATTAGTAGTATTCCAGTTTTCTACAAGAACTGCCAAATGCTTGTTCCTAGTCAGAGGATGATCTCTTTCAGCCTTTTGCAGCCTCTCCCGCTGAGAGATGATTCACTACCATCGCCAGAAAGTGAACTGATATATGTCAGCCAGATGCCTCCTCTTGGTTGCTGATCCACTCTCTTCTGCACAGTTCAGACAGGGATCATCTCCAGCCATTGTGACCTGGCTTCCCTGGGTCTGCTCCCAAACGCTACCTTACTGTTAATTTTCCTAATGCTTGCTGCCTTTCCATACTACCAGGGTTACTGCAGATTCCCATGGGAAATGGTTTTCCTCCTTCTCTGCTTCTCATTGGTACCTCTTCCCAAGGGAAGATCCTATCTCTATCATCCTATGGGAATAGCTGGCCATAGGCAACACAAGCCCCAAGCTTCAGCTACTGCCTGAGGTCTCCTTTCTCCTTTATCAGAGGCAAAATCCTAATTTCCTTTTCAGGTATAGGAGAGTGGTTGCACATGGAACAGTCAGTTTCAGAGTAGCCACTGTAGCTGAAAGGTCTAGGGAAGCTGCTGCCCATGGGTAATAAATTAACTTAATCTTCCCCAGGTCGAGTCTGTTTTGCCCTTAATGGTAATCAATGAATGGTTGTCCTTTCTTTATCCTGATCTGTAGAAAAGGTTTCATAGGATTACTTGAGTTGGAAGGGACCTTAAAGCCCATCTTGTCCAATCCCCCTGCGATGAACAGGGGCATCCACAGCTCAATCAGGTGCTCAGAGACAGTGTGGTTCCAATGGCTGAGCTTTGAAAGAAATTTAATGCTTCTGGAGAAAGTGCTATAAAAGCACTGTGCTGGGTGGTTTTATAGATACCACTCCAGAGACTGGGGTTCTCATGGAGGTCCCCTGTCATGTCCCCTTATCCAGCAAATATTTCAGCTAGCTATAGAAAACAGTGGAGGACATGTTTAGATACCCGAGGCATTCCTTCATGTCAGCCAGTTCATGCTGCCAATGTGATTTCAGCAACAGGAGAAAACTACAGCAGGTGGTATCAAAACTGCTGGGAGAAGGCCTGAGCAAGTCATCTGGCTTAATGACATTTGCTTGGAAACAGCTCTGCACAGTGCTGTAATCACCCAGATGGCACAGCTGGCTTTACTGCTCCTGGAACAAAGAATGGTGATATTCACTATCAGCAATGTTTATGGCACAGCACTGTGACCCTGTGTTGCAGAATGGGACCTTGCCCATCTATCTTCCACTCTGGTTCCTCTCTGCATAGAGTTTGGGATATACTAGCCAGTCCCCACCAGCCCTTCTTGCTTACAGTTATAGCATTCCTGCCAGATAGTCAGTCTGGAAAATCTTCATCTGCATTTTCATGCTGTGCTTCCAGAGGATCCCTGTCAATATATGGGGCTGGACCCACGAACAGGTGAGCAGCGAGTATCATATGCTTGCAGGGCATGTTTCCATCCAGCTGGCAGTGGCTGAATTTCAATTAAATGCCCATGGGCAACTTTGTGTTAAGCAAACCAACCAGTAGAAAAGTGTTTGCTTGAGAATGCAATGTGATTCATCTCCTGCATGGGAGCTGAGGACACAGGCTGGCCTAGTTTGAATGCTGGCTGCTTTCTCTCCAGACCACACCAATTCCCCCAGAACTTAGCTTTTGTTTACTGGGCTGCCATCTAACCTAGGGATGCCTTGATTAATTTTCCTCAAAATTAAAAAATAATGTATATATCTATCTTGCTGTCACAAAAGCCTTTAGTATACTTAAAAACGTATCCTCCACAACATAAGCAATAAGGAAGAAAAAAATGTTGTCCTGTTCCTGTGGTTATATCAGCCCTTGAAGAGCGCTGAGTTGGTTTCCTCTTGGGTCTATGCAAGTAGGGATCAAGGAGAGCTGAGAGCCCTGGGGAGGGGCAAGAGAGGGTGGTTGGGGGGCCAACAAATTACAGGTCACAGCAAACATGAGTCTTCAGCAACTCTACCATCTCTTAGCAGGACACATGATGGATTAAAATCTTATTCTTGTGACAAAGATTGTAATGAGAGCAGAAAATGGTATTGCATGAATCTGTTCCTCTGACAAGGGTTGTGATAAAAAATACAAGAGCTTTTGCTGTGTTGGCACTGCAGATCTGTCCTCCTTGTTCTTGTCAGAATTTATGAAGAGAAAGAAAATAGTACTTGCATCATCTTTGGAGCAAGTCAGATTTCTGGTTTGTTTTGCCATGAAGAAAATGTTAATACCTGCAGATCATTTCTCCCAGAACTGTGCAAAGGCTCCTGCAGAATGACTGCAAGCCACCGATATAGCAGTAAGCCAAAGCAAGCAAACTCCAAACAGAGCATATGTAGTGATCAAGCTGAGCTCTGTTTGCTGGAGGCACACTTTTTGGATTGCTTTGTGATGTCACAAAATCCTATGACCTCAGGAATGATGTAACCTTTCCTTGTCTAAGTGGATGATGGAGCTGGTATCTTTCTTGCTGTCTCTGCTCTCCTCCCACTATCACATCACTATAGACCAGCACAGCACTCAGTGCTCAGCCAGGTCCTCATTTGACCCCTTCCATCCCACATGCTGCAGTCTTGCAGCCTGCTGATGGTTTCCTCTGAGTTGCAGCAGGCTGAATTCATGGCAGGAATGACTATAACACTTTTAATGTAACAGTTGTGGAGGCTGGGGCTGCGAATGGCACACCAGGGTGCAGTGAAAAGAGTAGATATAGGAGAAAATAAAGACAGAAAGTGTGGTGGCGAGATGTGAATCCAGAATGAGGCAGTCATCCTATCCTTCCCATCTCTATGCCTTTGCTGAGACAGACCCAGTTTTAGGTGGCATCCAAAGTCACTACAGCCTTTTCTGAAGTAGAGATGTATTTCAGAGAGCCCCACCCCTGCTGCTGTACCAACACCTCCTCCAGACAGGGGAGTCACTGAGACAGGAACAGAAACAAGAGTTGCCAATTCTTGTTGCAGAGGGTTGTGCTGTGTGCTGGCACTGCTCCTATCTATCAGTCCTTGTGCTGTCTCCCTTGCACTGAGCTCTCTGAATGCTGATCAGTGGCTTTATTTAGCTGGAGCTATTTCCTTAATGAATGGAGGTCAGTGGACAACCTAAAAATGGTGGCTGGCTGCCCAAGTGTCAGCTGAGTTTTTTGCCCTCTTCCCCTAACTCATCTCTTAAAGCCTTGTGAAGTCGTCATTTTGATTTCCTTTCTTTAGCCACTACGAAACAAAAATGAAACATTACCCTATGGGATAGCTCAGCAAGGATCAGTGCAGGCAACTTGGAGCAGGAGAAATGAAATGTCAGACCTTGTCTGGGAGATATCTTTGTTGTTCTTTCCATTGTGAGATCTGTGTGCACTTCTTCATTCAGTGGACTCACTGAATATATACTTTAGATATAGTGGAAAACTCTTCCTCAAAAGAGAGGTGCAGCACTGGGACAAGGTCCAAACAGGCTGTGGGTTCTCCCTTCTTGGTGACATTCAAGCTTCATTTACTCATTTGAGCAACATGATCTTATCTTGAATTTGGCTCTATCTTAAACAAGGAGTATATTTGATCCCATCTTATCTGCTTCCTTCTGGGAACCTATGAAATTCAGAGGAATTCTTCCCCATCTATCTTGGTTTTTAGCTTGCTATTGCTCCTCTAGTCCTGTGAAAGGCCAAATATGAATCCAACAGCTTACCTGTCCCACCTGTACCTACCACCTACCAACAGCTATTATGTGGGCCTCTGCCATGCCATCAAAGCTGGCCACATAACCACCTTTAGAACATGTAACACCAGCCAGCCCACAATTCCCCACATCTTCAAACCAAACCAGGCAGAGACAACAGCCTTCTCTGGGAGTTCCTCCCATGTTGAGTGATTCAAAAGTAACATTTTGTAAAAAGTTTTGATGACCAAACTCCAGACGTGCACAGCTTTTATGGGCACCAAATTTCTTGTGGAATTGTTTTCTTCTCCAGGAGGCAACAAGATTGATGTCCCCCAAGAATACTAAGGACTTCCTTGCAGTCCCAGCTCAAGTCCAACACTGAAGCAGAGGTCTGCAGCTAGAAGAGACTTGTCCAATGAGTGTCCAGTAGCAAGTACTGCCTGGGAGTGGTGCTCAGGCTGTCCATGAGTAATCTCTGACACTGAACATGAAGTTATGGGTGGGAGGCTCTTTATACCAGCTTGCAGATGATCTGTGACACCTCCAGGCTGAGACAGATTTTCTTGGGTTTGCATTGAAACCCACATGTGGGACAGGCTGGCTGAGTAGCTATCACTCCCAGTCGAATGGACAGGGAGAGTCACTCCCTTCCTAACCACACTTTTTGAATACAAATCCACAAGTCCGAGCAACGGCTAAAGCAGATTCCCAGTTTCTCCTAAGAATGGGGCCTGTTTTCATAACACTCTGACCCCATCTGCTGAGAAACATGAAGATTCCTCCCTTCCACATGACTTCCACTGAGAGTTTACTTGGGGAGTTATCAAATTTACATAACCATCTGAATGCCATTTTACTTTTATTGTATATTGCGCTGTTCAAGCACATTGATGAAAGCAGTGGTGGAACAATACCAGGTAATGAATATATTGAACTGAGAGCTAGATATATCTGGAATGTATAACTAGATTCTGCTTTGACTGTTCAATTTTTCTGCACAAGCGTGGGAGTGCTATATGCATTCACTGCGTACAATAGAACTAATACCAAGAACTGTCTGTTTGCAGCAACTCTTACCTCTGGAGAATTTAAAAATTGAGTGAAGGGAATGGTACTT
This sequence comes from Pavo muticus, assembly GCA_016647715.1. NCBI lineage: Eukaryota > Metazoa > Chordata > Aves > Galliformes > Phasianidae > Pavo > Pavo muticus. Next base: position 915,570 of record JACDJE010000125.1, on the reverse strand, counting down.
TTGTCTGCAGAGTGTCACTTGAATCCTTACGAATTTCACACAGCTCAAACACAAGCAGGACCTGAAACATCAGGATCTCCTACCTCTTTCTACACCTTTTTCTTTCTTCAAAATTCAATTTTTTCTTTCTTCCTTTGTGCCTGTTGGCTTCCTCCATTGTTGTTGATGTGAGCTGCATCAGCAAGAAAGCTTTGAAAGCCCTGGCATGGAGCTCTGATTGCAAAACACTGAAATCATGCTACCTGTGTAATACAAGCACCAGGCAAAAGTATTTGGTTCTGCGTGTGTATCAACCATGACACTTTGTTTTCTTTGGTTTTGAGTGTTTTCTTTAAATAACATTTTTTCTTGCAGTTTATTTTCTTTATAGTTTGTTTTCCTTTGGACAAGAAATAGTGCTCCTCTCTGATGAAAAGAGATGATTTCTTAAGCAGCTTCTGCTGGAAGGCTGTTTGCCACTGAGAACCATTTAGATGGGCACATCCTCCTCAGCCAGAGAGCTAATGGCTTGAGTCTTTCCTGCTGTTCTTGGGCTATATGAGCCACTCAAGCACAGCAGGACAGAAAGGAATCTGTTTATGGCTGTTTCTGCCTGGTACTCTCACTGACCCCAGGTAGGAGGATGACCTTGACTTCATTTGCCATATCATCCCTCCAGAAAGATTTGCCAACTCCAAACCCTTAGGATGGGTGCTCTGCTGCATGCTCACCTATGAGCAACACAAGACAGTCTAAGAGAAATAAGAAACATTGCTTTGCCATTGGGTTTTCATAGAGCCATAAGATCAATAAGGTTGGCAAAGACCTCCAAGACCATCAGTATTGGTAGTAGGTGGACCATTGGACATGATGGTCTTAGAGGTGTGTTCCAACCCCAACTCTCCACCATGCCCACTAACCATGTCCCTCAGTGCCATATCTATCCTTTTCTTGAACACCTCCAGGGATGGTGACCTCACCCCCCTGGGCAGACCATTCCAATGCATCACTGCTCTTTTCAGAGAATAAATGTTTCCTAATATCTGACCTGATCACCTAACTGTGACCCTACAGAACACCAAGTCACCATTTAAAAAAAAATGAAAAGGAAGCTGAAAGATGGTCGTGTAATAGTCATGATCAGGGAATTTTAAGTAAACCTTCTACTATCAGAGCTGTTTTACACTTAGGTTCTCAGCTCCTTGGAGAAAATTGCATGGTCCTTCTGAGCACATTTAGATCCTTAAAAGAAGAGGCCTAGATGCAAAAGCACAAATTTATGTTCACAGTGTGCTGGGATAAGGAAATGAGAAAAGGAAAAAGAGCTACAAAGCACATAGAAAAATTCAGAGTTGTTTGTAGTTGCAGTTTAGTGCTGTTTGGAAGAGGAAATAAATAATGTATTCATTGAATGCTAACTTCTCACTACAGCCCAGGGTCCTGTGCCAGGCACACATGGTACATACTTCAAGGCATCACTTGCTACACTCAAAAACTACGACCAACATCTCAAGCTGTTTGTGCTTCTGCATCAATTGTAGCACTAAGGAGTCTCAGTGGAGATCAGCTCTCCTCTGTACAAGCTACATAACAAAAGAAGGCCCTGTTCTCCAAGACATAGGTAGGTTGGGAGGTGAAGACTTACTTACTTATATCCAAAATTCATAAGTTTTGTTTCTCCATGCCCCACAGCCCACTCACACACCAGCCAGTTGTCTCCTAACTCCCGGGGCTGTTCAAGGACAAACATACTAATGACTGTGAAGGAGCTGAATGTTGCAAATTCCTAAGCTAAAATACATTTGCAGAGGACTTTGAAATACTCCGTTTTATTTCCATGCACTTCCGCGAAGTGTTTTTACTCTAAGATAATGGCTACTCATCTCAACACTATTTTGTAAAACTCCAGTCATCTGAGACAATCTTCTTATCTCCTAGGATACATAGTTCTTGCTCAACAATGATAAAGCTGGAGAGAAATTAATTTATTCTCTTGCAGCCGTCTCCCTTTCTGTGCATATATGTGTGTGTATATATGTACGTATTTTTTAACTAATGAAACAGAAACTGACAGTAGTTTAAAAATTCAGCATAATGATGTTATGTGCAGAGACAGAGCTTTCTAGGTCCTGCTAATTTGCTCATTTTGACTGCGATGGAGCAGTTTAAGCTAACTGAAAACCTTCCCCCAAAAAGTGGCATTTAATTTTCTAACTTAATTTCAAGCTATAAATGAGATATTTTTGTAAGGTTTCTTAATTTTATTTTAAAACAGTATAAGAGTACTAATCAGTCATGTTTTCCAAAACTAATAGTTGCAAAAGCTCCTAAAACAGGAAAAAGGAGGCAAATTTGGTTTTATTTTGATTCTTTGTGTTTTGCTTCTTAAAGGAAAACAAAAGGACACAGGGAAATGAAGTTATTGAGGATAAAGTTTGGAGTGAAGATTAGCAAACAGTAAATGCTAAACAAAATAAGCACATTTTGGTAAAGGAACTGTCAAAATTTCCCTCTACAATTCCTCTAAAGAAATAAATTGATGTTTTTGCATCCTTATCTGCTTCTCTGTCATCTATGTGTCACTGCATTGTGCGCAAAAGTTATACTTCTCAAAGGCCTGCCAAAATATCCTATCTCCCAAATTTCTACCAAGATTTCTCTGCCCTTGGAGCTGCCAAGTAATGCTGCTCTCAGTATAACATAAATCTTCAATATGTAGGTACTTGAATTAACACAGTTCACCAGGTTTTCATTGCAAAGATTCAAACTGCATGAAAATTTGCAAAACCTTTGGTAACAGAACAGTAAAGGGGAGGAGGAGCGTGTTGACAGAAATGTCCACAAAGGTCAGAATGCATGGGACCGTACATGAGTTAAGTGGAGACCATCTTTCCTAGGAAAATAGTGGTGAATCTCAGGATTCATAATACTCCAGCACTGTAGACTAGACTTGGAGGCACCAGTAGCAGACATATATTTCAGAAATATGTAAGTTTGAATCCAAAGCCTCATCTCCAACAGAAGGTTATTTCAAAAACACTCAATGACACCCCTGTCTTTGTTCCTGTATTGAAGAGCAGACGGCTTTTGACAGCTGTGGGGACTTACAGGTGCTGCCCCATTCCCAGCAGCATATTTAGCATTTCCTAAACATGCTGTAGTCATAATCAAAGTTGGAAGGAACCCTTAAAGACCATCTAGTACAATTCCCCTGCAATGAACAGGGACACCTACAGCAAGATCAGGTTTCTCAGAGCCCCATCCAGTCTGGGTTTGAGTGTCTCCAGGGACAGGGATTCCACCATCTCTGGGCAGTCTGTGCCAGTGCCTCACCACCGTTATTGTAAAACACTTCTTCCTACTATCCAGTCCAAATCTCCCCTCCTTTAGTTTGAAACCACTTCCCCTTGTCCTGTCACAACAGACTCTGCTAAAGAGTCTGTCCCCTCCTTTCTTACAGCCCCCCTGTAGATACTACGTCCTTCAAGAGCTCAAAGTCTGCTTGGATGAGGTGCTCATCTGGGCATCAAATGTTCTTCTAGGCATTTCCACAAGTCACCTGTGTGCCTAGTTCCCTCCTTTGACACTCAGACTCCCCGAGTCTCTAGTTCTCAGTCTCAGGATCCTGGAAAACAGACACTAAAGTCACTTAGACTCCACTAGAAAATATTACCCCAAAGATTCCATCCTTTGTTCTATCACTTGTATACAACACACAAACAAACACATTGCAAAAACTTCCAGTTCTCCTCTTAAAAACAATGAAATAAATCATGAGAACACTCATACTCCTTCAACTTTCTTTGACTCTGCTGGAAGGTCACAAAGATCTGATCATGCAAAATCAAAGACTGGCTCCGCTACCTAGTTCTCAGCTTTGCTGCCAGGGGAACAAGCAGAACTGCAGCTTTTTGGGTTAATCCACGCCTTTCTGATGCCAAGAGACAACTGCAAATTAGCTAAGCTTCATTTAGAGGAAATTTATATCAATTTTCCATCTCCAGTGAGACCTGTGAGAGCAATTTTACCTACATGAAAAAGATGTTTAGCCAATAAATCTTGCGAGAAGACAGGGGCCAAATGGAGCTGGCTCAGGCATGAGGCGAGGTAATATGTCAGATAACATAGGCTAGCTGGAGTCCTTCCAGGTTTTCACAGCAGTTGCACAGCTGCTGTGTGTGAACACGGTGAGGAACAGATCTGTGCGGGGAAATGAAGCCCATATACAGAGGGATGTTCCCAAGCAAGGACAGTCACCAGATTTGCTCACACATGGTGGTAGATACAAATATTGTAGACATCTAGGTTTATTTATAGATGTAGTCATCAAGACAAAGCACAGCTTGGCTGGTGCAGGCCTCCTTCAACAAGAAATCTGTGTCTCTGATAGTGGCACACAGATTTTGTGTATCTGGACATGAAGGCTGATTGAGTCAGGCGTGAAGCTTTTACCACCAGAGATGACTGGTGATTAGGATTAGAATAGTCAAGGAATTTTAATGCTTCTGAAACTCTTTTTCCTAAATTAACTTGGGGAAAGTGGTGAAAGTTACATTTACTGTGTCCCAAAGATGAAGGTTTCAGTCTTCCAAGATGAAAGACAAGTGGCTTCAGAGGGGCTACCCACGCATTTCCTGTGCTTTGGGGTAACTGCCCCAATTTTATCTCTTCTTGGAGACATGTGTCCTCTAGCCAAATAATGGCCCTGGTGTTTGAAGCTGCTGGCTACCCAAGTTATGAAATACAAGAAAGAGCTCCACAGAACCAGCTGTGCTCAGCATCAGCATCTGAGCTACCACATTCAAGCACTTCACCCATCTACATCTTTTCAAGTAGTGAAAGGCAATCTCTGCTCAGGCAGTGTCAGAGCAGCTCTGAGAGGCATTATCCCAAAGCCTGCTTTCTATGTAGCTTGAAGAGTAATATAAAAGGAGATCATCACAAGTGGACAAGACAACACATTGGAATAGACCAAGTTAACAAAGGATTTCCAGGGAAAGCTGGAAAAAAGAGGATATGGTTACAGCTGAACTTGAAGAACTCAGCACAGTAACACAATAAGACTCACTAAATTTCCCAGTGCCACTCATCAAAGCTGTCTGGAATCAGATGGATGGGCAGTCTGCATTGATCAAGGTATACTCCAACACACTGTGATCTTCCCTATGCTGTCATATCATCTGGAGGCAGGCAGGGAGCAGATTACCTGTGGAGTATTATGAAAGGTAATATTTAATGACAGCTCTTAGGAAAACTGGGTCTTACTAGGGCCAGATTCTCAGTGTTGCTGCTGATAATGTCGGATTTTCTTTTATTCTGGACAAGTAACAAGTGTAAGGATGTCAAGAAGCTGTGCTAAATGCCAAAGTCCCCATCAAAGCGAGAACCTTCAACACAGTCTCCTAGAGCGGGTGAGCCAGAAAAACTAAGCGTAGCTATCAGCTGAAGAATAGTCCCGTGTTGTTTTCATTACAGTAACCACCTGGCATCCCTACCCCAACCCAAAGCCCGTGGGTGCCAGATGCTTTAAAAACACTACTCTGAATTTGCACTTCCTACAAAACAACTGGCTTCAGTTCAGTTCCTTTCCATTTTTGTTGAGCATGAAACAGGACAGATCAATGATTCCTCTGTTTAGCTAAGCAGGTCTGGTAGGATGGCCTATACCTAGAGGATGGTGTCCTCAGAGACCTGTCCTTGCAGCCCTGTCACCTATTCTAAGCTCTTGTGCCCTTCAAATTGCCTCCAATTAGGATCTCTTGCTTCGCTGTTCTGATGCACAGCTGGGAGTCTGGCTTTTGACAAATGATTTCTTTGGGAATCTCAGAGCCGCATAGCCCACCCATCATCCTCAGAGGGTAGTAAAGTCTTGCCAGTGCTATAAAAAGACAGGCAAGGTAAAATGGATATATAACATCAATCCATGTCAAAATTGTGGAAACCTCCGTACAGGGCTCATTCACTGAAGAATTAAAGATGGGAATACAACAAGGCCAATTCATCTGTTTTATGGAAAATAGGCCTTGTCAAACAAACCTGATTTTACTCTGTGATGAGATTACAAATTTGGTTGATGAACGGAACTGTCCAGAAGTAATAGGCTTAGATCTTTGGAGGGCTTTTGACTTAGTATCAAATGACATTTCGTTTAAAAAAAATAGTACTATATAGCATCAATAAAGCCCTAATCAGATTAAGAACTGCCTACCTGACAGATATCAAGAAGCAACCAGCCAGGGGAAACCAGCATTAAACAGGAATGGCTCTAGCAAGGTGGTCTGGGGAGCAAGAATATGCCCAGAGTGAGTTGCTGCTTTCAGCCATGCTCTGGAGGTTGATGGCAGGTGGTGCAGACACTAGCAGCTAGGCAAAGGGTGATGAGGATGAAGCTGACATGCAAAACAGTCTGGATCATCAACTGGGGAGTCATCTTGAATGCACAGTCATGTGTCTAGTATGGCAAAATACACAGGACAAGGAACGTGCCCCAAAATGGGCTTTGCAATGGCCACAGGACTGAATGTGACTTCCCAGCAGGAGGATTTGGCAAAGAAACACAATCCACAGCAAGCATGTTTAGGTGTCTTTTCTGCTGTTGTGGGGTACTATGCAGCTTTCCGGTATCTGGAGATTATGGGAACACTGAAAATTCAAAGACACCAGGGCCCTGGGGCCCAGTGAGCATTAAGTGTCTTGGGAGTCTCCCACGGGAGCCTGGGGAGGTGCAGTCTCCACAGATACAACACACTGCTACAGGAGGGACACAACAGCTGAGCAATCAGTCCATGCAGAGCCATACAGCAAGCTGCTGAGAGCTGTGCGGAGGCTCTCACCATCTCATAGACTCTTAGAATCATTAGTGGGAAAAGACCTTCAAGATCATCAAGTCATTGATGTGACCTAGACTCTGTGCCCATCCAATGTTGGGTGTGCTGGTAGAATCTTATCTCTGAGTTCAAAAAGACCATTTTTTGCTATCTTATGTCTGCATTTCTTCTTAGTATTGCCCTTCAGCATCAAGCACTCCTCCTTCTTCCTGATGAACAGCCAAGATGGCAAGCATGTCTACCCACAGCCCAGCTTCTCTGGGCTGGCACAGGCCAGTGGCACATGGAGTCTGCAAACCAGGCTCAGCCCTTCACATGTTGCTTCCAGCTGCTGCTATGGGACACATACAGAAGTCACCCAGAATTTCTCAGCGATATTCAAGCCTCAGCAGTGCCCTGTGTCACACAAGTAGGGCCAGGAATAATGGGCTATGCTACATCTCTGTAATTTGCAGCATCGTAACTGTTCTAATTTGCAATTTTCCCCAAATGAGACACTTGCTTGTCAATTGTCTGCTACCAATTACGAGACAGGTAGTATATGCCGTGCAAAAGTGGCATCAACCTCTACTGGGATCATTAAAAGAAAGCGTAGTAATCTCATCCAGCCATTTTAGGTGCTTAACAAACCAAAAAGGGCAGACTTTCCTTAAGGAAAGCGGCAAGAAGCTGCCAAATGCATCTTTTTAATCCAATGGAGCTTGCCAAGGTGAGTTTCACTGTATCTTGAAACTGCCAGACAGAATTGCTTTGAAGATTTTTGTTGTTCCTTTGCTTTTGTTGCTTTTTTGGGGAAAAGAAAAAAAAAAAAAACTATGATAAAATAAGAAAGACAGTACAGAAAGAGGAGAAAAATAGCATCCTATAGCCCTTCAGTAAGAGAGCTGCAGCTCTTTGCCAAAATGCAGGCAGCTTTCTGCAGCATGCACGCCAGCATCACAAGCTTAGCCCCAGCAAATTACGAGATAACCCTCCTACCACTCCATCCTGCAGTTCAGCTTTTCAGCTTCACTTCTCCAATGCTGTCTTCAAATCCATGCACCCATCAGGTCATGAGCAGAGTAGAAACATGATCTTCTTGCTGCATGTGGCAGAACAGGCTGTAAGGCAGGCAGAGTGATGTGAGCTCGGGTCACCTTCCAACACATAAACCAGCCTGCTTTGGTTTTTTGGGATGGTGTTGCGTCTGTCTACTGCACAGAAACTCAGTTGTGAGTTTTTCTATTTTCCCACATCGATGGCCCTAGCAGAGGGGCAGCCTTCTCTTCTTTTCCACTTGCTACAGAGGATAAGTCTTTGGGTCTCCACGTGCGTGGTGGATCTTTCCCTCCATCAGGCAAAGCTCTCTGTTCCTGGACCCTTGTCCTGTCACTGTGACAATAACCCTATAATCCCTCTCCTTTGGGGCCCAACAGCTGCAACACGGACACAGCAGCAAAGCTGGATGCTATCTCCAGCTACACAAGCAATTTCTGGCCCAACAATCAAAATGACTTGGGGCAGCCCTAAAGAGGCTGAAATAAAACCAGTGTATGCAAAAAGAAAAACAGGCACTGCGTAGCCAAGTGATCTTTGTTTTTCAAATATTTGGGATTTAACTTCCTTGTAATAGAGCTGGACAACAGAAAAGGTGAAAGAGCAGAGGAACTTCACCACCAAGAGGACTACGCCCAATTTTGAGAGCTCTTCTTAGCAGCATGCAGTCTATTTGGGACAAAGTTGTCTCCCATCCTTATCTTTGCCTTGTTTCTCCCTTCAGCACCCTCTCTGCAATCAGCATTACTCATGCAGGCAGTGTATTGCAGCAGACACCAAATAGTTGCTGTCTCAAGCAAGGCTAAATTGCAGCAGGATGTGCAGAAACAAACATGCTCACTGCCCTGCAATAAGTGTCGAGCACTGCATCTTCATTATAATCAGGCCTTCATTGTTGGTGAACAAGGAACTCATCACACTGGGGCACGTGTGCAAAGTTTCTCTTAACTACAGAGGAGACCAAGGAAGAGGTGTCATTAGAAACCCTAGAAAGTTGCACTAACTCTGTCCACATGCCTTGCAGACTAGGATGCAACTGGGCCATCCTTTATCCAGCTAAAGAGAGTGAAGCTTGCACGAGCACCCAGTGCTGTGGCAGGCAGGTCATCCAGCTCTGCACACCCAAACCCCATATGCCAGCCTGGGACCAAAGCCGGGCTCTCCCCCTCTCCTGTAGTACTGCACTCCATGTGAAACTGAACAGTCCAGTCTGAGTCTCCTTCCTGAAGTCTCGGGGGAATTTTATCAAGGCTAGGTGGAAAACAGTGCTTTCCTGCAGGAGGTGTCTGGGTGGAAGCTGCCAGAAATTAAATCCTAAACCATATGGTGTGGAAAAACTCTCCATAGGATTTCCCCTTCTGCATGCAGAGATATACATAAGTGTTCCTGAGTCCACAGGGTTGAAAAAGCAGTAGCACAATACAGTGCAGTAGGCCATGCCCATGTGCCTGTGACATGAAGCACCACTTCTGTCATACTTCTCATGAGAACAAAGTCAAAAACTCGCTTTACAGATCTTACCTCAGAAACCTGCAATGGGCTCACCACACTGAGATGTTTTCCTCCAGTTCCAAAATTCCAACAAAAAAATTGATGAGAATGTTTACAGTGAAAATTTTGAACATAACCATCGCTGCAACCCGAGTCTCTGCTTATTTTGTTCATTTCTTGCTCAGTTTTAAATCCAGCCAAACACACCCACATTAGAAACATTCTTCAGAAATGGATTAGAAGTAAACATATAACATTTTAACAGGAAAAACCAACAACAGGAAAAACCAACAACAGGAAAAACCAACAACAGGAAAAACCAACAACAGGAAAGTGACTGTTTTCTCTGCCATCTTCACCTGTACAACCCAGGAGGCATGAAAACCTCAAGGCACATTGTGGCTTAGCGCGCTCAGTAGGCAGCATCAGTACGATCTCCTGCAGCCTGGGATGCTTTTAAAGTATCTGAAGGAAAAAGAACTTGAAGCCATGATAAATACCTCTGATTTACAAGATGTTTTTAACACACATTTCTTTAGCAAGCAGATTGTATTCATGAAACATGAATAAAGTTCACATTTCAAACAACCTCCATGCTTCAGTTATTGAGATGGAGCATGATTACTTGTGAAAAGACACCACAAATCTTCCTCAGATGTTTGCCGGTCGATCAGCTCAAGAGTCAGCCCAAATTCCCCATTTGAGAGTGATTTATATAATGCTCATAGAAGCTAAAGTAAGCCGAGTGCTAATTAAGTGCCTTCAATCTGAACATCAGGTACAACTCGACGCGACCGCACTGCAGACTTTTTCCTGCAATGGCCCATGAACAGCTGAAGGCTCCGGATTCAGCCAAGCTGAAAAACGTATTTCTGCCTTTTGTGTTGCTGTTGCTCGCTAAGGTGGCAGGGGCTGTAAAACTGTGGCGTGCGTAAAACTGAGTGATGCTCATCTGCAAGCACAAAGGGCTGCAATTGCTCCTGAGCCACTGCAGATAGATTTCCCCTGCCAGAAACTAACGGGATCTCTGCAGGTCTGAATTGTTATTAACAATGCAGAGGAGTCGCATTGTGCACCATAAGGGCTCTTTTGATCATGATGAAGATAGTGATGAAAGGGAGCACACATGCTCTGAGCTCAGTGCGAACACTGCACTTCAAACCACCAAAGAGAGGTGGAAGGCAGTGGCATGGCTGTGTGCATGCCTGCAGACCCTGCAGAGAAAGCCGGACAAATTGGATTCTAAGAGAAGAATGCTAGAAGGTACGTGGCTGGATTGCCAGAGCTGGGAAGTTATTTACAAAGCCTCATTTGTGCAATGAGCAAGTTTTCTACATGAAGCTAAGGCAAAAATTCCCTGGAGAATCTGAACTATAGAATACCTTGAAAACTTAAAAAGAAGGTGGCACGGGAGATAAGGCCTGGCAGAAGGAGACAACATCATCCACGCTTAAATTATTGAGACACTTTCTTCTGAGTAAGCTCCCCCAGAAAAACAACCAGCAATAAAGAGCAAACTGGAAAACCCAGACGTGAAGGACACATACCCCTCGTGCTGTAATCTACCCCCAACCAATACGTTGCAGTGTTATATAGGAACTGAAATCCAGTTAAACCCAGACAGCAATGAGGATGGGTCATCAAGCAGCTCACCTGCTTCTCTGGCTTTTTAAAGGGGGTTAAAGGAAGTCTGAAGATGTCTACATCCTGAGTTGATCAACACTGCCTTAGTCCTCTTCAAGACCAGAGTAAGTTCAGATAAGCTTGGATTTAGCCCCTCAAAGCAAAAGTAAGTCTATATTATATTATATTATATATATATATATATATATATATATAAAATTATTATTATTTTTTTTAATGGCGAAAGTTACTCTCCACAAAAATCTCATGACTAAGTAAGTCATTGCTGCCCCTTTATTATTATTATTTATTTTTAAGTCCTAGTTGTTGTAATCCACCAACAGCAGGATACCTACTTTCTATTCTACGTAAGTACCCAGCTGCCATGGAGAAGAAGTGATTCAAAGCATGATCTGGAAGACTGGAGGAAAGTAAATGCCACTCCTATTTTCAAGAAGAGCAAGAAGAAAGATGGAGGGAACTAGAGGCTTGGTCAGCATGCCCTGCAGCCCATGGAGGGAGGACAAATGGAGAACAGATGGCTCCCAAAATGCACTTCTCAGGAGAAGGATCAAGGAAGACCAAGGACTGGAGAACCAGAACACACATAAGAGAGAGTGTCTCTGGAGAGAGTGTCTCTGGATTTGAGTGATATGGGTTGAAGAGAAAGGAAACCAGCCTAGATCTCTGTTTCAGTGTCTGAGATAGCATTTGTTCAGGTAACAGAAATGGAGCACACCTTGGTCATTTTATCTGCTGCCATGGGGCAGGGCTCCATCATCTAATTAATCTGATTATTTTTTAAATTGCTTCTTCATTGTTTTGCTAAGACTCGTGGAAAAAAAGTAAATTGAAACTAATAAAAATGTCAAGGCAGTTAGTTGAGTGAATCCAACAAATACAACCAAAAGCTCCCACATAAAATTATGCAAATATATTAAAATAGCAACATAACCTCAACTGACTCAAACTCATTGAGTTTTGGAATGTTTTTGGCTGGAAGGGAACTCTAGAGGTCATCCAGCACATTTCCCTGCTCAAAACTGGTCTAATCAGATCCAGTGATGTTTGTCAAATTCTTATGAATCTGCATTAGATTCTAGATTTTCTACAGCATTTCCCACCCTCTAATTTCTAAGTGTGTTAGCAAGAGGAAGAAAGATACTATCACTATTGTTTATAAGAGGAAGCTGGGGAAATTTGAGAGAAATAGTTTGTCAGAGTTCACCTAGCAGATCAGAGCTGGAAACTTAAACACAGGCTCTTCCCATTGCTTTTATGTATCATCTTAATATCAGGATATTCTGCACCAGCCTTCCAAGATGACTGGTGAACATAGGATAGAGCTCAGCATGTCCAGGGAGATGGAGAAGGAACATAATCATCTGCGGTGGCAGAGGATTGGATACAGCAACACTGGAGATGCTTTCCAGTTCCACACCTTTTGTGTGCCACCACCAAATCATGATGTGACACCCAAGATGGGACCAAGACTTCTCAGTGATCAGAGATGACAAGGGAGAAGTAAGCCTAGACGTGAATGTTTTATTGAATCAGAGAATCTCTCTTGAGTGCTGACAGTCATGCCGTGGGGTCCAAGAGCAGAAAGATGTGAGATAGGACCAACCGGTGCTGTGATCACATGCAGCAATTCAAACTCCACCTGCTTCAGAAGAACCAAAGGTCATTAGCTAGTTTTGTCACTCTTGTTAATGAACAGTTCACTTTGCTTGGGACTATGCCAGCCCACCTCAAAGACAGACAGCAATATGACTGAACCAAGGCAGGGAAAACAATGATTATTTCACTTCTCCAATTGACAACGTCTTCCAAACCACAACAGAAACAGAAAGGGGAGAGAGGAGAATAAAGAACTTTTAGAGAAAAAATCAGTCTTCACAGACTTACAATTTTCAGCAAAAAATTCATCCTCCTTCTGATGACTTTTTGACTACAGAAGAAATAAATTCAAACTTAAAAAAAAAAAAAAAAAGAAGAAGAAAAACACCAACGAGCAAACAAAAAATACCCACAAAACACCACCTCCACAATTTGCTGCTACAGAAACCTCAGGCAAAACTTTCTAGTCCAATCCTAGGGAATATCAGATAGAGACTGTGCTTTTAGATGCAGGATATGTTACAGTCTATGTTTTCAGATGGAAGTTAAAGAGGAAAGAATGTTTCACAAAAGAGCAAAAAAATGCCCTTTGGCATTCTGGAAAAAGATACCTTTTGTATAAAAAAGGTAGACCAAGCTTCAAATACAGGGAAGAGCTAAGAATTGGTTGCAGTAGAAACACAGACAAGTCATACGTAGGAGTTTTTCCACCTCAAAAACAAACAAACAAACAAAAAAAACAACTACACACAAAAAAAACCTGCAAAATATACTCTCAACGCTGAAAGCTGAATGTATGTAGTAGGGAAGAAAAGCAATCACTGGACAACTTCTCTTGGGATACAGCAGCATCCCCATCGCTCAAGGTCTACAGACATCTTGCTAAAGAATACATCCTACCTGAACCAGAAGCTATGGGGCTGATAGAGAAATTGCTGGGTGAGGTTTCAAGGCTTGAGTTATTGTGGAAGGGAAGGATACAGATTCATAATGACCCCTTCCAGCCTCAAGATCTATGAATATTACTGTTACCCCTGCTTTCATTTTGCAGGAGCCACTGTCTTGCCTGCAAGACCCCCAGCACTCCACTGCATACACTGGGTGGAAGTTAAGTAAGTGAGGATATCAGCTGAGGAGACAGCTTACAGGATGGAAATTTACAGAAACTAAACAAATTAACAGCTTCCCAAGCTCAGCAGTATTCATCTGACTCCTCTGCTCTGAGTGTACTGAGAACACTTGCACTTTTATGGCTGTAATTACGCAGCCCTGCTCATTGCTTCACTGCCTAGCCCAAGGTTTATAGAGCAACACGAAATTTTGGGTTGTTAATCCTGGCTGTTAGTTACTGCTTTCATTTCAGCTTATCACAACTGATGTTTATATTTACTGGATGCTTTATGAGGGCTTCACAGTGCTTTTTGGGCAGAGTTTCAACCCGGCTGCACTAAAAAACTTTTTCATCTTATTTGGAAGGATCTCTGAACACATCATCTTGAAACCAAGAATGGAGCTCTGAGCTGAGGAGACTGGGAGTAGATTCCCTGTCCCTCAGGGCAAGCAAAGCCAGTCCACCTTCCTTCGCACCTTACAGCATCTCTGTCACTTCCTTCAGACCCAACACGCAGACCTTTTCCTCTCACCTGGAAGTTTTGCAAGGTGACCTTCAGGGCCTCCAGTGCTGCTTCATCATTTCTTCCTAAATGGACACTTATCTTTTAATATCATGTGGTGATTGTATTGCAAACATGCATTACCGTTACATTATCAGCTGCCTCTGATTTAACACCACATTTATTCCAGATCCATAATGGGCTCAGATTTATGCTTTCATCTATTTTTATGGCTTAAAGGGACCAGCACATGTTTCATTTTGCTCCTTTCCTGCTCTTCAACTGAAAGGCACTTCTCTGCTTCCTTCCAACCCATTGCCTCCCCCAGCAAACCAAAACCTACCTTGCCACACAGGTAGCAACAGAACAAAATGAGCAACAAGACTGTTCAAACCAAACATTGACTTTACTAACTACAGCGCATGCCACAGGAAAAAATAAATGTGTTTCTATACTGAACAAATACTTTTGCAAAGAGTCAAAAAATTAAAACTCCTAATCACCACCATCTTATATGTTAATGCTCCAAAGATCTGATCTGGAACCCATGTTAAATAAGCAGGCTCTTAGTAGCATGTTAGTTATCTCTTTAATCACAAAATCATAGAAGTTATTTTTTTTCCCCATGCAGAAATCCCAGCACTTCTAAACAGAAGAGAAACCCAGGACTGATCTATGTAGGGTTGTCATGGCCATCTTCCTCCATGAACCCCTGCTCATTCTGATATCCCCTGAGGCTCAGCTGAAACCCTTCCCATGAAGGCCCCAATAAACATAGGATTTCAGGTGGGGAAAGTGTGGGAAGTCAGAAGATAAGTGGCCAAACCCAGTTCTTGTCCACACCAGCCTTTGAGCATCCTCAGGGAAGAGAGCAACTTCTCTTCTGTCTGACTCCCTCTATATCCTCCTCTTAAATTTTGACACTAGCTTTCCACTCCTCTGCCAATTACAACACTGGGCTTTGCAGAAAAGCATCAGAAAAATGATGCTTCAGGGGTATGGGGAGAAACTGGAGAGCAGCGATCTGTTCCTGAATTGGGCGTTCTTTTAATATCAGCTAGGAATACAAAAGAAAACATGGACAAGCAGTGATGCAAGCCCTTTGCTGGCTGAAGCAGAGCATTGCCAGGTAAGGAAAACAGTAGTGCTGCACCTCTCCTGCAACACTGTGCATTATCAATTCAGGGAAAAACTGCAAAGTTATCCATCTTACGCCACTATAGCACAGCTGCCTGCCCTATGGTTAACAGGCTCCTCTTTATTAAAATGTTGGAAATCTGTCTTCATTGTATTTCCAAAATGGAGAATGCTTTCATCTCCATTTCTCCTATTGCTTTAAACATGTCAGCAACTATTTTCAAGTGCAGTTTGCTTCCATTTTCCCTAGCGATTTCTCACTTGAGAAGCCCTGAACGCCTCTCTATTCTGCTCCCTCCATCAGCCAAATCTTTTTTATATTAGCATCCATCACTTCTCCACTTTGATAGGGTTCAAAATCAAAAGGCTCACCACCTGCTGGAGAACAGAACCTGTCCATTCCTTCTAGGAAGCATTAGGGCAGCAGCATGGGTCCTGCTTGCCCCAGATACTGCACACAGTGCCCACTAGCACTGGTGGGCTACAGAATCCACCAGCTTCTCTGTAAAACTGAGTGTAATCACACACACAGTCTCACCTCCACTGCAGAGCCGGTGGTAACATCCAACTCCAGAGCATAGTTTGGGAAATGCATTTCTGTTGGGTCCCAGTTGGGCACATGAGCTTTATCTCTGTGACAGGGTATGCCTACTGTAGCAAAACTAACCCACTTTGAAACCACAAAACCACCTTGCACGGCAAGAGAGTTCCCTGTGACTACCAGCTCCCTGCCCCCACTGACTCACTTGTCTCATACCACTCCATTTGGTTCAGTTAACCCCATGAGAACCTTTCAGATACAGGTGGCAGTGGCCCACACAACAACATGGCCACAGGTGTTTTGCCTATTACCCATTAGCTAGCAGCTGGCCTGCTTTCTTGGCACATGGGGGGGTTTACAAGTCTCGGCATGAAAAACTTCAGTGGCCTATTATTTTACCAATTTTGGGCTTTGCTAGGTACTAGGCTGAAAGGTGATTGTCTCCAATCACTCTAGACCTCTATTATTGGGGCATAAAAGCACACAGTGCAGTGCCCCTGGAGTTGCTAATAGCAGCTCCATTATGAAAGAATTTGCACTGGAAACAGAGAATCAATCTCATTCTTATATGTGTCTTCCTCACAAAATTAAAGCACTTACCGTGGAACCCAGAACACATTTTTGAGGGTATTGGCACCTTAAGGGAAGATTGAGAAATGACCTCTTTGGGATCTTCCATTTGAATAAAGCATTCCTTTCGTTCTTCGCAAAACTTGCTGGGAGATGGGGAACAGTCCCTTGAAGAAGGGTAGTTTTAAGAACAGCAGATGCTGCTGGTTCCACTCACTGATCTGTAGAGCTCCAGCTGTGGCACAGCAGGCAGGGAAGCACATAAGTAGCTGAAGGCCATCCAGAGACACCACCAGTTGCACCCACTCATTGTTACCACTGATGGGATTGGTGGCTACAGGTGTAGGGAGCAGGCAGG
The DNA here is from genome assembly GCA_016647715.1 of Pavo muticus. Lineage (NCBI taxonomy): Eukaryota > Metazoa > Chordata > Aves > Galliformes > Phasianidae > Pavo > Pavo muticus. The sequence goes on along the minus strand of JACDJE010000125.1, from coordinate 898,776 downwards.
AGGTGATCACAGGACACAGGAAAGTAAAAGTAAACAAAGAATAGCATCAGCAAGGAAGAAAACAGCAGCAGTGAAGAGCACGATAAAGCTTTGCTGGGGCACAGCCCTGTAACCCACTTTTCGAGTGAGTGTCCATAAGGTAAATTGCCCATCTCCCTCTTCCCATTCTCTCTGCACAGAACCAACAACAATGTCCAGGTGTCAAATCATTTTGGTACTCTTTCTGCCCCAAAGTGAGTTTATCACACACCAAAAACATTCTTGGGGAAAAGGCAGTTTTGACAACACAACTGCCATATGCCATCCTCATTTCTCCTCCCCTTCCATCCTTCTCTGATTTGGGGTTGTTTTGAAATCCAAATAGATTGAAGTCTATTTTTTAATTAAGGTCAATGGGCAATTCCTTAGCTAATTGATTTGGGGAGATTCAGAAAACAGTTGCAAAGATCCTCCACATTTCACATTGTCACCAGCATAGCAATACTTCAGAAATTTTCAGAATCCTTAGAATGCTTTCTCATTATTTCCTACATCGAAACAGAGGTTTGGTTTCTTAGAAGCAGTAGCTCAGAATAAATATTGAATGTTATCAACTTTCCCCAGCTGCACTGAGCAATCCCTGCCCCATTTCAGGGTGATGGGGAGTTGCCAGATAGCTCTGAGGTGGAGCGAAGAGCACTTCCCCTTCTGCAGTGTGCATGTATACACCTGACTGCATATAATAAATGGTTCAATTTTATTTACATCTGCAAGGCATACTGCAGCAAACACACATAAGCTATGCTCTAGGAGCAAGGGATCACAAAGCATGAAAGATGCCTTCTCTTTCAGCTCCCTGCTTTACAAAATGCAGACTAGAGTCCCATGCAGAGTTTGATGTCTACATTCAAAGCAGCTCTAGCATTGGTCTCTCTCACAATGTCACATTAGAGTGTAATGACATGTTCTCAGCACGCTATCTGCTTCACAGATCAGAAAATTTAAGCTGTCTCCCAACATCTGTGCAGCGCTGCTCCCCTCTGGCCCTCAGACACGCGCACCTTCACATCTGTTCACCAGCACAAGCTGCCACCAAGCTCTTCCTCCTTCCTTTACTTCCTCACCTGCCTCGGAAATCATCACAGTTCTTCCTTGTTTCTCTTTTGGAGTTGGAGGAGATTTTTTGTCCCTTTTCTCTGTGCTTTGGAATTTGTCTGTTTTAATGTGTTTCAAATAGTGCTTGGCTGAGCCCAGATGAGCATCATGACGTGCCATTGTGGAGCTAAGATAATTGCCTGTTGCACAGGAGCACTCTCACAAGCGTAGCCATGACTGCTAATTTTGATGGGCACAATTATGTCCTGGGAGAGCATAATGCTTCCCTGATATGGAAGTACTGAGTTTACTAACACAGGTTAATAGGAAGCTGGATTTTGATGAGACTACATCCTTCTCTGAAAAAAGAACAGGGGATGATAAGAACGGGGACATTGCTGACAAAAAGTAGTACTCAGTGCTGTTCACACGTAGCACCTTGATGCATGCTTTTGTAGCCCAGAAAGATAAAGGACTTAGAACATAGCTTTTTCTCTAGTCTCCCATTAAGAGAGGCTGTTCCTTAGGACCTGCCAACTACAGGAGAGAGCAAAGATGCGCAAGAATTTCTCAACAACCACTACATTGTGTGGTGTTTGCACAGTGCCTTCACTTCTGCACCCAGCAGCAGGGACACCCAGCCAGCTTTGGCCCCAGAGCCGACCAAAAGGGATGGAGCAGGATGGGATCCAGGGGACTGAATTGCATGGCTTGGCTGTCCTTGCTAAAGCTGACAATGCTTGGTTTACCACTTGGCTGGCAGGGAAGTGTCAGCATCCATTGACTTTCACAGGCTAATGTCCTGCCACCGGCCAACAAGAGAATTAAAATTCAAGAGGAAATCTGAGCTTTTTCACTGTACAAACAGCCTTCCAACAGCCCACAAAAGAAACTGAGAAACCCTCACTGAAGTCCAAGGTGTGGATGGAAGCAGGAAGAAACAGAAAAATCAGAGAAAAACAGTAATGACCAAGGAGCACACAGACTGGAAAGAAACTGCTGGTGGTCCTGGGCATCCCCTGACCCAACATCCAGGCCATGCCGTGTCTAGTCTAGAGGGGAAAGGCTTGGTAAGCAAAGAGAAACAGAATCAGTCACAAAAAGGCTCAGGTTGGAAGGAACATTAAACATCATCTAGTTCCAACACCCTGCCATGGGCAGAGTTGCCAGCCAGGGCATCCAACCTGGCTTTGAATGCCTCCAGGGATGGGACATACACAGCTTGTCTGGGCAGCCTGTGCCAGTGCCTCACCACCCTTTCAGTGAAAAATTTCCTCTTAAAATCTTATCCCCATTCTTTTAGTTTAAAACCATTCCTCCTTGTCCTATCACTATAAGTCTGTGTAAATAGTCAGTTCCCCTCCTGCTTATAAACTTCCTTTAAATACTGGAAGGCCACAATAAGGTCTCCCCAGAGCTTTCTCTCCCTCAGCCATTCTATGTAAGAAAGGTTCTCCAGCCCTCTGAGCATCTTTGTGACCATCCTCTGGACCCACTCTAACAGCTCTACATCTTTCCTGAGCTCGGGACCCCAGGCCTGGATGCAGTATTCATCTTCATGAGGATGGGGCCTCATGAGGGCAGAGTAGAGGTGACAATCCCCTCCCTCACCCTACTGCCCACAACACTGTTCCACATTCGTGCCAAGACTGGGAAAGCACTCTGCTGCCTGGAGCACCTTTCTGAGGAAGCTATCCCTCATGTCAAAATGTCTTAGAGACAGCAGGGAGCAGCAGTAAGAGGGAAGAGGATGGTTCAGAGCCTTCTTGGCCAGTAATGGACCCAAAGACATTGGAACAAAAGACATCGGCTCAGTGGTGCAGAATTATTGGGGAAATCCAGCAGTCAAAAAAGACAGGAGAAGACAGGAGGGAAACACCACCAGGTTGTGCAGAAGGTTGGAAGGATTGAGGACCCCTGTTTGCTTGGACTCACTTCTTGAAGAATGACTGCCATCTCTGCTCCTTCTCCTTCATAATGGAGGGCAATGGCCAACTGAACACTGCGTGATCTAGGATACTGCTTCTGTACTACAGCTACAAAGCTAGCTTCTTCCAGAGGTAACATCTGGCAAAAGCAAGTATACAAACACTTAGTTGTCCTGGAGAGGGAATTTCAAGAAGAACATCTGGAAAAATAAAAAGAAAATCAATGACAAAGTTCATTTTAAAAGCAACCCCATGGGCCTCATGTGTTCTTGGCCATTGACCTGATATTTTTTTCTCTTATTGACAAGAACAACTACTCAAAAAAAGACTCTTTGCTAGTGATCTTCTGTGTGTTGTATAACTACCTAGAAATGAGATGACACAAAAAAAATTAAACAGGATTTATAATGCAAAATCTTTGAGGAGCAGAAAGATGGTGGAGTTGCAAGGTCTAAGGATGAATTTACCCCTCATGTTAAGACAGATCAATTTGCTTTAGTGAGACCCACAGCCAAGAGACAGAGGAAGCCATAGGCTCTGCTCAGGGCAGAATGAAGACAGGAAACCTATAGGGAGAAAAGGGGAGCAAGAGGGAAAATATTCTCTTGTTTTGGTTGTGGATATATTCTGAAAATCAAGATGCCTAAACGTTTACTACCCACCAGAAACAGCATGAGTAGCTTAGGCAAATTTCAGCTCTGCTTTCTTAAGATTTCCCACCCTGCTGGTTACTTTTCTTGCTGGAGGAAAAATAAGCAGGACATACCAGATGTTCAGGATGAGAATCCCAGCTCCAAGTTAGGAAAATGTGTCAAATTATTTCTTTAAATCATAAGCTTTCCTTGGGTAATGACAGTTCCAGCCTGAATATGCACAGCTCTTAGCACCCAGCTGCTAACTGCTAGTTTTGATTTGTGTCCAGTAGAGATGATTTAGGAAAAAAAAGTTTGAGAAGATAGTCACATTAAATCAGTTAGGTCAGACTCTATGAATGGGCTCTCAGAGCTCTGCATAGGTAATCTTGCATCCCCGAATCCTTCCCCCTCTGTCTACTCCCTTTACCAGTTTTATTTTGTGAAGATACAAGACTTTTTTCTTCCTGCTGAGTGCTGGGTTAACAAATGCAGGAGGCATATATTAATGGTATTCTTTGGGGACCACCTACAGCAGTGGGATGAACAATGGGCCTCGAACCATTACTAATTTATAGCCCAGAAATACAGTGTATGAATATTTTTTAAATGTAAAACCATTAGTCACACTTAATAGTTTATTTGAACTAAAACCATATTATTATCTCCTTGTTATTTTACCTGGTATATTTTAGACCACTTATCTCAAGGGTTGCCATAGCTACCTGCTGAGTGCCTTTGACTGGAGTGTTTGCAGTAATCAATGTTAAAGTCTTCTTGTAAAAAGAAGTATGCTCTGACTAAAGAGGAATCTGGGCAAAATTGCCCATCATTGTATTCTTTCCCTCAGTGCTGCAGCTGTCAGGTGATTGATAGCTTGGTCCCCTCACTGGCCCTGAAGAGGTATCCTCAAGACGCAGTCCTTAGGATTCATCATAAAACCACACCAAAATGAAGGTCCTGAATGACCTCTGGCTCAAAGTGGGTCCAGTCAGGCTTACGGCTTTGTCCAGATGGGTATTGGAGGTCTTTAGGTGCAGAGAGCACGTAAAGAAGCCAGAACTAGGTTTTTTCCAGTGGTGCCCAGTGCCAAGTCAAGATGCAAAGGGCACAAACTGGAACACGGGAGGCTCTCTTTCACCATCAAGAAGCATTTCTGTGCTGTGTGGGTGCTGGAGATAGCAATAACTGACCCCAAATCCTCCAAGGCACACCAACTCTTCAAATAATTCAGAGCAGTCTTGGTCTGTAATACTCAACAAGCCTCCAGCAGAGAAATGGATCCAGGACTACAGAGCTGCTCTCTCTGCAAAGTGTTCAGAAATGAGCCATTTGTTCCATTCAGCCTTTTAGTGAAGAAGAAAAAAAATATGGAAAGAAAAAAAAGAAATGAAGGAAAAAAAAATCCTCAGCAGATATTGTGTATTTATGGAGCCTGGGACATTAATAAGGCAGAAAATCCTTTTCTGCTCTAAAAATCTGCAGCACATTTGTCTCCCTCCCACATAACTCAGCCTAACCAGAAGCAAACCAGCTCCTGTGAGCCATCCCCTCTGCAGTTCAGCAGCCCCAGCCACCTCCCCAGAATTGCAGTCCCCTACTGTTCTGGTCTCTAGACTGCCTGAAATCGCAGTTTCCTCAGGCTTCTTAGGTTTACCAAAGTGTCCATTGATCTGGTTCTTTATTTTGCAGCCTGCTTGAAGAACTGCATACTCCATGCACAGAGGCTCAGAGGAGGTCTTCGAGTCTTTCCGTTCCTTGTTTGCCCAAAGGGCCCAGTATGCAATCCAGCCCAGAACATAACAGTTCTAACAATGTCTCCTCACCTCACTTCATGAAAGCAAAGGCTGTCCCAAATGCAAAACTAACATGGGAAGGTGACTCTTCTTGGCTTGCCCCAAAGCATGTTGCTTCACTCACTCACTGGGAAGAGTGCCTGCTTGCCTCACTTAATGGGATTATGTGGAAAGGATGGCACATAGCAGGAGAAAGGCTTTCAACATGTGCTCAGAGACACAATTTGTCTTGTCAGAATCAGAATCTGCACTACCGTATCTCTGAGCTCCACAGCTAAAATGCTGTTGTGCAACGTGCAAAATCCAATTAGCTGCGGTGGAAAGTTAACTGCAACAGGCTCTGAACGGGCCTTGTCCTTCAAAGTGTGATGGGTGAAGAAGACCTCAGAACGAAGCATTTGCCAGCAGAAAGGTGCTAGTTAATGTGCAGTACCAACACAGGAAGGCAAGGTTGGACTGCCTTTTGTAGTCACATAAAAGAATTGTCTTCAAAATCCAGGAGTAATAAATAAATAAATATATAGGTAATTTTTCCTTACTCCACACCCCATTACACATTTCAGGTACTTTCCACTTTTGATTTGTGGTCTTCTTAGCAAATTCATGGCAAGTGGAAGACAGAGCAGTGCAAGAGGATTTCTGAGTAATTACAACTTTGATTATACAATGTGTGACCAAATACTGAGCTGAAGAAGAGAATAATAGAGTAACAATTAACACATTCACAAAAGTTCTCTCTCACACCATCCCAAGGACATTAGTGTTAGGATTCAGTAATGAGCCTCAGGTAAAACTCAGTCATTCAGCAGTGTGTGCACATAACAAGAGTAGTTCATCAAAATAAATCAAGTCCCTGGAGACACTCAAGGTCAGGCTGGATGGGGCCTTGAGCACCTCATGGAGCTGTAACTATCTCTGTTCATTGCAGGGGAGTTGAACCAGGTGATCTTTAAAGGTTCCTTCCAATTGAAATGATACTGAGTCAGTGGAGAATACAGTACATTTGTTCCTCTCACAAAAATATATATCTTGGATTCCCAAGGAAAAGTTCTCTTCACAGTTCAGAAATAACCAAGCTACTCTCAGGCACTGAGAGCATAAATCAAGTTTGCTCCACTTCCAGTGCTTATACTCTGAAACAGCTGGATCTGATGGCTAATCCTTAAAGTAACCTTATGAATTTCTCTTAGGACACATCAACATGAATACTGGGGGGGGAGGGGGAGAGGGAAAGGACTTTGGAGTGAAACAGAGGGCAACTACAACAAGCAAGAACTGCCTTTGGTAAACTGCCAAGTGACATTACCATTACAATGATCTGGAGTCCATTAGATTCAAGCAAGGACCCCCACTATAGCCTCATCTTCACCTGTTGGCTTCCAAGGACAGCCACACATCATAGCAACTTGCAAAAATTATGATGGAGGAAGACATAATGAGTTATAAGGAGATGATAGGTGTGTTTTTCTGCAATGCTTTCCTGGGAGCTAAAACAGTAGAAGTCATTGGGACTTACCCTCAAGCCCAGCTTTGAGACTCATGCAAAATTCTTCTCTCTGACTGCTAGAGAACACTGGGTGTAAATTCTCCCTGTAGGACTCACCAAAGAGCAGATGAAGAAAGGTGAGTCTCAGCTTTGGTATATAATTGCATCATTGCAAATAACACTCTCCGGTGTCACAAGGTAGAGATAATGCATGAGGAATTATGGAGATAGAGAACCACGCACATGCCCCCAGGGACCTGCCCTAGGGCAGGAAAGACATCAGCTCTAGATCTCCCACGCCTCAATCTGTGGCCGTTATCTTCTGCGACCATTGCACATTTTTATGTTGTTTGGCATGGACTGAACATTTTTTCTCCATCAGCCATGGAATTACCCTTCAGGTAGTTGGTAGGGGCAATAAGCTGGCATCCAGAAGCTGATTAATGTTAACAATCCCTACTGTCATGAATATTCCACTGTTCGCTTATCACAAGTAGAAGTAGGACAGAGGTTTATGGAAAAATGGTCTTTAGTGAGCAACAATTTAAGGTATCTAAACACTTGTGAATACACATTAAGCATTTTGTAAGTATTCAAGCATCAGTTATTGCAAAACAGCAAAGTTTTATTTCCTATACAAAGGGGAGAAAAGAAATCTGTTCAGCCTATGGTAAGCACATCCTTTATCACATGAAAACAGTGCCATAGGAGAGATTGTAAATTTCAAACATCTTAACCGTAACATAACACCCAAATCTTTTTAGTTGATAATGGAAATGGTTTTTGGCATGAATATCTATTTTAAACATGTTTATGTCACGCTTCATGGGAAGATCAGAATTAATGTTATACTCAAAGCATTTTGCAAAGTACAATTACCTTGATTCTCAGATCAGAGAAGGTTTCTATTCTGGGTTACCATCTGGGGTTCAAATTTATTTATTTATTTATTTTTAAGAGAAAAAACCCTGGTACCTCATAAATTATATTGCAAGCTACATTAAAGAGACCTTATAACTACCAGTTACAATGCCTGCTAGCTTCTTTCCCCACTCACTAATTCTCTGAGGCTTCCCAAGAGAGGTCTCCAAATACTATGTGAAAGGTTTGTTGATTTTTGTGGTTTTTTTTTTCCTTCTTCTGATTCATCTGCTATTCTTATAGCCATATTCTCTCAGTTTAGCTCAGAGACTCACATCTCTCCTTTAGCAGGAACTTCCCTGGAGGCAGTGGGAAGCAGATTAAAAAACAGACTAACCAATCTCATGAATGCAACAGTCACACAAGAAATCATCATTTTCCTACACCTTGGAGCTTGCCGTTTCCCTCCTCATTTGCACTAGCTTCTCAAGCCTGTTTGTTGACATCTTTCCAGCGATCCAATGCTCTCTGTGAGCAGATGGCATCAAGCTCTGAAATCTTACACATGCCATGTTACATTAAGCCCTGGCTGACTAGAAGCTATTCCCAGCATGATATTATCGACTTTCTTAGCAGAGAGATCTTTGGAGTCTTTCAGGCTGTTGTGTTAGCAGGAACAAGCAAACTCATAAGCCAGATTTCCTTGGATGTCAATCTATTTATACAGAGCATATCTCAGCATCTTCTTTCTTAGAAGCACAGTTCAGAGGGAAAAAAAAAAACAACTTTTTGTTAATTCTAAGCCTGTTCTTCCATCCATTCAGAGCGCTGTTGGCTTCCTCCTCTCATTACTTTCAGAAAGATTCTTCCTACCCCACCTTCCATCTCCCCTCCCAGCCAAGTCCTTTCCCTGGCAGCCTTCTGCCTCTCTCCCCACTCACCCCAGCAGACAACACAGCTTGGTGTGATGTGCAGAGCCCTCAGCTCCCATACCTCCATCCAACCCAGCCTTTGCATAGGAGCTTTCACTCATTCCACCAGCACTGTACAGTAAAGAACTTCACAGAAGTTAGAAAAGATATCTGGAGATCATCTAGGCCAACCCTCTAAAGAGCAACTTTTTTGCTCTTTAGGTTGCAGTACCTGAGAAATAACCACAAGACCGCCAGGATCTATGTTCACACGCAGATGAAATCTGCTTTTACTCGCGTACCTCTCAAACAATTGAGTTACTTCAACACCCCCTCAGCCAAGAATGAGCCCATTTATAGCCAGAATGCCCCCTCCTTCCTAAAGACAGCTCAGGTGGAACCACTTCTTTCCTCATCAAAGTTCAGCTCAGATTTAGCAGTCACCTGCATTTTTGCACAGGTGTCCGCAAGTGTGCAACACGTGTGGAAGCCAAACATTCTGAAAGAAGGAAGTTTATCCAGGCCTCTGCCCCTCTACAGTCAGAATCTCACCAGTGATAGAACTAGGGCCATGCAGCGTTTGGCCTGATGAGTTATGGCCAAGGCCTTGCATGCCAGCTAACATTTTAGTCCTGGGCCATTATCAGCTACATTGAAACGGAAGTGATAAAAAAGTGGTGAAGCACAATACTGAGGGACTGATGCAACCAGCAGGAGATTGGAGGAGAAATAATGTGTGTTTTGCAGTCTTCCTCCATAAATGAGTTCCTCACTCCTGCGTTTGGGAATAAGAAAGATTTTTCATCTCCACCAAACGGAGTTTGCACATAGCACAGTAAAAATTGGTCTGTGCTGCTGCAACAGAAGCTGCAAACAGATGCACCAGCTTGCACAGAAGTACACACAAAAAGGAGCTGGGAAATGTGTACTTGGCAATGGTGGTAATGTGTAGCAGGGCACAGCCCAACACCAACCACTGCAAGTGCTCCCAAGGAAGGATTCAGAGCTACAGACCTGGGCCTCTCATGGAGGCTGGAATAAGAGAGATGATAACCCTGCCTTCAGGAGGTGTATGCTTGTAGCTTCCACACTGGAGGGCTGCAGTGTATGGACGTAGGCTTTTCAAGTGGAATTGGCTGGGACAGCAAAGGTGAGGAGTTGCCTTTTATATGAGAAAGAAGCATTAATACACAAAGCTCTGTTTGCTCTACCTGACCCTGTTTTGGGAATTGGCCTAGATGGTCTTCAGAGGTACCTTCTGTGATTCCGTGAGCCATCAGCACTAATTTCTGGCTAATTTGCCTAACTGAAAGACCGTACACAGAAAACCATTCTTAGCTTCTCCCCAGATATAGCATGTACAAATGTAAATATTTTCTCCCCTTATTCATAGGCTTTTTCTTCTCTTCAACTCCTCTCTGCTCGGAAAGTGAGAAAAATAAAAGAACAAACTGTACCTGCTGAAAAAGAAGACTCTGGGGGACACATTAACTAACCAAACCTAGGCATATCACATGGTGTTCTGCAAATGATGTACATGTTCAATTAATTTGATCAATCTAAAAATGTTGTTACACAATACAAAGGCAAGGCCTGAATACCTCATTTTTAATAACCATGCCACGTGCAAACAATACTGTCTATTAGTTACACAAATTAAACACCTACAGTTCTACGTAAGAGTTTTTGGAAGTCACTTTTGGTGGTGTTTTCTATTATATTTCTGAGAGCGTATTCCTTGCCTAGCAGATAGGTGTTAGCCATAGGTGTTATTTAAAGGTTGCTCTTTGTTATTTTGTCCATTGGCCTTGTGCGTATTTCCCATTGTGCATGAAGCACGTTACAGTAACTCTATCTTTCCAAAGAAGTCAGATAAAAACAAAAATATATTCAAGTAAATTCCTGACTACTCCTGATCATCCTCATGTCCTCCATGTGTCTGGAAATGGTTTCCAGGATTTGTTGCTCCACCACCTTTCCAGGCATCAAGATGAGGCTGATGAGCCTGTAGTTCCTCTGCTCTTTCTTCTTCCTCATCTTGAAAACAGCAGTGATTTTTGCTTTCTTCCAGTCATCCAGAACATCCCCCAAGGTGCATGTTGTATACAGCTGCTCCGTACTGGAGCTGGCCTTAAGAAAAGGTGACAAAACTGCCAGGAGGGAGTGCAGAGTTTGCAGAGCCCTTTTGTGTGCTCAGGACCTGACTAGGAACAAGAGACAGAAACCATATGAACTACATGCACTCACCAGGTAGGAGTTGCTCTACAGAGATGAAAGCGAACCCAAATCTCTTGAATCCTAATCTCTGTGCCTTGTCTAGAATCACAGAACCATTAAGGTAGGAAGACACCACTATGATCATCACATCCAACCACCAATCCATCCCCACCATGCCCACTGACCGCATCCCTCAGTGCCACATCTCCACAGTTCTTGAACACCTCCAGGTACAGTGACTCCACCACCTCCCTGGGCAACCTGTGCCTGTGCCTCACCACACTTTCTGAGAAGAAATGTTTCCTAATATCCAACCTGAACTTCCCCTGGCACGACTTGGGGCCATTCCCTCTCATCCTATCCCTGCTGCCATAGTCAAACTGTAGAGGTTAGAGAGAATAAAAATAATGGTTCTTAAGTGAACGAAGCCCCAAGAAAGTTTCACCTCACTTGTCTTACTCCATCTCTTCCCAGAGGGGTGAAATTATAATGCTTTTAATAGGCAGAATGAAACTTCGATAGTACTTTGAAGTTTCTTTATTATTACTGTACCAAAAAGAAAAGTGTGTGAACTTCAAAGAGAAAAGACTGCAGGGCTGGGGGAACTAATTGGAGACAGATGGTCAGACATAGCTCTTAAAAGATTGAAGATCAGTTAAGAATATCATTCATTTATCTCAAAATTGCCTGAAATGCTGAAAAAGAGAAACCACATCTTCCGTTGTCCGTTCTTTCAATCCAGCTGCAGTCTCCAGCGGTAAAACACAACACAGCCCAGCAAATATGACTGTTGTCATTACTAGCAGAGGACCGCACAGATTTTCTTCTGATCTGAAAAACGCAGATGCCTCTCTCAGTGTATGGCAGGAAGGCTGTCTCCATCACACCTCACAGTAGCCTTTGCACTGAATTTGAGCCTCCTCCAGCTTGAAGTTAACATAAGGCCACTGCTTCAGGCCTCCCATTTTTCATTTGCTGTCACATGAGCTCTCTCTCTCCCAGGGATTCCGAAAACTTTCCCACTTAAATAAAGGCAAGCACAGCCTAAGGACATTGTGTGGCTTTCTGGGTCTCGGAAACCAATTAGGCACAACTCCGAACACCAGCTTTTCATTTAGTTATAAATTCTCCCTGCACTTCTGCACATTTGTTCTCCTGCATGTAACCTTTCCTACTCCAGGACCAAGTTAGTAAAAACACTTCAAGAGCATTTGGCATGAGCCCAGAAGCCTCCTGTGAGATGTATTCAGCCTCTGGGACTGTTCTGCTAGGCCTGTCAATCTCTGGTGCTCTGCACGAAGAGCTCTTCCCAGAGAGCCCAACCCCACAGTGGGGCACAGTTTTTGGCTCACTGCCTGGACCTCCTCCTCAGCAAAGTTGGACCTTTGTCAACTTGAGCCTCACCACCACCGCAGCCTGAAGGGTCTGCCTGATATTTATATATCATGAAAGAGGAGACACCAGGCCAGTGTTGTCTCACCATCCACCAGCCAAGAGAAGTCACTTCCCAAGGGGTTTAAGCCCCAGCCCCATGGGCAATGCAATATACGGGGAAGCTGTGATTGCCCCGATCACTGATCACCCCCAGAAACTCCTGTCCTGGTTACCCTTCGGGTCCTAACACTGAGCACAGTGCCAGCACTGCATTGAGGCAACCATGATGGAGACTCACTGCTCCCAAGGAAGTTCTGGGCAGTTCTCTGATCCCAGCTCACTGCTGCTCCATGCAGGCAACTCCCATTCTGGTCCAGGACTGTACTGCTGCCTGCAAATGATTCCAAAATGAACAGTCCTTATGTGCACCCAGCCACAGAGCCAATGAGGGAGAATGCTGTGACAAAGAAGTTTAGACTGACCAGGAGACAGAAGAAAAAAAAAAATCAGGAAGCTCTGTAAGAATACTGTTGGTCCCTGATCCAAAGGGCAGTGGGCACGGTCCTGATGCTGGAGCTCAGGGAGCATTGGGACAGCACTCTCAGACATCAGGTTTGGGTGGTGCTGTTTGGAGCCAGGATTTGGACTCCTTATGGGTCCCTTCCAGCTCAGGGTATTCTGTGGTTCTATGATTCTAAGATTCCTTCCTGCCTCAGAAAGTCCCCTTGCCCCTATGAGCTGTACCATGCCATTTTAACCTTGCAGAAGGAGCAGGAGACTAAGGAGTTTTCCAGAAGTGGAAAACTGGCTTAAACATTCCCTAAGTAATAGAAACAAGACCTGGAAATTCTAGCGGTGCTACCCCTGCACATGTGAGGTAGCAGCAGGAGCACAAACCCTGCAGTGATGTGAACTCTGGGAAGACTGGGACCTTGCAACCCAATTTAAACACACACAGGGGTGGGAGCAGCAGGGGACAGCCCAGCTCCTCCTCGTCTTTCCAAGTGTCCCGGTGGCAGGACAGGAGGCATGCTGTCTCCAGCATGATGCCCAGCTGTAGGAGAGCAGGCTCCTCACCAGCACAGCCACATAGGCAGCTGCCTGACACCCCCACTCCAGCAGTAACCCCTGGGAGAATAGACCTTCACTGCTGCTAATGGTGCTGATGTTCATGCTGCGAATGGGCCGTCAATCTTGAGCTAATGTGGCTTGTTCAACCAGCAGAAGTCACTCTGATGAAGCAGCTCAGCTGGCATCCTGAAAGACTCACAGCAAGCATGTCATTTTTTTACCTGCCACATTTCAGGGAGCTAGCCCAAAGGTCCCAGGTAATAAGTCTGCATTACAAATCTCATAACACAACAGACAAGCCTTACCCCAGAATCCCTGCCCATTTCAAAGATCTTTTTCCTACACCTGATATTTTCTGTGCATGTTCTGTACTCACTCCTTCCTTCTCCTGGATTTAGCAGAAGGCATTTGTGCTCCAACCCAGAAATTCAGAAGTAGCAGCTTCTGATGGAGCTATGGGTGTCCCTGTTCATTGCAGGGGAGTTGCACTAGATGACCTTTAAGGGTCCCTTCCAGCTTAAACAATTCTATGATTCTGTGAGCAAAAGGTATTTGGATGTGTAGAGTTTGTATGACTTTACTTGTTAGGGGGACTATGCCTGCCTGTTTGATGGTAGCGCCTCTGCTATCCAAGATTTCTGTCTGTCTCATCCCTCAATGTCTTCCTTTTGTTTTGAGACTCCCTGCCATCAGACTTCCAACAGTGTGAATTTCTTCCCAAACACAGCTGTCACGCTTCTTTTTGAAGTTCCTGTTAAGATGTAACATGGCTCTGAACTTTTTTCGTTTGGGGGTGGGGGTTAATCATCAGATTTCAGATCTTTGCTATTAAAATCCAACAGATAACAAATGAATCAAGATAATGAGACAAGACTGTCACTTTGTAGGAAATCAATGTCATGGTGTTTTAGAAGCAAAATCCATTTACAATTACATTACAAGAAAGAACATATCTTCTAGGCTGTCACAGAATCATAGAGTCGTTAAGGTTGGAAAAGACCACTAAGATCATCATGTCCAATCATTGACACATCACCACCATGCCCACTACACTATATCCCTAAAAGCTGAGGTAGCCATATATCATTATATATCACATTTCTGGGTAATCTGGGTTACATCTATACCTACAACAGACTGAGGAGGCCAGACTCATTCTGATATTCAACAGTCCCAGCAGCACTGCTTACTACATGCCCTCAAACTTTTATCCAAGTTGCTTGTTGGAAACTACGAAGCCATGACTGAGAACTCTGTGCTAGGTTGACCTTGGTCAAAAACCATATTGGAAACATTAGAAGTTGAATAGTATTGGAGAGTGCATGGGTGCACATGCTTGCACCATCTCACTTCTTACTCTGTCTACATAGTCTTAGTGCCTACAGCAGTCTGGGATGTCACCTCTGAGCCAGCTGGGATATGCATAGAATGGAAGGCTACCAGTTTATCCCTGCAGAAAGCCAAAGCATGTTTTGATGCCATTGGCCACCAGAAACAGAGTTCACAATCTCACAGTCAATGAGACAATATGGTGCAGCAGCTTATTTCCAGGATGCTCCACTTTTTTCCTGTAGCACAATATATGTGTCTCATACATGATTTTGGCTGGAGTCCCCTTTCCTGGGGCCTGGTGCAAGATGTTGTACAATCTGGGATCCAAGAGGCTGAGCAAAGGCAGAAGTGGTGGCTCTCAGCCTGCTGGGCACCGGCTGCCTCTGTTACACAGACACAAGGTGATGAGCAGAGAAAAGTCTTTTTCTCCTTCCTGCCTTCATTCCCAAGTGTAACAACCATTTCAAAACATCTAAAAGTGAGCCAGTCTCACAACCCCTGGCTGGCCGTGGGTCAGCAAGCATGCCCCTGCAGCAAAGCTGCCTTAACCTCAGCACAGGCCATGGAGAACAAGAACCCCAGAGAGATGCTTGGGGAAGCTGTCAGCACCAGGAGGTTCAAACATCTCTCCTCCTCAAACATCTGTGCTCTGCTTTAATAACTCTATGAAACAGCACAGTGGAAGCCTTACTGCAGGTTCATGGAGTGCAGAGTTTGTTGGGAGGGACCACATCACAGTTGCTCAGCAGCATTAAATTCAGGATAGAGCTCCTGTCCTCTAGGTGGCCTCATATATGCAGTCTGCTGACCCAGATCAGAGCCTACAACAGGACCAGGACTTCACACAGATGAACCAATTTAAGGAGGAAGCCCAGATTGGTTGTCACCATTTGTGTCATTTGAGGACCAGGGTGCCACATATCCTCCCTGTTTCGGCAAAGCTCTCTCAGCACTAACAGCCCACATACGTCCTGTGAATTTTCTCAATGCTAACTGAATGGTGAACAATGCTGCTTGCTTTTCTAGAAAACATTCATGGCCCTCACACTTCCTTAGCCCAGGGCTTTGCACCGTAGCTGAATTTAGATCAGCTGCCTGCCACGATCGATGAGTCAAACTAACCACTGCCGTCCCCCTGGGCTTCCTTGCTGTCAGCCTGCTGGCTGCAAGGGAGTCTCCTTGGGCCAAATGCTGATGTTTTTATTCATGGCCATTTCCTCTCCCCTCAGCCTGCTGTGAGCATGGAATAATACCCACTTCTGCATCTGCACTTCCAGCAGCACCTGACTTGCCAATGGTCTGTAGGCAGCCTTGCGGTCTGCTCTTGTAGGAAAGTCTCGCAGAAAGCTGAGTCCGGGCTTGCACAGGCTCGGGCGTTCCAGCCCCTCATCTCCTGCAAGGTAACTTGTGAAGACGAAAGGATTTGTCCCTCTCTGTGAAAAAGCATGCCCCCAGTGCTGAATCTTCCTGCATTTAACTTCCCATTTCCCACATTCTCCTACACTCGATGGCTTCCTGGACACAGCCTGAGGCAGCAATAAAAGCAGGGACCCGACAAGAAGCCCTCCTGCCAGCAGAAGAGACCATACCTACAGTTTCATGCAAGCACAGACACATAAGGTTGGAACGCTAAATTGGTAGTGCTGTCCCTGTGCTTTGGCATGGAAAAAGTGACAGTCCCAGAAAAACCCCGGGCAATGGGGATGAGGTTGGCAAATGAACACCTCTTTGACTTTTGGTGACCCCAGTCTATACCCAACAAATAGCATTTTAAGAGCCACTATATAACTAGTGAGTAAAAATAACTCCTTTGAAGTCTATTACCATGAAAAACATGAAGGTGGTTTATTGACTGGTAATTAAAATCATAGCCCTTTTGGTAGCATATGGCAACTAAGGAACAGCACTTTGCTAAGGGTACAGAGGTCAAACTGCACTGGTAATAGCTGAGTTTTACCTCCCTGGGAATGCACAATAAAAAATTCAGATCTTATAGCTGATCTTTGTAAAAGGTGTTGGTAATCAAAAGTCAGCATGGAATTGTATCAAACGTTAATTTTAAAGCTGCTAATATTTAAAAGCCTTCTCTTGCGCCTGTCACTTTTATTCTGAGATGTCTCATTTTAATGATCTGATGGGGAAATGGAGATGGAAATTACCCAGAGTCTCTCTTGAAGTTCGCTCATTGTGACTATCAAAAAGCTGCTCTGTGCTGTACGCATACGTGTGTTAGAGGGATTTGGGGGGTGTTATTGTTCTCAGTGTGGATAGATGAAAAGATGAAAAAGAAAACTGCCAGAGGAAAGAAAGATGACATTAATAACTGCTGTTCGTAGTGCCATGGCCAGTGTGAACCAGGAGCGTGTAAATCGGTACCGGCCCAATCCCAAGGCCATTGGCAGCTCTGCAGAGCTCCCCCAGCTCTGGAATGGAAGGGGAAAGTCACGGGTTCAAGCAGAGCCACTGCTTGTTGATAAAACTGAAATAGCCACTGGGCTTGGCTCTTTGGGACCTGAGCCTCATTCCAGTTGTGCTCTTCAAGGAGTCCACCCCCTAGACCTCCACAGGGAGAAGAGATTCCTCTGCCCTACAGCCCCTGCATCCCTGTGAGGATCCTTATGGGTTGTCTGGGGAATGGATTCTGCCACAATCTGTGAAAAAAAGAGAATTCTCTGCAGTCATCTAATTTAAGTCTTCCCAAATGAATTTTTACTTTTATTAAGTAAAGCTTCCCTAAGACACTGCCAGAAAACTCCAGCTCTTGCATTTGTAAAGCTAAGGTATTGCTACCCATAAAAAAAAGTAGATGGCAATTACTAAGGAATTACATTTAGACCAAAAATGACTGAATTTATTACCCTTTGTATGTGCTCAGCATAAAATGCAGTAGTACAGAAGTTTAAGAAGCAGGAAAAGAAACTTCTCTTTCTTTTTAATGATGGAGCCAGGAACAAGCTGAGCTCAAATAACAGCAGAAATGTGAAGCCATAAGTGAAGGGAACAGAGCTCAGGCACAGTAACAGAGCAGCTCAGCAATGCAAATAGATCAGAGATGACCACACACTAAATGAGGACATCAGGCTGGGGAAGATCGTGTTGGAGAGCTGCCTGCCATTAAAGTTCTACAGCCATCAGGCTTCATCCCAAATCCACCAATGTTCTTCCCACTGATGTGCCCAGGCTTTGGCTGGAAGCCTTGCTGCAGTTCTGAGCTCCCTGCTTTGCCCATGGAGTGTAATTCATGTGAAACAGCCCATGAAGAGCAAACGAGGTTACCAAGCCTAAAAGTACGCCCAGGTGTATATGAGTCACTCAACCAAAATCAGTTGTCCTGGTTTAAAAGCACTCTCACACCTTATAACTGCATTTCTACCTGTGGGCACCACACTGTAAGCAATATAGCGAATCAAGCAGTGGTATGCACCCACACAGCACAGCCCAGGCTGTCCTGGACTATTTCCAGACTGATAACTCCAGCTTCATACTCTGCATGGATTCTTTTAACATAATATTGCTAAAATACAGTATAAATATATATATTTTTAAAGTATCTAAAAAGCTGGGAAATTTAAATTACATTTCCCACAAGTTACCTTTGAATTTGTACTCTCTGAAAACCTCATGCAACTACTGGAGAAATAAGAATATTGGTTTAAAATGAGAATGGTTTCCTGGCTAGCAGTAGCAGTGCAACCACTTGCAAAAGATACACTGAAAGAGCTTCCAGTACGCACATGTGTTTGAAAAATCAAGCACTATCCAAAACCAAAGAAAGACTGCACAAATGGTCTTAAATCTTCCCCCTTGACTGCCTTGGGACATTGAGTGACCTTGCGTCCACCCACCCTGTTCAATGCCCACATGAAGCCATTCACTGAATGATGACTTCCAACGAATCTGGCAACCCCTGGCTCAGGCTCCCAGCTGGGAGAGCTGAGTGGGAGACAGCTTTATCCTCACTGCTCAGTGGATTCCAGAGAACTCTTCATTTTGTCCAGAACAAAATGCTCTAGCTCAGAGAAATTACGTAGCTCCCATTTGGCAAGAACTAGGGCACAAAAGGCCATGTGAACTACAAATGAGCTACAGAAATATGCTTTGTTATCAGCCCATTACTTCCCTAAAAAACACCCATTCTTACACTGTTATTGTGAGATGCATGGAAATCATCCATAAGGGAACAACACCCACTGTTGCAATGGAAAAACAGTGAGATGGCGTGAAGATCCCCCATCACCCTTCTCAGGAAGGTCCTGGATTTTTTGTGTTTTGTTTTGCAGGAGGAAGAGATACTTTCATGTCACACGTACATGGGTCTGTTTAGCTGATAGAGAAGGGATGTGGAATCACAGTTTCCAAGACAGCAGCTGTATTACCACATGGACATATTTGACAGTGATGCAGTGGTGCTTGCATCCACTACTTTCCCTCCAGTGATAGTGAGTTGCTCCTTAGATCCAGGACCCTGGCATGACAGCAAGACAAAGCATTTCCCTCACCAAGCAGGGTGCTGTCCACAGTGCCTGAGCATGGAACATGCCCAGCATACACACTGAACACACACGGCATCTCTGCAACCTTTCCCTCACTGCTCCCCAGCTACCTAAGGTTTACCCACCCAGGTCCATCTCCCAAGACCTCCTCTCTGCTCTTTGCACCTTCCCTCTGATTTCTGCCCTAAATCAGCATTCAGGGTTCTCCTCCATTCCTATTCACAGCCTCATTCAGATTTTTTCAAATCCCTGCTCCTCAGCTCCACTGCAGTGGAACAGCTCTTCTGCTTGTCCCAGGGTCAGGCTGGCCCCAGTGCCCCTGGGCATTTCTATACTGACTGGATATTGCTTGGGAGAAGGTTTTCAAGCCAGTGTCACTGCAATCAGCGGGAGTTGTCAACATGTCCACACTCTCTACAACTGCTAATAGCAGAGCTCAGCTCATTGTACAGGGTTTTTGTGTGACAGGACTGACATGTAAGACATCCCAGCAGCTTGACAGCTGGCTGTTCAATTCCCAAAAGCTCCTCATTAACAGGTGCATTTTCTGAAGAAGAAAATGGAATATATCCAACATAAAGCAAAAAGCTTTCCTATTCACACACATACACAAGAGCCCATCATGAATCGGCTGTCAGTACTCAGCTGCTTCTCTTGTTTAAACAGAGCTACAGAAGACGTAATAAAATAAAATTAAATAGGTGTTGACTTACAGGTCACAGGCTGTTAATCAAGAGAAAGCTCTCTTAGTTATTGACTCCGGCTTTCTTGCAGGACTGCAGAATTTAGCAGCACGGTCCCAGTGCTGAGGTCAGGCAGATACACCAAGCTATTGGAGATGATTTACCATTTGATGCTAATTGGATCTCAAGGAAGCTCTAGGATGGAAACCACATTTGTGCCAAGAGGAGAGGAGGCTGACATTCAGCTGTGCATTAAGCTCTTTCATGAACGATGCTGCTCCCTTACCATACCTGGGAAGCAAGAGGGAAAGAAACAAACTCCTTTGCTTCTGGTTGAATCACAGCCAAAAGCTCAGCATGCTCCAAGATCAACATGTATTGTCTTTTATCAACCCCAAGAGGGAATCCTGCCCATAGTGCTACCCAGGACATATGGGTTCCTGGACCCCTAGCCCCAGCTGGAGCAAGAATTTGCTTCATAGTTGCATGAGCTCAGCTCTACTGTACCTCTTCCTACTTACCCTGATATATTACCAAGAAAAATTATATAAACACACGGGAAAAGAAGATAAATGTCTCCAGCCCCTCCGTGACACAACTGCTTTGCTGAGTTTTCATGAGAATGACGCGGTTCCTTGGTTTTCTGAATAATGTCTTTCTACAAGCAAGTGACCCATGAGAAGAGAGCACGTGTTCAGGTTAATTGGCAAGGCCTCTCATTACAGAAAGACATACACATCCTGCAGGATGAGGGTACATATGCAAAAGACGTTTATGTTTCTACATGCCAAAGTTACTAATTTCAGCCTCCTTAAAGCTTGTAAACCTACCCTGCCAATCTTCGCCAAGTTCCGCAACCCCTTAACCCCCACAAATGTTATTGGATAAAATATCATAGAATCACAGAATTGTTTGAGTTGGGAGGCTTGGAAAGGACCCTCAAAGGCCATTTATCCCAACCCTTTTACAAAGAACAGGGATGTCTACAGCTAGATCAGGGTCCTCAGAGCCCTGTCCAGCCTGACCTTGAATGTCTCCAGTGATGGGCCATCCACCACCTCTCTGGGCAGCCTGTGCCAGTGCCTCACCACCCTTATTGTAAAACACTTATTCCATATATTCAATCTAAATCTTCCCTTCTTTAGTTTGAAACCAGTTTCCCTTGTCCTAAGGCAAGTGCCCCTTGCTGCCCTGCCAGTAGCAGGTCCCTTATCATCTCTGTTGTCTCTCACTTTCACGGTCTGAGAATGATGAAGTCCTCTCCTCTCTCTAGATTTTCATCTCAGAGGTCTTTCTCCTAAGAGTGAGCTGTGTGCTTGGAGCCGGAGAAGGTGAGCTTCAGGGAGGCCTGGTCCCCTCCTGCAGCTTTGCTCCCACTGCCAGAGCCAGATCCTCACTTCTTAGCATCTTTCACCTACAGACACAGCCCAGTTTGGAGGACCAGAGAACAACATTCCTACTACTGACATACATTCCCACCATGTTAGTCTTTCATGAAAGGAAAGTCCTGTTTAATGAACTCAATCTCCTTTTATGATGAGATTACTCACCTAGCTGACCAAGGGAAGCCAGTCTATGTAATCCTTTTGGATTTCTGCAAAGCTTTCAATAGTGTTTCTTACAGTAACCTGGACAAAATGTTCAGCATACAGGTAGACAGGAACATAACGGATAGGTGAGCAATTGGCTGATGGCTCAGGCACAAAGGGTTACATTAGATGAGGCTACATCAGGATAGTAACTGGTCACTGATGAGGTTCTGTGGGGCTCCATTTTAGGATCAGTTCACTTCAAAGTTTTCATAAATTACTTGGATGTAGAAGTCCTGCAAACTAAGCAAGTTAGAGATGTCACCAAATTGGAAGGAGCTATTGAATTCCTCAGGGGTGGAGAGGCCTCACAGAGAGACCTAGACAAATCAGAGAGCTGGGCAATCTCCAACTGCATGTAGTTTAACAGGAGCAGGGCTGGATTCTGCACCTGAAGAGGGACTTCTGCCCAGACTGCATGGAAGGGAGGGGGCGTCATTTATTACACAGGACCTGGACACCCACAGAGTGTCAAGAACAAGTCACTGCAAAGTTATCACTCTGCCTACATTATCAGGGTAATGGACATTCCTGTGCTTAATTTATATTATATTCAGATCACAATTCTCCCCTCTCTCTGGGAGAACATCTCTGATCCCCACCCCCCGAGCACTGGGAGCATTCTGCACGTGTGGTGCTGCCAGCTGCATACAAAATCACAGCCCAGCTCCCCTCAGGTCAGCTTGTTGTTGCTACTCACAGATCAGAAGTAAGGGGTAGGAGCTGGTAGCAGCAGTAAAAAGGAACACAACACAGCCATGGCAGACTGGGGCTGTCAGATCCAGCTATTCAGCTGAGTACCTTGGTGCCTGCTAGACAGAGAAGCTCCATGGAGTTACGGCTGGTATTTTTAAATGCTGCTAGAGAACACAGGTTTGCCTTCCTTCACACAGGGAGACCTGCAGCGTGTGCTGCATTGCAGACACAGGCTTGCATTGCAGCACCAATATGCCTTGCTCTGTCAAGCACTTCCTTTTCATCGCTTTTGCCAAGTCGGATCCTGAACAGATAAAACACAATGTTGCTCTGAAAAGCAACTCGGGGCTGTCAGCCTGAGACTGCCCCTCACTGTGACCCCTACTTTGGCCACTTGAATGGCTTTTTAGCAGCTCTGTCCCTCTGCTGCTTCTCTATGTCCTTTCCCAAGGGATGCTGTGACAAACACTTTCAATGCATCTGGAGCCAAGAGGTCAGTCAATTTTCCCCATGAAAGAGAAGCAGTCATCTTCTGATGATGGTGAAGAGTGAGCACAGCACATCCTGGATTGGGTGATCCCCTCTGCACTCCTTGCCTAAGAGCAGTTCTTTCTACCAAACAAGTTTTTAAACCAGGCATACTAGAGAGCACAGGGATTCTGCATGTCCACATCACTTCCCAACACCCTGTTCTTCAGCCTGAAAACATCTTGCTGTTCTCTTGCCAACAGCATCTGCCCTGTCAAAGGACACTTCTTAAATACAACAGCAAGCAGTAAGGATGCCAGCAAACGGAAAGCAAGCGTGCCTGGACAAAGGACCAGCCAGTACTGAGTTCCCAGAACATGCTACATCTTTTCCACAGGTCCAATGCAAACCAGGTGAGTACCTGATGGTTTCATTAGCAAGACATTCAGGAAGTAAAGCACTAAAACATGTGACGCCATCTTTGCTCCACACCCCCAGAGGGAATGAAAAACTTTTCTCAGCCACTTCCTCAACACAGGTTTGGGGACAGGACACAATGAATCCACATTTGTGTTGGTGTGGGATCCCATGCAGATGCACCAGGATGTAAAACCCAACATCCCCCTCCTCTGCTGGGACAACCCCTTCTCTCTCTTTGGAGGAACAGTAACCCACTTCCTTCAGGATGTCAGGAAAGCAGTGGGAACCAGCAGCTGTGATTGTTTACATTAATGAACTAGAGATTGCTAATTACTTCTAACTGCCCATTGTGGTAGCTGATGTCTAACAGGAAGACCTTGGTGTTTTCACAGAATCACAGATTGGTTGAGTTAGGAAGGCACCACTGGGTCTATTTGCTCCAGCAGGGACACTCAGGTGACATCTGAAGGTCTCCAAGAAGACGACTTCACAACTTCTCTGGGCAGCATGTGCTCCTGCACAGCACAGAACTGCTTCCTGATGGTCAGGGTGAGCCTTCTGTGTTCCAGTTTCTTCCCATTGCCTCTTGTCCTGGCACTATCACCTGGCTTCAGTCACAACATAGTTCTGAGCTCTTTCAAACTGGACAACAAAAAGATCTACTTGTCTAAGTGGGCACTCCTCCAAACAGGCCCCCAGCTGGCTGGTTGTCTCAGTGCCTCTCAGACTGAATTCATTTGCTCAGAGGCTTGCAGGGTCTTGCATGCCATCTCTCAACTACATTCAGCACCATGTTGGAGAGAGACAGGGTGGACAGAGAAGCCACCACGTGTAGAACATCATCTGAGAAAGCGAGGTGCCAGAGGGGCAAGAGCTGAACTGGTAGCACTTTCCTTGCTGCAGGTTATTGTCTTGTCAAAAGGCTCTGACACAAAGTAGGATCTGCCCAGTGCTAAGTGCAGTGAGCAGCCCTGACCAGAGATGGTCATTAGCAAAACAAGCCAAATATAGAAAGGTTAAGTGAACACTGCGGAGTCACCATCATCTCCTGATCAGCATCCTCCAACAAAACTGTGAATGTGGTGCTTAGCTGCATTTAAAATACTTTCAGGGTGGCTTAAGTGAATGGCTCCCCTTTGAGCCATTCTCTATGAGAAGGTTCAGGGCTAAAGGAACCTTTGGTGTGGGCACCTGTATATCAAGTTCCTGTTAGAGGATTTGCTCTTACTAAGGACATCAGAATCTAGCAACCCTTGGATGCCACAAGAACAGCACCACTTGGTGAGAACAGCACCAGGATCTCAGTGAAATGCACATCTTTCTCATCACAGTGGTTACTGTGGGGCAGGCTTGTCCTCAGATACAGTATTTTAAAGTCTTCATTGGGAGAAAGAGGGGATGGGAAGTTTGTTCATCTCAAAACTAATACAAATGTGGCCTCAAGGTAAAATACAGAGAGGTCTTTACATCCACCCATCCCTTATAAATGCCCCATGGTGCAATCTGTAAGCAATCTCTGTAAATCAGCTGACAGTGCTGTTGACAGATTGGATGATGGCAAAGTTGTGCTCACTCCTCTCATTCCAACCATTCATTTGGGTTTTTCTTCTCTAGAAACATATGGTAACCAAATTATCCTCAAGTATTCCAGGACGCTTTCATGTTTAATTGAAATTCATCTGTTCAAAAGTTATTGCTGGTAGAAACACAAATGTAACTACATGAGCCTTGATCCCTTTGAAAAATCACAGCTGCCTCTGCAGCAGAGGCTCAGATAGGTGTTGATGAGCTGAGAAGCAGCTCCCATAAGGGTGCATAGGGAGGCAAATGCCCCAGGTGAAACTAACCTACCAGTGTCACTTTCCTGTTTATCCTCTACATCCTACTGATACCAAGCACACAGATTCATAATCCCAACTTAAGCCATATGGGTTCCATTACTGACTTAATCCTCTGTAAGGACTCGTGCTCTGAACCACTTCCTTCCTTCCCTTGTGTCTGCCCAAACCTGTCCTTCCTCATGCCTGCTCTGAAGGCTACCGGCATCATGTGGCTTGCCCAGGTGATTCTGTACTTAAAAGCTGATGCTATGTCAGCTGTATGGTTTCCCATTTATGAAGGATGGGCTGGTGAGGTTCATTATCCTGCTTCTTCCTCCTAGGACTGTCAGGTCTAGGACTAGATCCTATTTCAACACCTGCAAAGTGCAGGTCACCAATGTGGAAGACAAGGTCACGTTCACCTTTCTCCTTTATGGTTTGAGGTCCATTATGATCACTCTGCCAAAGTGACAGGCATTTTTCCCCATGTACTACCCTCCCAAAAGCTGAAATGTGGTGATTTCTCTATTCCAGCTGAGAGCCAAAAAAAGCATCCTCTTGTTCAGATCCTTCATTAAAGCAAACCCTGCTAAATTAGCTGCCCTGGGGACCAGATGAAGGCCTGGAAGATGTAATAAAGATTAAAAGAAGGAAAACAAAAAAGAAAAAGAAAAAGGACTATTGACACTGGTAAACGTGTCTTAATTAAAAGTTTTGAGAGCACAAATCAAACACACTCCAGTCATCCTCCAAGCCCCTGCCGAAGTTAATGAGACAAATTTTTGTCACAGTCCCCCATTGATCCGTGAAGTGCAAAGAGGGAATCAGGACTGCAGAGGAAAATTGCAGGTTGCAGGGCTAGATGCTGACTGCATTTACTGGAGCCTAATTCCAGCATGACCCTCATGCAGCATTATTCCAGAGAACCATGGCTGTGCTGTGCAGCCGGGAGTCTGCCTTGAATGAGGGAAGCAAGAAGCAGTGCTGAGGAAGTCCAAATCATGCACCAAATCTCATGAAAATTAAACTTCCGATACTGCGTTTTTGCTTCTTTAATAGAAAAGGAGGGGGCAACTGCATCTCTGCTTATGGATAATAAAATGAGTGGGCTTTCATTTCTATCAAAAAAGTCTCTGCAGTTGCACACTGTTTCTAACAATCAAGCTCAATAGTGAGAATGAATACACTCTGCAAAATCCCTCAGAGAAGAGAGCTCTTCAGCCATACAAGTCTTTTAGATCCATTTAACCCAGCTTAAAGCAGAAAGACCATAGGATCCGGGTTTGGCTTGGGTCAGGGCTAGCTATTTGCTTAAAGCACACGCTCTGTTTGCTGTGGAATAACTCTACTGGCACACTGGCTTACCTTCTGGTGCCCTCTAGTGCCAATAGCTGAGCTGGCCTGGCAGCTCTGGCCCCCACCGCCATCCCACCAGGCTGTGAGCTTCTCACCGCGCTCTCTGCCTTTGTTAGGCATCACCTCCGCTCACACCAAACCTGCTCTGCTAGTGGTGTGCCAATGCACGTGTTTTAAGCAAAGAAGAATCCATGCTTTGAAAGATTCCCCCCAAATCCCTGAGCAGACACATTCCTGCCCCCCTCAAATTAGAAAGCTGTGAGCTCACCAGAAGGCAAAAAGAGGAAAAAAGGGACAAAAGTCATGGGGAATCTCAAACTCCTTCCTGGTGCATCATGCAAAAGGGTGGCAAATGGGTTATAGCTACACACCAGTGATGTGTTGACATCTTGCATCCAAGATCAGGCCACCATGTGAGGTCAAAACAAAAAGAAACAACAAAAACCACAACCAGTATAATACCTCTCATTCTCTCAACGTTTCCCACGGGCTCTGATTCAGAAGCTCTGTGCAAGAAGGGACCGATGCTAAGTGTGACTCACTACATTTGCCCCAGTCCTTTTCAGTGGGACATTTCCCCATGAAACTTAAGGCATATGACCGTTACTCTTATTACCCCACAGCACGTCCCAGAGCACAGGATGGTGTTACATCACACATCTGCCCACGTTTCTGCACAGCCCTTTGAGGATCACAAAGCAAAAGTCCCCATCTGAGGTGGGACTTACAGTCACCAAGGCAGAGCCTTTGGCAGGGCTGTGAGATGTGCAGTCATCAGCAGGAGACAAAGTCAGTCTCAGAGCTGTGATCATTCAGGGTGATTTTTTTTTTTTAGGGTTTAGGATGATTTTTTTTCTTCCCTCCCAGCCAATAAAAAGCTCTCACAGAGACACATCTTCCCCTGCAGGAAGCAGGGCAGTCACTGCTCGCGTTGGCAGGCTCCTCTTCTGAAGCAGTGGAGATGGCAGCAAACTTCACACGCAGCTTCGCCACGCTTTGCTGTTTAGCACTCTGGGGCTTCACCTGCACTTGTGATGGTAAGAGTGGGAAATCATTTGTTTTCCTTGTGCTTCAGGTCCTGTGAGCTTGGCTTTTTCTCTAACTGCTGCCCTTCCTGCAGCTGAAACTCTACCCGCTTAAAAGACCTTCTCTCCCTGTAGCAAGCCACATTATCCAGGAACATCATCTAACAATTTCAAAGTCAACTTACAGTTTTAACTTATTTGTCACTGTTTAAACTCTGCATGACCTTAATTACTAAATCTAAAGACTGTGGGAAACAATTTGTCGGATAAGTACAGATGGGCACTTGAGTCGGTACCGATTAGATGACTTTAGTGTCACGTTATTCCCTATCACTTCTTTCTTTGCTGAGCAAGGAAACACTCTTGATGGCAGCTCACCTTAAATCTTTGGAATGGAAGCGGCAGACAGGAACGTTTTCTCTCTGAAGGTTTTAGCTCTACTGCAGCGTTACTTTGGCTCCTACATGCAGAAAGTCTGAACGCACTCAGGCCTTCGGTTAGCCAGCAGCTTTTTGTTTCAGCTGTGGTTTCCTTTGGGGGTTGCAGAGGCATGCAGGAACTCTGCTGCATCTTACACGTAAAGATAAAACCCAGCCTTGCTCCTAGTAATGGGGGAAGAGGTTCTGAAAGTACCTCATGGAGGGGGGGGGGAACTGTTGCAAGAATGTCCCTATTTGCTACCCTGTAGGCTGGGAGGGAACATCCTGCAGTATGAGAGCAATCCTATGGAACAGGACCTCCAAGTTATTTCTCAATGAGGAAAGCACAGGAGAGATCCTTTGATAAAACACTTGGCTCTTCTCTGCAAGAACAGCCCTTTCTTGTTTAATAACAGGCAGTTGCCTGCTAACTCAGAGCAAGAAAAGTCTACCCTACTACTCTCCCATAGAAGTAGGAGGAGGGAAGCTAGATTTCCACACATCCAAACCCAGAAGTATGATGAGGTTTGTAAAACAAGTGCTCTGACCCTAAGCTTCTCCCCACAGGGCAGTAGTAGTTGTTTCCCACCTCTGAGACCACATCCTCAGAGAGCTGTAAGCGCCCGGCCAAGCCACACAGTACCTCTCCTCCCACCCAGGCTGGGACTCCTCTCAGGAAAGTTTGTAGTAAGGAGAACTACAGGTGCCTCATGCCAGAGAGTTTCAGGATTTTGTAAAAAATAAACAAAGCAAAACAAAACAAACAAACAAAACCAGTGGTGCAAATTATTCCAAACAGCAAAAGTTATTTCAGACCATTGTATGCACAATTTTATACTCACTTTATCCCAGTGTGAATCATACTCAATAGGAAATTGCCTTGGGGGAAGGAGGTAGGATGCCCAGTACCCCTTAGTAAAAAAGCTGGAGCAAAAATACAGCAGCCTATCATCTGCCTGTGACACATGGTGCAAGTCCTACCAGCCTGCTACATGTCTAGACCACACCAGGTCCAGTTTGATAGACTAAACTCACCTCTCCAGATGTTGCATTTCAGAGTACATCCCGCATGTGAGACTGCTGTATCTATGGGGCACTGCAGTCATAGGAACAAGGGCACTCTGGACACTGGTTTGAGTAACGCATTTCATTGTTTTCTTCCCATACATGCAGCATGACTTCAGCTGCTGCCACCCTGCCATCCCACACCTAATAGGGATATCACCATGACTCAAGAGGTGCTGAGAGCTATTAAGTCACAGAGACCTTGTGCTAAGACAGAAAGAAACAACATTATCTCCTCCATCTACAAGGGATAGCATGTGCTGTCAACAACCCCACTACTGCTACATCTGCCTTTCCAACACACATAAGGGCATAAATTCAAACAAGGTCCTGGAGAGTAGCCAGAAGAGCCCAAGCTAGAGACCTCTTCTCAACTGGACAGCTTGTCTCAGTTGCTAGCTCAGAAGGTTCAAGAAATAGCAGGATCCCATTAGCTATTTAATTGCTGGTGCGAGAAAGAGCACTGCTTCTCTGAGGAAGAGGAGAGCCATGTGGACAAAGCCCAGATCAAGGTCCTGCTCTGCTCCAAGCCTCTTTTTGGTTTTTGGGTAGGTCTGTACAGCTGCTCCCCCTGGAACTGCCTGTTGGTTCCACTATCTTAGCCCTACAGCAAACTCAATTTGGGACAAAAGGACAAACTGATGCTTTGAAAAATCTTACCCATGAGCTGAGTAGTGGATAAGATGCCCTGCCTGCGAAATACATCCAGAACTAGGCTGCAAGGTCATGAGTCTCCATGACTCCTGTGCTGCTGGTGGCATTTAATACTCTGTTTTGTTGGTGGTGGGGTTTTTTGTTTTGTTTTCAAGCAGACTGGGTCACTAGATTGGCTCCGTTCTACTTTTGAGAAAGATAAATTATGTTTCTCAGTAGAAACTGACTTACACGCACAGGTTATGCTCTGTGTCTCAGCTGTTATTGACATCTAGCTGTGAAAAAAAGCTGGAGGTGACAAAAAGCTTGAGCTTTGCAGAAAATTAGTACAAGCTTTGCAAGTTTTTGTGCACATGCTTGCTGCCTACACACACAGGCAACTCCAAGGGACACCTCCTGGAGTGGCAGGTCTTTCCATTGGCAGCAATGCAACAACTTACAGGCTGAGGATCTCTTCCTCTTGTATTTCAGGAACTGAAAGATACCACCATCTGTATTTCCCTAAAACAAAAACCAGAACATCGAAACTATTGGGAAGTGGAGGGGAAGTATGCTTATGTCTTGGCATGCCAAAAAAGAGCAGTAGGGTTCTGCCAGTCAGCGTTCGATATTTTATCAAAATTACACTATACTCTGAGCAACGTGGTCTAGATTTATAGCTAGATTCAAAGCCGGCCTTGCTTTGAGATAGGTGTTGGGCCAGAAACTTCCTAAGTGCTTACAATATCCAGGCTTCCCTCAGGCAGTCTGAGCTCCGCAACCATTTCATGGGTTGCTTTTCTATTTCGAACATCTAAGGGAAAATTACTTTTTAATGGAGATGAGCAGTCTTCCTAAAGCACATCTAGTGGTTGGTAACATTGCCTGCAGCATGGGGGTTGGAACTAGATGATCTTTGATGTCCTTTCTGACCCAAGCCACTCTGTGATGATTCTATGAAGTGCATGGGACAAGTAAGAAGGCTTAGGATTGGTTCAGAGGCCTGAATAGCCACCCACTATTTCAGCCACTGTGCGTGTTCTATGATTGCATTTTGTGTTTTTCCAGCTACCTACATACCACCACCTCATTCAACTGTGAATCCTGGCTTCCCGGTCCCAATGAACACCAACAATCCTGGCGTTCGCAAGGCAGCCCGCTTTGGGGTTTACCAATACAACAACAGTTCCAACGACCTATTTCTGTTTAAAGAATGGCAAATAAACAAAGCTATGGTACAGGTAAGAAGAGAACACATTTCTGGTGGTTCTCCAACCATTCATCTGTCTACCCTTGCTACAGAGCACCTGAGACACAGGAGCCTTGATCCTCCTCAGGACTGCTCTACAATGCCCTAACAAGCAGCACACGTCCCTCTAGCCCACTTAACCACTCCACTCGAGGCACTCCCACCCATCCCCATAAAACACATCTATCTACAACACCACACACAACTGACAGATGTAGCGCTTGATCCCTAGCCAAAATTTCATTTCAGCATCCCTTTCCCTGACCCTATTTTAAAGGAGGAAACCACTTTCTCTAGATTGTCAGAGGGCTGAAATACATGCTCCACGTGGAAATTGGCCGCACAGAGTGTGAGAAGAGAAGGCTCTCCAACCTGGACAACTGTCACTTCCAGAGGAAGAAAAATCTGCAACAGGTATGTACTACTTCCTCTGTTGGGTACCCAGGAATCACGGGTGATCCTTGGCTGTCTCTAGCTGTGTTGTCACCTTCAAACCAGCTCTGTTATGTTCCCACAGATGTACAAGCCTCCTCTGTGCAGAGCCAGCTATGGTGAGGCAGGTTTCTACCTCCTGAATAACAGGGTCAGCTCCTGACCAAAAGGAGCCGAACCAGATGACACATACAGAGTAGATGCCACATACAGAGATTTCCTGGGAGGGGAAAATCCTTACAGGGCCTTTCTCACTAATACTTGGGCACTTGACAAACAGTGTTTTCCCTAGGCTGGGGCAGAGCATAGAAGGATGCTATTCTCTCCTCCCACACCATAGCCCACAATGCTGGGAATACCAAGCAGGCAATTGAACTTTATCATCCATTCTCTTTCTATCTGCAGATGCTGAAATGCTACTTTGAGGTCTGGATGACACCTTGGTTGCATAAAGCAGATGTCCCTGTTGCTCTCTGTCACTGACCCAACTTTTGTCATGATTTCGTCATGATTTTCAGAGGATCTACCACCCATGAGTTTTTCCTTGTCTGGACTTCGAAGCCAAAACTGAGGTGGGGAACAGCTGCACAGAATCACCACAAAACTTCTCTCTCAAAGGCTGTTGGTTTCCCCCCCCCCCACTTCTAACGAAGATGCTCAAGATCTGAGTGACAAAGAAAGGACTTGCCTTGACTGAATGTATTGCTATCCACCTGTGTATCTCTTTTTCTAAAACTAAACAGCAGATGAGAACACGTTGTCATTCGTTCACCAGAGGGTGATTCACTCTTTTTGGCTGAGATTTCCAAGCAGAGCAAACAGGCCAGGAAGGTCTGTTGGACTGCCTTGTTCTATGATGAATCTTTGTACAACAACAATATAAAAAGCCTAAACCACAGCACACACAACTTCAACTTTGGAAAGCTTTACAGTGAGACAGTATGCATGGGGATACACATAGATACACACACACAAAGTTTTAAGGGTCTGCAGTACCAGATAAAAGCTTAGATACTTTTGCCAGGAATGCATAAGGTAGAATTTTTCTTGCTTCAAGACACAAGTATGGA
The DNA here is from genome assembly GCA_016647715.1 of Pavo muticus. Lineage (NCBI taxonomy): Eukaryota > Metazoa > Chordata > Aves > Galliformes > Phasianidae > Pavo > Pavo muticus. Next base: position 866,676 of record JACDJE010000125.1, on the reverse strand, counting down.
TAAGCCTGTCTTGAGACACAACCACAACCCAGAAATGGCACAGTCTAAATAGAGTTTCTATTTTAATCAAAAGCTCTACTCAAAGAGGGCATCATTGCAAATGCTAAAAAAAATAAACACAATCATTTCCCAAAGCATATTTCTGCTGAGGTTAAACAATGTAGTTTCATTCAGGTTAATATTCAATATTTGGCTTCTGGTTGACTTATATTCAAGTTTAGCAGAATGATGGTCCTGTCTACATGTGTGCCAACCTCTCTTTAAGCCTTCTCTCTTCATGCAGATTATCACTTACACTGTACTGCTCTCATTTGGAAAGATTTGGGTAAATGTTAACTTAAAATGGCAATAAAGCCTGAGCCCACATTCATTCACACACATTCACAAATGGTTAGGGCCCTGACCTAAGCTATAAGGAACATTTTCTTTCCAAAAACACACTTTCTTCTGAGAGCTGCCGCTTTTCTACAGCTCTATTGTACCTCCTATTAGCAGTGACACCTCACTTTCAGCCTTTATAATGATCACTTGTGTCAAGAACAGCCAGTGACAGGCTCTAGGCCAAGGTACAGGAACCCCTAAACCTGACAGATCTGTTAACAGCACAGCTTCCACTGCAATCCTTTGCAGGCATAGTGAGTCTCAATCTCTGCTTCAGAACCTTGAGACAAGCAGAATATAGAACCACAGAGTGGTTGGAAGGGACCTCAAAGCCCACCCAGTCCCAACACCCACTTGTGGGCAGGGCTGCCCCCCACCAGCTCAGGCTGCCCAGGGCTCCATCCAACCTGGCCTGGAGCACCACCAGGGATGGGGCACCCACAGATGACCCAGCAGCAGCTCAAATCCAACATCCAGTGCTGGAGACTGGCATTTTTTTCACCTTTGGGAGAGGAAGCCTCTTAACTAGGAAAAAAATAAGTGCTCAGAAGAAACCTCTGGAAGTTCCATGGTTGGATGTGGTGCTACATTAATCCACCACACAAGCCTCCATTGACAGTCTAATGCCAAAGACAATGAAAAGATCTAACCACAGTTGTCCTAGCGGTCCACAAAGCAGAAAAAAAAACCAAGCCACAGCAAAGTTTTTAGAAGAAGGAGGAGCCAAGAGAAGTTACTGTCTGAAACCCAAAGGAGTCACAATGGTTTCAGTTCTTCTTCCATTTCAGCTGGGTGCTCCACATAGCAGCAATGCTCAGGGTTTCCAGCCAAGCTGTAGCTCCAGCCAATCCAGAGAACAGTCAAGACAGACATTTCTTCCTCCAGCCAAGAGGACAGCTTGATGCTCAGAAACATCAGCCTTTCCACATGCCACAGCAAGGGCAAGAAGGTGGCACACAATCAGCATAAGTCTGTGTAAACATTCCAGCCAGCAAAAAACAGTAAGCACAAAACAGAATGGTCCCCCTCGAATGATCTTGCAGGCTCCTGGCAAACAGGTCATGTCTTAGTGTTACCACTGAATTAATTGCCTGTGTGTTAAAAATACAAGAGTTAAGCCAGACATCTCGCATCACACAGGTCAACAAACCCAGCATGCTCATGCTACTGCCTTAAGGAAAATGCAGCAAGATTTTCAGACATTTCTATCCAAATAGGCTTATCTGGAAGTGAAGTACAGCTACATGTTTTACATAAAACTATAGGCAGCATTTCCTGCAACAAAATTGAGCTCATTGCAACCAACTCAGACAAAAACCCTCTGGGAAAGACAAATCAGCCTTATAATTTACAGCTGCAGCAAAGTATCAATTGTATCATTACAATAAGCAAGGTATGCTGGAGTAGGATCATCCATCACCTCCAGACAGATAACACTTACCATGAGAAAACAATGAAAGGAGCACAGCAGAAGTCAGATGAGCTCTTAGTGCACTCTTGAGCACTTTGCTAGAGAAAGATTTCAGCAACTAAGCAGCCTTGAGTCAAGAGGACACTACAAGCACTGACCTAAAGAACTGCAGCTAAGTACCACTGAATCACAATAACACACAGCAGTCAAGCAGACGTCTCTGCCCAACACACATCATTGCTAGAATTCACACACCAAGGTTAACTTGTTCACCAGTTCACTCCAAGGAGTTCACACCTTTGCAGAACTTGCTGAGACCCTGACCTATTCCAGGCCACAAAAGGCAATTTAAAAATAGATATATCCAGTAAAACTTAGGCCCTAAGGAGAGAGGGGAAGGTTGTTCCTGTCAATCCACCCCCTGGAGAAAAAGGAACAAGCCCAGCAGCGATATTAAGAGCTCCAAGGACAGCCAAAGCTAATACTTCAGAGCGATCTGTTCCTGCCTGTTGGTGGCTGAGATGTCATGCATGCAGTTGCACAGAACCAAGACAAGGTTCAGCTGGCAGCAGCTCTGTAAGCAGAGATGGCTTTCTGCTGGCTGGGAGGAAGCTGCTTGCATTTACGTCACTTGATCACTTACTGCTAAATTCTTCAGTCCCTACCTCAAACGAAGCAGCAAAATGAGCTGCAGTCCCACAAGGCTATTCTGTTACTGCACTAGCTTTTCTAAGCAAGCTAGATGAGAAAGTCCACATGTCAGCATCACAAGATCTCTGCTGTGATCACTGAGCAGACAGTCCCAGAAGTTCAGGAGATCACCACACCATATGCAAAGGTCACTGCCACAAAGCAGACTCAGAATTAAAAGAGGGCCAAGGCTTTGCAATCAATTTTATCAGCTGTTTGCACTGAGATGCTAAAAGTGTCAGGGGTACATACACACATGCTATCTTCCAGCAGTTCTGCTGTAGATGTTTGCTCCAAATAGGGGCATGGCAGTTATCTAGGGAAGAGAATCTTAAATAGTTTCAGCAAAATCTTCTTGACATTCATGCCCTGCAGAAACCCCTGTTCCATCAGCAATGGAAGACAAAGCAGTACAAAACATACCTTTAAAATGCACAACTGTGGCATACTCCAGCTTAGCTCCTTTTCCTTAGGCAGTTCTACTGCAGGGCTTTATGCTAAAGCCCCACAGGAGACTGGGCACCATTTTCCCATTCCACATCCCATCAATTTGGAGACAGTTGGGTGAAATAAAGGAAGCAACCTCAGGATCCTCCAGGAGTTGTGCAGAGATAGAATCGTAGAATCATAGAATGGCCTGGGTTGAAAAGGACCTCAAAGATGATCTTGTTTCAACTCCCCTGCCTTGGGCAGGGTCACCAACCACTAGACCAGGCTGCCCAGAGCCACATCCAGCCTGGGTTAGATAGTTCTGCGCTTCTTAGAAAGCCACAGATCCTTTCTCCTGACACCCAAAATCTTGCCCTAACAAGATAGATCTTTGGACACTGCTTTAAAGTGCTCTTGCTTCTAGAGAAGTGCAAGCCTCAGCGTTGCAGAGGTGTCATGTTCCTGCACAGATATCATCAAGCACTCCATCAACTCACACTTATGTGAAAGCAAAATGAACTTGTAAACGCAGTCTTCTTATTAATACCAAAGGGAGTTTATGCCTGTTGTTACACAGGTGTTTTATTGCTACTGCATCACACTGAGATGGTTGCATTTGAGGAACTACCAGCAATTAAAAGCATCTGAGCTTTCATGCTGTTTTTAAGCACTGATCATGCTGAAGCAAGGAAAAAGCTGTGTGTCAGTCAGCCTGTTTCACCTGAGCTCTGCAGCTACAGATCACCCTACTTCTGCTCATCAAGGATGGACTACCAAGATAATGCACTGCACCAGGAATGAGACCCAGTACTACTTGTGCTCGGGAAAGGCATTCCTTTGGGTCTCTGAAGACTTTGGGTTTCTTTGGAGGACTGGAGCTATGCAAATCCTGTGTTTAGGATGTTCAAGAAATATGTACTGTTCATATGAGTCTGCTGTACTTGCTGCAGAGTTCAGAGAGAACTAAAAAGACTAAAGAACATTCCAGTGAGACCACAGTACTAAGTCTCTAACTAAGTCTCTAACAGCAGAGGTGAAAGAAGAGAAAGGATAAACACAAGAAGAGTGTCTTGAGAGGCTTTCTGTGTCTTAATCCTCTTGAGAATTAACAGCACAGCCTGTTTTCTTTCCCACTTAACAGCTTCAGGAATAGTCTTAGAAGAGAACTAATCACACAGAAGCTATTACATTTGGCATGCCTAAACATCTGAGGTCTACTTCCTTATGAAAGACAGCATTAAATTATTCAGTAAGATACTTTTGGAAATGAAACACTAGGGGTAGCTATGCAACTACAGGCAAAGCTGTGCTTGCTTCAAGGCTACTAAAGCACTAATCAAGCAAGACCCACAGAGAACTTGCTTTTGCACCCCTGTTTTAAGATCACATCAAATTCCGTTTTCAAATCCCACGAAAAGTAGCTACAAGGGCTGGCAGGGCAATACTAGCCAGATGCTGCTTGTTCAGCCAGTCCTTTTGTGCCAGGAAAACGTGTTGCAAGAGCGTCCCATTCTCAACCTTTCTCCAGAGTTCCTGTAGTACAAGTCTGGCAGGCAGGTCAAGCTTCTCAACCTTTGAAACTTATCACAGAATCACTCAGTCTCTGCCCACAAATAATTAAGATAGGGCTCAGTTGGACCAAAGGTCAGAACCTGCAGCAAGTTATCTACCAGGCTTCTTTCTTCTCTCACTGATCTTCTACCCAAATCTGGTAGCCACTGAAACAAGTGAAAAGGCTTGTGAGCACAGGCACAGCAGAGGCAAGTCAGCCTGATCCAGCAACCCTCAGCTACTTCCACAGGGCTGCTGCAGTCTGCTAGTAGTGCAGCATACAGTGACAGAGCACTGACAGTAAAGAACCACTTTCTGTGCTTGTCTTTATTACTGGAGGGAAATGCAAATGATAGCCTGTGAAAGCAGATGGCATTTTCAACATCATCTTCCATTTCTCCAGTGATTTTCATTATATAATCAAGCAAACCATGGTTATTTCCTTTTCAAAGGTGAGAAAATTGAGCAACAGAGTAAGTCAATGTTTGACTATCACCCAGTGGTAAAAAGAGGCAGTAGAAAGCAAGCAGCAATCTTCAGTCCCAGAACAGGAATACCTACTAAATCTCACTAAATCACACAGCTGCTGAAATAACTCCCCTAAGCTCCTATCTGAGGTGGAAAAAATTCTTGCTGAAAATGTAAACAGAACAGCCTTTCCTTTGCAGTAGTTTACAGAAAGGCATTTTGTGGATTCACCAGAGTACCTGCCAATGCAGGAAGAACACTGTATCACCCAGAAATACCAGGAAGCATCCATGAGCAACTACCATATTCCAGTATTTTCCACCAAAACCTTCCTCATCCACTATTACTAGGTACTGCAGGGGCTCTTTCAGTCCACATCCACCCTCAGACACAGACCCTTCCCAAAACCTTCACCTGTTCTCCATCATACACATGCTGAAGAGGATTCCTGCAGCTGGCCTTCTTCCCTCCCATGCCCCTCAGGAATGGCCACCTACACAGAGAACAGGAAACTCACAGGACCTGATAAACATGGAGGTAACATTCCAAGTGATCCACCTTAAACCCCCTGGAACCAGTCTTTGGTAACATAGAAAACACAACTTTCATCCAACTACAGTGTTATTAAAAACAAACAAAACCACACAAGAATCCATAGATAATGATCAAATCAGATTCCGCATGTTCATCAGCTGTAAACCATAGTTTCCAATGTTGATTACATAGGTTGGAATTGAGAAAATCCAAGTGAATAATTAGATTTCTAGGCATGTTCCAGATGTTGCTGCCTCTACCACAGCACCATGGTATGCAATGAGAACATGCACTGTAATCACTCCTAAACAGTTGAAGTATAAACACATGCAAGATATCCTCTCCAGTCCAAATCGTACGTGTTTAAATTCCATACATTGTAAACCCTTCGATGGTAAGACAAACATACAGTTGCATTACAGGTGACAGATGTTGTCTGTTTAAGAAAACTCCAGTGTTGTGTTTGGAAATGCAGTGGATTTTGTTCGAGCAAATAACCATACAAAGATGTCCCACTGTATTCCTCAGACATTAATATTAATGCATGCCAACTCCAAAGCAAGAGCAGGCAAACCAAGGACAGATACAGCAAGCTGTCCATTTTCCTGTGGCAACAGAACAGTGCTAAGCGCACATGTCAACAGGCTGTCTTCACTTTTCCTCCTCAGTCACACACTGCTTCAGTCACATGCTTCCTTCATACCTCTGGAGTATTTCAGGACTGTGACACTTTATCATAATGGATGGTTAAACATGCTGAAGATTAAGTCTGCAAATAAACGGAGACCGGAAGGAGCCCAGGTAAAGATATCCATTGTGCTCATGTGCCTCGCTAACATAAGGTACAGTCACTCCAGTGGGATCGTGAAAGCTTCTTCTGTAGGATCCTGTCTCACTAAGTTCAACAACAAGGCTATGCTTGGGCACAAGCTTTGCCACAGTTTCCTGGCTCAGTAACTAGAAGACAAAAAAAAAGAAAATTAACAAAAGATTCAGTTGCACACAAGTGGAAGTCAGATATGCAGCCAAAAACCATTCCACACCCCTCCACTGAAGCAGCTAAGAACAAAAGCACACATTTTGAGTAAACAGTATTACACAGGCTTAAAATGTGACAGCTAAAAAAAAATTTTAAAGATCAACCATCAAAAATGTACTCTGACATTGGGCTGAACAAATGTCCTCACAGGAGGCAGCAGCTTCTTCTGTGAACAGCTGAGGCTAAGCTGCAGACACGCTCTGCTACCCATAGCACCACTCTGTCAAGGTGCCTGCACTGCACCAGCAAAGACAGCATAGCACAGATGAGAGTACATTTAGCTGAACTGCCACTTCTATCCTAAATGCTGCCAGTTGATTTTAATTAGTTTTTTTAGGGAAGCATTTTCAAGTCTTTATATTGTGTGAAGAGAACTATTCCATTTGTTCAGTATAACATGTCCTTCACAAAATACGTTATTATTGCTATTCCTTATATCAAAAGGGAGTGCATATTGAGTTAGAACGAAGTGCCACATAGCAGTGTATGTAGCATACACATTGTCTCTTATGACGCCTAGGGAAGCCACTAGAATGGAGGAAGTTTCTTAAAACCTCTCCGAACACTTGGCAATAAGTACTTCAGGCACTTCAGGTATAGAAGTGGAGTCTTCCTTCATATATCCAAATACAGATCCTGTATGGCTGCATGGCTAGGGCAGACATAACTCCTCTTTCTTTCTTCTGAAATCAACATGGAAGGCAATTTAAAGAGATGTCTGTCTGCTACTCATTAAAACTAACATTTGCTTCTCTGTCCATGAATGCACACAAACTGCTCCACATGGAGAAAACCACAGCAGTTTTAAACACAGCACTATTTTTTATTTTAATCTTCCTGTGAATAAGAAGAAACAGAACAAACCAATTTTTTTTCAGTCACCTCCGTTCCTATACTAAAGGTCATTCTTTTTTTCTTACCTTAAATATCATCCTTTTAATCCATGGTTTTTCAGACAAAAAATCTAACATAGAAAATCCAGGATTGGGACGGACAACTGGCATAGCTACCCAATATCCACCAGAGCTGCTTAATCTGATATTATCTGGAAGACCAGGCATATTCTCAACAAACATATCTGCTCCACCTTTCATCAGCCCAGACACATAGTACCTGAAAGTTATAAATAATAAGATTATAATATCTTAAATCAAGCAGTCTAATTAATAAAGTATAAACAGGAATTTACTTTAAAATAATGTTAATGTTTCCTTAGCTTGGCACAGGGAAATAAAGCACAGACATTCTTCTCTGTCAGAAAAAGTCAACTTACTCTACTGTGCTCAAGGAGCCCATGATGGAAAGATTATGCAATGCAGATACCTCCAGTGGAAAGTCTTATTTGATGTTGATAACTACACACAGAGTCTAGGATTTCTTTTGTCATTCAGCTCAGTCAGTTAATTTTTAAGCAGACGGAATCAATAGTTTCAGTGAAGTCACACTCACCTCCTGATTCTAGCCATGGTTGTTTCCAACACCAGGACAAAGTCTTCTGCAGGAGAGAGCTGGACACCATTGGGAAACCTCAGTCCCACCATTAAGACCTTCACTTCTTTTGTTACTGTGTCATATTCAAGCAGGCTAAAAAAGGAGTATTATACATGTCTGTAAAGACAAATATTTAACCATCGTGGTTTCATTTTTCACATTTTACCTCCTTGCACATGCATTTCACTTAAGTTAAAGAGGATGAATAGCAAGGAAGCACTCGTTTATGAAGACAGGATAAATACTACTGCCAATCTCAAGAGGTCTACCCATTAAAGATTTAGTTAGAACATAATGCTAACACCATCGCTTTTAAAAAGTACATTCCATTTGAGTCTTCTAAAAGGAGAAAAAAGGAAAAGCAATCTCATTTATTTTGCTATAGGTCTCATCAGCATCATCCACATCTTCTTCCACCCTCTCCTGGGCAGTGCAGTGCTTGCACAGGTGGCTTATAACAAGAAAAACTTGGAGACCAAGAAAGCGTCCAAGTTCATTCCTACTGGTGAGCTTAAAGTAAGTTAAATGCCTTGGGGAAGGGATACTTGCCGCCCATCATCTGTGCCTTCCATGACCAGGAATAAGTAGTCTCGCCTTTGCCATTTGCTACTGGAGTCTGTGAAGTAGATTTTCCTGCCATCCCGGGTCACCGTAAGGCCATTCAGAAAGGACAACTTCTGACCTTCAATTAGTGTTTTGGTTGACACAAGCATTTTCGTTTCACCTGGTTAGAAAAAAGACAGACATATAAGGCCAGCTTTTATATGTCCTGCCTGGGTAGCAAGTTAAATACTAAGAGAAAATTAGCAAGCACTTCACATTTTCTCCATTCTTGCCTCTGTTAAGTAAGGTTTTAGATTGCAATGGAATAACGCAACACAAAGCAAATGAGAAGGAGAAAACACTCTTCAGAAAAGCTGGAACAGTAGATGTTTCCTTCTGACAGGCACCAGACTTGCCACATTTCTGAAGCTCGTATTAAACCAAGCATGAATGCAGGTCCCAGCATTGTAGAATTCAAGCAAACCAATTACCACTCTCTCTTTCCCCATCAATCTGTAGGATTGAAGAAGAGTTCTTTTTAAACATTAAAGCACTGGCAGGTTCACTGAGTTACTCTGGCACAGTTGGCACATCACCATCAGATAAATTATTATGGCCAAGCCTCTCACACAACTGATGAAAATCTGTTGTAGTCATATTTGGGCACGGGGTTTGTTTTTCTTCTTTGTTTTTTTGACATGACTGAACTAATATGTCAGCTGTCTGCCACCAGTAAGGGAGACCTTGATTACACTCTCCCAAAGCCATGCAGTCTAAACCCTTCCAATTGATCCGATATGGCATTTGGGCAAGTCTCCTTCCCCCCCACCCAGAGCCAATTTGGAAACGTAAACTGGAAAGATGAACTAATATGGCAGCTCCTGAAACTGAGATCTGGCTCAGGAACATACAATGAAGGACAAAAAGCAGCAGTGCCTTTCTCAGCAGGAAAAAAGGCATTTGATCTTCAGCCACACCAAGCTACGCCTTTCTTCACCTTCTATAGATTGGGGTTACAGAGAAGAGGTCTTCACTACCACATTGCGAGATTAAGGCAGGAACAAAGGGATACTAAACACAGCAAAAAGCTTATGCAATTGCAAGATTATTTTTCTACCTTTATGAAAACTAACAGCTGCACAGAGCTCATGAGTCCCAAGGCATCTATTTTGACAGTCAAAAACACAGCTTACCAGAAGCTAAGCAACTGTTAACACTGATCTAGACAGACACAGAGAGGAAATGATTGCTACAAGAAAATAAATAAAGTTTTTGCATGGCATGTTTCATCCAGACAGCTCCAAACTGCTTTAAAGAAAAGACAGGCATTGCCTACAGTGCCTGGCAAAACTCCAAATGCAGAGCAGATTTGTCAATGGAAGAGAACTGCTGAGTAAAGAAGTCATACCTGTGCCTGGATTAACTTCATAGAGTCCATAATAAGCATCTGCCACAAAAAGGGTGTTATTTGGTCCCACTCTGATACCAAGTGGTCGTCCACAAGTTGGCTCATTTTCAGGAGTTCCTTAGAAAAAATGTTTTAAATGGTTTTTCAAATACGAATAAACACAGGGCATTCATGCTAGCTGCGTTAGATTGAACTATAGCTTAACAAGACATTAGTGCCAGGGCCATACACACATTCATTAAAGAAACAGTTCTTACTTGCCTGGGTGGGAGCAATACAGATAGCTCCATGTTTTGACCTGTCTAGAGATAAACTCAGCTAGTTAATAGCCTGACAAATGGTAACAGCTGCCCCAACTAGGGCTGAATGTCAGAAAACTGGATTTCAATGAACACTTTTTTCCTATGAACAATTAGTTCTACTGTGGGCTTATTTTCATAATAAAGTACACACACTCCTTGGAAGTATCTCTAACTGGAAAGAGCAAACGTTCTGATTAAAGAATAGTTTTCTTATGAATACAGACTTGTAACTGTGAAATTTTGAACATCTCTAATTCGAGACGTTATCAAGACAGTCTGCTGGGGAAAGCAGTCAGCCCTTCTATCACCACTTCCCTCCACGGCCTGAGAAAGGCAAGAATCTAGGCTCCCCACTACCTCTTTGGCCCCAAAGAAACAGGACAGCATAGTTTTGCCACCTTTCCCAAGAACACGTTGCACGCTGTGCAAGTCCAACGGAAAAGGTGATTTGCTGTATCCATCCTCCCCCACATTCATGCCTGAAAAGAAGCTGAAAGTCCAGCTTTGTATCAGCTGGCAGCAGACCGTTTGCTACCAGTGCCAAGGCTTCCCTACTTGTTAGGCAGCCAAAACAGATCGGAGCCTAGCCTTGCGAACAGCCTTTTGAAATACCTAAAATGCTCAGCATGTTAGTGAGAGCTACATAATGCCAGCCTACAATCTCTGCTTAACCAGTGACAAAAATATGGCTGCAGACACTCAGTAATTGCTGAATACTAATAAACAATCCACTACCAGTTGTTCTCACTCGCTTCCAGAAAACTCATTAAGTGAAGCAAATGAGTGGCTGGAAAAGATGTGTGGAATTCAACAAGAAATAACTGCTACCACAATCCTCCACTGCACTTACCAAGGAAGGGAAACTGGTACAACTAAATGCAAGGAAAAATTCTATAGAGCAGACATTGTATTTATTTACAAAATCTCCAAACAAGTTGATTTTACCTATCACACATTACCTCAGAGTTCATTCACTCACACTTGCTTAGAAGTCTTCAGTTTTTACATGGTGGCCCTTCACCTCACAATCTTGCTGACTTCACCTTCCTTAAACATTAGGCCAGGTTGCTGCCCATTTGTTTTTCTTTTTTTGGGTATATGCTATTTCTGGATGGGCCAACAGGAAAAGGAATGTTATTTGTGATACATGCAACCTCATCTTCCTGGGATTAAGATGCAGGATCTTCTCCTGACAGGTCATCCATGCTGCAAGCCTTATCAGAGTGCAGGCCTTGTAGTTGTGGCATAAAAAAAAAACAACTAAATTCCTAAGTTTTACTGCTAGGAGCAGTGCCCTTTGTTATCAGTAGCACCCATTCCCATTCTTTTAGCTCTTTGCTCTACTGTTCCTTCCAGTGCTTATAGAATTATTTCCACTCATATTTCATGCGTACATGTACTAATATTTCCGTTACAGATGTCTACAGGGGAAGATATGCACTTGCATGAGAAATCCAGACAGAACACCAAGCTCATCAACACAAGTACCTGTTTTTGGGTACGCTATGCTCAGAAGCTGTCACTTACCACAAGGACCATGGCCAATTCTGGCTACTGTCTGTATTTCCCCATCTTCAATTTTGAGAATCTTCCCGTCAGCTGTCCCAGTAAATAGCACATCTGCAAAAATAACTGGCGTGATTAACTTGATCACAAAACTGAATATAAACAACACGTAAACTTCGCCATACATCCAGATTAAGTAGCAAATGAAAGATGATTGGACTACTAGAGCCCGCTGGTAGGACTTTTCTATCTTCAATTTATCTGAAGTCTTAAGTTTGCTAGTTATACTTCTCAAAGGGAATAACAAAACTTCCTCCTGATCACATCATTCATTTCACCCATAGCTCAGCTGTCACAAATGGGAAGGTCTCCTAAAGAGTTTCTGTTGATTCTGACCAAACTAGGTAACAGAAAAGCATCAGTGGCTTCAAGAAATCACTTCAGCACAACATTAACAGAGACAGGCAATGAATCTGTAATCTGAAGAAGGAATTTAGAGTGCTTTGCTGCTGTGGATTTATATATATCTTTTTTAATACTCTACTAATTAATGAGAAGATTTAGCAGGATGAAAATAAAGGACATGACTGCTAAGCACCTTTTGTCAGTGCTTACCGCCAATATTGACGATGGATTCCGGCCCAACCAGTTGATTCTCCCATAATCGCTCAGCTTTCTGTAACTTGTTATTGGGCTCTATCACACCCGTCAGCAGGGGCGGGTCCTTCAGACTGCAAAAACAACACAGAACTCATGACCCTTTGCAAAAATGTGCAAACAATCTTGAGCAACGAGTTGGACCCATTTTTTCCTAGTTTACCAACTCCTGAAATCTGACATACGGTTCATATATAATGTATTTCTAAAGAGAAAACACAGCTGACAAGCTGAAAAAAATGATTCTTGTTCATCAAAGATCAAAATTTTCTTGTTTTGCTGATCTGAAAAGAGACTGATTGTGTATTCTTAAATTGTATCCATAAGTCAGCTTTAAGCCTAGTAACACATTCCATGTCCATATTCCTTACAGAAAGGCAAAGGATTCAGCACCATGACACAATAGTGAAAAGGACCTCAAAGCTCATCTAGTTTCAACCCCCCTGCTATGTGCAGGGTCGCCAACCACCAGACCAGGCTGCCCAGAGCCACATCCAGCCTGGCCTTGAATGCATCCAGAGATGGGGCATCCACAACCTCCTTGGACAACCTGTTCCAGTGCGTAATAGAATTATTCTTTTCTTACTCAGCTGAAGGAGCTGTTTTTACCAAACCATTTTTCCTGGAAAGACAGATGCACATTACTAAACAAAAAGACTTATAAGTCTATAATTTTACAATACACTAAGATCTGACTCCATATAACATCTTCAATGAAAGAAGTAAATAATTTTTAACTATTAACTAACAGACTACTAGTGACAGAAAGCATTCCAGCATTCAACATGCATATCTTCATACCATACTGAAAGATGTATTCTTGTTCGTAACTTGAATGCATTCCCATGGAGAAAGACCAACTCAAAGGACTAAGCTGCACATAAAAGGAATTGCACTGAAATCTAAAAATCATAAAATAGGGTCCAATCTTGCAAGCCCTTATTCACATAAATAGCCTTATTCAAGTCAACTGGAGTTCTAGTACAAGTAGAACTTTGTGAAGTACAAAAATATGGAGAAAGGTACTAGTAAGAGTTCTACACAGTTTCAACTCAAATACCACACTTCAGAGCACCGTGCTCCAAATTCAGCCCCAACTGTGCTAACAAACACAAATATGTCCCAGCCACACTCTTAGGTTCTTAAAAACACACACATCAACCACTACAGTTTCCACAAGTTAAGGATTTCAAGTCATTAATGAAGCTGCATTCTTGCTCAAGGCGGTAAGCTCATTAGTTGCTCAGTCACAGGAGCATGCTAAAGCTCCCAGGGCAAAGCTCTGGAAGAATTTCTAAATTTAAAGAACTCTTTATATGATCACAAGCAAATGCCTCCCACCTGCAGAATCTCTAAAGACATGGTTTGACTCCAAAATTTGCCCAGGTTCACAGGATCCAGGACCTCCCCAGGACCAGCAACATTGCAACTGCATTGTTCCTCCAGTGAAAGTTGTGGAAATCTCTATGTATTTAGCAACTGGGGGTAAAAAAGTCAGCTGGATCTGCAAACTGTAAAAGCTATGAGAACTGAAGAGAACAGGCACACAACACAAATAATGTAAGAAGAGAGAGAGATACACACTTCATCTGTTTGGTTACAGATAGCAAATGTTCCAGTTTGAGTACGAGGTCCTGTCCACACAAGATTTACAGCAGAGTTGCTTTCACAGTGCTAAGACAAGATAGTTTTCCATCCCTTTTTCCAAGTGTTGGAAAGAGTTTCAGACTAAGAGAACAGCAGATTCAGATAAGGAACTCACTTATTCACCAAGAATTTTGGACAGTTATGTTTTCAAGTAGAAAATCCTCCCCAGGATTAACATCATGTAACACAGACTCATAGAGAAAGAACTTGGAATAAAGTAGTTGCAGATGTTTCCCGTGGAATTTCAGATGTCACCTGCCTCCCCTCTCCCCTCTTAACCTTCCTTATTTCCAGTGTCTTACCAGAAAAATATCGCTATTGGTGAATGCAAATTCTACACGTTCTTCCATTGAAGTCATTGCTTCAAACAGCATCCATCTACTTCAGCTGTTTCAGAACATTTCAGAAACACCACACAGAATTACCCTATGTATTGTACAGACCTAAACCACTCCTTAATTAGCTTTTTAGCTTCACTTCAAGAATGTAAAGCAATACAAGTCAGTGATTTGGGCAAGAACGGTTGTCCTGGTCTGGCAAAAGGGGCTTAAAGTAAGAGATGTAAGCGTGCAGAATACTGTTACGCCCTGGATGAGAAACAGACCAGAACAATATAATAGGAAAAGCTCTGTAGACAAATCCTACTGGGTTGCAGAATTAAGTTGCAATGTATTTCAGGGAATACTTTGTTAAACTCAACACAGCAGAAAGCATTTTATTAAGATTTGCAAGCAAGCGGCTTAAGTCTAATAGCTTTTTGGCAAGACTTGTAAGTACTACTCTACCACATTAACAGTTCCTTTAAACCCTAGAGATGTTCACAATGTTGTTCTTCCTTTTCGTTACAGAACTATCAAGTTGATCCTAAATCTTCAGCAAAGTTAGCATTTTCATTCAAAATGCCAGAAGCACCAAATCGCCTGACTACACTAGCAGACTGTTTCATACACAATGCAGGTCATATCCTCTCATGTAGCTGGCTCACTGTTACATCCCACATTTGATACTAATTCAGACAGTACAAGACACAAATCACCTAAATGCTTTTGCTTTACAAGATGTGCATTTAAATATAACATCGCCATATGGTTCAGCTGGTACCAAGCACCGAATCAACCCAGTCAGGTTATCCATTCAGTGTACATCTTCATATGAATAGTGTCTCTTGTTAGAAATGGGTACAGCTTGGGTTCAGCTGTATTGCTCGGCCCCTAGTGAAAATGTAGTTCCTGTCTCCCTGAAGGCAAGAGCACATGTAAGTAAGCTCAAGCTCTACTGACAGCTTGGACAGCAGAAAAAAAACCATTTTTGAGATTAATGATCAAAGGAAGTCATTCAGCTCCTTCACTGATCAGTGCTGACACACAACTGCAAAGGTGACTCAGAAACAGATTGGGTATGCAAAGCAAGCTCTGGCAATGGGTAACAATGCAATCACTCCCCATTTTCCTAATCCAGTTGGAATCACTTTACACAGTTGCCTCATTCAGCAAAAAAATAGTACAACACATAGCAATAGTCACAGTTCCATATATCTACTTTAAAACAAAGCAACAACATACCCTATAGGCTGGGGGTCGATAGGACAATCCAGTAGAACAGTTGCTCCGAGCAGGGGCACGGCCAGAGACGCAGCCAAAGTCAAGAAGGTAACACGGAACACCTTGCTGCTGTAAGCACTGTCAGAAACACACAAGAAATAGGATTAACACGTGATGCTGTTTTAGGACTTAATAATTAAAGAAATCCACAAACTTTAACAGCCCGTTTCCTATACCAAAGGAGGCAGAAATACTTTTACTCTATCACCTTCTCAAATACCTTAAGGTCCCATTTTGACCTGGTTAATATAAAAGAAAGGGGTATGTACGCAGTCTCTGCACAATGGCACCACATGAGGCTATGAGAGCAGCATCACATACAGGTTTCGTGCAAGTTACAGTTGACCAAAAACCAACACTTTGTTCTTTTAAATTGAATTAATGTTTTGGCAGCAGTTTCCTTCCCAGCTTTAAGTTAAACCTCCACCTTCCAGAATTTCTCAAGAAGCAGAAATCAGGTAGGTACTAATCCCAGCAACTAATACAACAAATACAAGATTAGAGGAGATTAATTGAATGCTTTCTTAACATAGTGAAGACTGGGTTGAAACTCAAGCCCCAGCATGCAGATGCAATTAAGCACCTCCTACTTATCCAGCAAAACACACAACAGCAAAACCTGTTTCTTCACAGGAAAAAAAACCATACTTTCTTCTCAACAAGCTGATAAACCTCAATCAGGCACTTACAGAGGAAAGCACAGAGCCATGCCCAACAAATCCCAGACCTGAACTAGAAAAGCAGCTCCCAAACCTTAGCTACTCCCAAATGCTCACTGACACAGCCAGCCAGACTCCACTCGGTATCAGTTACCCAGAGGCAAACAGCACCTGGTCCTGCATCAATCCTGGACCATTTCCACTGTGCTGTCCTTCACCAGCCTGTCATCCAAACAGTAGGACAGAGAACTGCTGCCCAGAGCACAAACAGCACAACTGAGGAGCTAACAGCTTGTACACGCAGTGCTGGTATCAGCCTCGAGGTAACCTTTGGGATTATCTGCTGGGAAAGGAAGGACACAGCCAGGCCTGGATCTGGTCATTGCCTGCACCAACAACAAACTGACGCCGGAATATTCATTGCCCATCACAGCTCCTTCCAGACAGCAGTCCCCTTTGGGCACATCAGCAATGTTACAGCAATAACCCTATCTCCAAGATGACGTAATCAGATCATAAGGCTGCTTCAAATAAGCTTTCTCATCTGCACTGACCAACCTCTTAGCAATTCTCAGGGGCCAGGCTGCCCTTGTGATGAACCACCAGATCTCAGCACTGTCTGCTGGAACAGCAGATGTCTCGAGAAAGCAACATCCCAGTCTTTTTCCCTTTGCCCTTGGAATGGGGAGAGTGACAGAGATATGAGGTGGTCCCTAAGTCTACACAAAGACTTCAGCTGCCAGCCTCACCCTTCCACAGTCCTTCAGAAGATGACAGCTCAATACTTTAAAATTGAAAGTGCTGTCAGCAGCCATGGAAGCACCTTTGTGACAGCTGAGAACAGCTCACACAAAAGGAAGCTGATAAAGACGAATGAGAACTCATCTACCAAGCCAACTTAATTAAAGCTCCTGAAAGCATGACATAGGTAAAGGTCATACTTCTGGGCCTCGATCAAACTTGCAATATATTGACAGTAAAGGAAACAGGCAGGAAGAATGAGGCAACATGCAAACCCCAGCTCCAAGCCTGCAAACTGCAAGACCTACTTTAGATACTGCTGAAATACTAGAATTTAAATAAAAGCAAATGCACATAAACAAAATCAAACAATTCCCAGTCCTCTAGCTATAACAACACTAATTTAGTTGTCACTGAGAACTAAAATGAGATGCTGTCACACAGCTCTTGGAGACAGGCTGGCAAAAAGACACTAGAGGTCAGCACAGCCAGCAGTGTGGGCTGCCTCCTCTCGGCAGAGGAACCGCAGGAGTGGCAGCAGGGAGGGCAGCTGTCAGCAAGAGTTTCTGCACGGCCCCCATCCGGAACACAGGCATCCTTCAGAAGTACTTCCACTGCTTCGTGCAGGACAGTCTCGAGAGAGTGGGATCTGTGGATATTCTGGATCGCTGACAGAGTCCTAGAAACACAACTGATGTGAGAAAAAGTAGCAAGAGAGGTGGATGCTGGAAAGAGCAATTGAAAGGTGCTGACAGCCTCCTTTGATAACAGGGGCTATGAGTACAGCAATAAGCACCTCTTGCATCCTGGTGACGCAGAGGGGCAGAGAGGAAAACCCGAAGGTTACTCAAATAGGAAAAGACATCAGTGATGGTGAACCAAAGCAGTGCCAGCCTACTTAGCACTACTTAGCAGTGGCTTAGGTTAGAAGGGACCTTGAAGATCGTGCTTTAGTGGAAGGCAAAGCAAACACTGCTTTCTTACTGCTGCTACCGCCTGCAGCTACAGAGTTGTGTTCTGAATGGAACTGGTACACAGAGAGCAGTAAACGGGATCCTCCTTAACTGAGCCGCAAACCAATGAAGTGTTTATAAGGCACACAGAGGCGTGCCGTCACCTTTCTGAACTGCTGCCAGCTCCAAACAAACTAACAACGTTACACAACAGCCAGTCACACCCACAGCAGATCCGTGCAAGCCACAACGGGATAAGCGGCACTGCTCCACGAGCTGCATGCGAACTGCGCTTACACAGCCCCAGTAGATAAATAGACAGACGAACAAACCCCACCAACGGGCACACACGAGGCCACCTGCGCGCTGCCCGGCCCCGCAGCAGCAGCACCGAGCGCCCAGCGGACAGCGGGGCTCGGCCGCACGGCCGGGCCTCCCTCACCAGCACGCAGCCCGCAGCCCCGCGCCGGACGGGCATCCCACCTGCCCTCCTTGGCCTCCTGCGCCGGGTTGTCCTCGGTGATGACCTGCGGGCGAAGCGGCCGGCGCTGCCGCAGCCCCTCGGCCTCATTCATCCTCCACAGCTCCGTCCCCCGGCCCCGGCCTCTGCCTCTCCCCGCCCCCTACCCCGCCCCGCTCCGCCCCGCCCCGAGGTGCGGCCGCGCCTGCGCACTACGTCGCGCTCCCTCGGCGGCCCTGCATGCGGTGCTCTGAAGGTTGCGGGATGGGGCTTGGCTCGGCCTCGCGGTGTCTGGGGGCCGTCTCCGGCCAGCCGCTGGGCCACCGTGGCCCCGTCCCCAGGAGCGGAGCTCGGTGCATCCCCGCTGCTGCTCCGGAAGGAGCCGCTCCATCCACCAGGTGGCAGCAGGGGGCTGCGCTGGGGGGTGGTCTGAAATTGAGAGCTTTGTATGGAGTGCGAAGTTGCTTTTTTGGCTGCTAGGAATGAAACCCCAATGGAGAGTCAGACGCCTACGACGCAAAGCCAACACATCACGTAGAAGTGGATGCTTCTTTTAATGAAAATCTGAATACAGAGATCACTGATTTTGGTCAATGACAATAAATGTAAAGTATGATAATTAAAACAACAACAACAGCAAAATGAAAGGCTTAATGTTAATCTGTGCAACACACATCACCTCTAGGAGATGCCTTTTTCTTTCCTAAAATTAAGAAAATCGTGGTCTGGTCTCTCAGGTGGGAAAAAAGGCACCAAGATCAGGTTTCATGGGTACATCTGAGTGGGAAAATGAGTTAAGTACGTGATGGACAGGCATGGCAAGGTTATATTACTACTAGATGCTGCCACAACAGACTTAGAGGCACTGTTCCCCTAGTAGGCCTTGTCTCCCTTTTTGAATGTTTTCATTTGCCCTTTATGTTAGACTTCAGCAGGTAAAACTAACTCTGAAATTTCTGATGAAGTTACAAATGCAATCTAGCATATCACCCCCACTTTAATTGTGGATGTACAGAGGTCCATCAGTTTTGCTTTCCAAAATGAATCAACTATACACAAGAGTATTCCATGATCCCACTTTGAAGTATTCCAAATAAAGGTACCTTCTTCACTAATGAGTGCATCAGCTCAAAAAGCAACAGGCCTAAAGTCTTTTGCTAGGGACATCTTTCTCCCGTATTTCAAGAACTGAGGACCTCAGTGCCAGTTCTGCAGGCTAAGCCCCTCCTCGGACCACAGTCTGGATGGGTGATGAAACAGCTGCACATGAAGCTGAAAGCATTGTTGACAAACACATTTGCTGGTGCTCACCACATCCAGGAAATAGCAAAATGCTCAGCTCAACTCAGACTGGCACTGGTAATACAACCACTGCAATTAGAGATTACAGAGAAAAAGATGAAAGGAGGATTTCTAAGGTTGGAAAACTTCATGCACATTCAACAGATGTGAAGACGTGGAACTGAGGGCCATGGTTAGTGGTGGTGATGGGCTGACAATTGGACATGATGATCTTAGTGATCTCTTCTGGCCATGATGACTCTATGATTCTATGACAATACCATGTGCTCTCTGAGCATCCAAAGGGGCCTCAGAGTACATGGGTGCAGGTGAAGCAGTACACCTATCTCCCCTTTTCCCCCACCAGATGAATTGGGTAACAGTGTGTCAGTGCACCAAAGCACACTGCTCCTCGCACAGCCAGTCCTTGTGAGGCAGTTCAGATGAATTAGACCACGTGTCAGTGACTACTGGACCTTCACATGGAAATTTGAGGTCCAGAGGACAAGGAAATTCTGTAATATAGAAAATGCTTTCTTGACTAAAAATAAAGTGTGTGATTTTGTTCAAAGACCACTTCTCTTTCTCTACCCTATATTTCAGACTGGGGGAGACTGTGCGTGTGCAGACAGCTTGTTTGAACAAGACAGTCTACTTTTTTCCATCAAAAGCATTAACTACTGTCAACTTCTCACTTGAAAATCACTCAGGGAAGAGGGGTTTTATTTCTGCCATGGCAACAGAGGATGAATGTAGTGGCTGTCTCCTGAAATATTAACATTCTGTCAGCTATATCAAACTTTTGGATCCTCAACTTCCCACAAAGTCCACAGGATGTGTACTTACCTTAGGCAAAAATGGATTTCAGTCAGAAGGATGGGAACTGCTACAAAGTATGATCTTCCCTACTGCGTTACCCAGACCCTGAAAACATTTAGATTAAAAAAAAAAAAAAAGTAGCTAACATACTCGAAAGGAACTCTGAGATCAAAGACAACAGGCCTGACTGAGAACACATCACACCGACAGTTCTCTTCCCCATTTGGTACCAGAATCTCTGCTGGCCAAAAAACTCACCACTCTTCTCCCAGTCATACAAGATCACCTAGCCCTTTTCTTCTCTGGTCCCCAGTTAGGTGCACAGATTGTGTTTCTAGTGCACAGTTCCACTGGAAAAGGAGGAATTAAATTCAGCAATAAGTCACTCCTGCAAAACTGTGGCAAAAATTGGCTATTTTAGAAATTACTCAGGGGGTTCGCAGGTCAAAATGCGCAGCTCCATGAAACCAAGCAGACCATCATCTGAGAAAGACAGAGGCAGAACTGCAAGGCTTGGCAGAGTGACCCCAGCCACAGTGCTGAAATGGTGCTTAGAAGTGACTTGGCCTAGGCTGTTTGAGATGGAGAAGGTCTGCCTTAGCTCTTGTGGCACACACTTTCACAATCAGCACTGTGCAGGCTGCACTGGTGTATACCTTGAGCTTCTGCACCCAGGAAGATGAGAGGAGCTCTCTACTGTGCCTTCCTGACATGCTGTGTGGCTCCTCCAGGCACCTTAAGCCACGCAGCCAGCTTAAACCAAACGTGTCAGATTGGCAGAAATCTCAAAGGCACTGAGCACCTGCAGGCTTTTCCATGACCTTCAATGGCTTAGTAAAGGAGACCTACCAGTGAATTTTTCTAAACAGCCATAAGATGGGGAGTGCTTCAAGCAAAATCTGTTCATGATAAAATATCAGAGTTCAGAAACAAATCACTGAATCTATTTGTTGCATTTTGGAAAGCATATGAAAGACAAAGACTATTGTTTCCTGTTATTCTGAGGCTGCTAGTCTGGAATACCACCATTGTTTCCCAGAAAGCATCTAAGAGGCACTTCCTTCTCCTTGTACTTTGTGGATGGTACAATCTGTGTGTACCAGCATGGCAGGTAACTCTCTGGAAGATCAGCACAGCAGCATATAGAAGGGACAGGCATGACAGGGCAGAACTTGAAATGACAAGCATTAAGACAACTCCTGATGAGAGAACCAACCTACCTTCAAATTGGGTGCCTGTGTTTGTTGATTGCCTGTCTGATTATAGATCATTTGGGAGTGGGCTAAAATAACCATTCGCTGATTAGAAATCATACAACTCAGCCAGTCACAACAAACCTTCTAGTACATCTCTCTAGCTTCAAACCTCTCTTGAACACTTTGGGAATTTATTCCTCCTCTAACAGACAGCAGACATGGTTTCCTTTTCCTAATGACTTTAAGAAACAAAGGCAACTACAGAAATTATCATCACCAGTGAGGAAGAGGAAAGTTGCTTTAAAATCCCAGTTGGTGATCTCAGTCTCTCTAGGCAGAACGAAAGCACCTGGGACCAGATCCCTCATATACAACTGGCAATGCACTGAGGATGTGCAGAGTTCAGAGATAGGCTTTGTGGCTCAGTTTTGTAGCTGGAAGTGCTAACACTGGACTGCGTAGGTGTGACACGATGAAACACAGGCTCATGATCTCAGGTAAGTTCTGGAAATGTAGTGGAAGGCACAAGTCATTATTATGAGGAAAGCCACAGGAAGTATCAGAACATGAGATAAATATCTGATTAGCCATGTCCTTCTCGTTTCCCTAATAATACATGTGAAATATCTACTAAAATACCCAGCATTGCTGAAAAGGCACCACAGTTGCAGTTAAAAACAACTACTTGAACTTGGATATCCAAGCTGAAGGTTAAATAGAAGGAATGTATTCCAGAGCTGCTCTTAAAAAAGCGGTAGTATAAAAACATTTCCTTGTATAATAACATTGAAATAAGAAATATTAACATCTTCATCTTGCTTAACCTCGTATTATTTTCACCGCAGCTAATGGAAACTGCCAATGGCTGTTCTATATCAGCCCTAGAAGCAGTGAAAAGGAGCTCCCTGTCTGTGCAAGACAGCAGATGGCTCTTAGCTCCGAACAACTCAAAACACTTTGTGGAGAAGAGATCCTATTTCTCTTGAAGGGAACAGAGTTTTTCAGAACACACCAAGAGAGAACCATGTGGTTTGCCTGGTCACTCAAGACCCTCCACATTTCCAGAACAGAGATATTCCAAAAGCATCTGCTATGAAGAACTCTTCTCCTTTTTGTATTTCTGGTACGCATCCAGTATCTCTCTGATGACACTTGGATCATCAAGTGTGGTGACATCTCCCATATTACTTGATTGCTCAGTGATTACTTTCCTCAGCAGCCTCCTCATGATCTTCCCTGATCGGGTTTTAGGAAGGCGTTTCACCACCTGCAGAAATGAGAAAGATATGCCTGTATCAGAACTTGGATCCTGCTAGAAACCATGTGGAAATCTGGCTGAACTATCCTAAGCCTGGCACTATCTCATGGCTACAGCTCCTTTGAGACACCTAGGAGCTACTCATTGAGCGCAGTTGTTTGTGTCCAAACAAAGGAATATTGCTTGCATCAATATCTTGTGCTATAAAATGTATTCTTATCTAACTGGACTTCGCTCCTCATTTACTCATTGCTGTGTAACTCCAGGCTGGGTGCTGCTGAATATGAAGCTTTCTGGAGACTCAGGCCCTGAATAAGCTGTTAACTGTTGAACTAGAAACACTGGAAAACTCATAGAACAATAGAAGGTTTGGGTTGGAAGGGACCTTAAAGCACACCCAGTTCCAACCCCTGCCATGGGCAGGGCTGCACCCCCCAGCTCAGGCTGCCCAGAGCCCCATCCAACCTGGCCTTGAGTTCCTCCAGGGATGGGGCACCATAGCTTCTCTGGACAGCTGTGCCAGCACCTCGCTGCCCTCTGAGTCAAAAAATTCCTCCTAATACATAATCTAAGTCTCTCCTCTTTTAGTTTAAAACAGTAATGCTGCTGCATGTCAAATAAGGGATGACAAATGCTGCTTAAGGCACAGGGTGTGCCTAAAATTCCCCTTTGCCAGAACTCTTGCCAGGAAAGGTACTCTCGGTAATCTCTGTGCATGCATGTGTACATTCAGACCATTGCACCCGCCTCTTCCACCCACAGATCCCTCCAGTAAGTTCTCTTTTCCTGATCTTTTGTCCTGCTAGAGAGAGACAACTGCAACACAGCAGATAGGAAGGGCAAGGCTTATTAAATGTGGCTGTTCCTGCTCCCAGTCCCACTTAGTCTCCCACTTACCAGAATGTGGTCAGGCACAGCATACTTTGCTATTTTGGTAGCCACTATAGTTTTGAGCTCTTCTTTGACATGGTCTGTGTGAGCTGTCTGCTCTTTCAGCACTATGAAAGCAAAGGCACCTAGAAGAAAAATGAGAAAAATGAAAATGAAATATGAGTACCTCATATTAGGTCCTGGCTGGCCAAACTACTCATTTGAATGCCAAGGCAGGTTTCAAATCATTCCTAGGCACAATCTAGGGACTGACAAGAAAACTATCAGTCATGTTTACAAAAGCAGTCAGATTCAAGCCCCTAGAATGAAGGTCCAGTCTTGTCTTAGCATCCATAGACCAGATTGGTCTCAGTGACAATGATAGCACAACAGTGACTAGCAGAGTCATTGGGATCAAAACCAACACAAACCAATCTGTTCAAAGGGTTTCTCTGAGCATGGTCCTGTTTATGAAAGCTCTATCACATATATAAACACTATGTATGAAAACAGTCAAGGGAGCAATACCTGCACCTAGCTTAGGAAGTTATTTTCATGGCTGCCTTTGCCCCTTAGGACTGTATTGCCAGTCAACCAACAGTAACCAGCCTTCTATTCCCTAGACACCACTTAGCACAGAGTCCAGGTTAGAAACTAAATGTATTTATGTGACAAGTCAGGATGCTGCTTTTCACATACCTTCTCCTTTGATTTCATGGGGATACCCAATCACAGCTGTCTCAGGGACATCTGGGTGATCAGCCTTCACAAAAAGTAAAACAAAAATAATCACAGTGTGAAGTCCTTCAGCATCTGTGCCTGCTACTTTTGCAGTATCTGCAATATCTTGCCATCTCCCTGAGCTATTTCTCACCCTACCTTGGCAGATTTTGTTGCATGCAAAACAGGAAAGCTGGATTCCACCTTCCTACGGCACAGTCAGCTGGTGGCCACAGGCACCAGCTTCTGGGAGTAGCATTTACTCACTGGATTGGTCCTGCTTTCAAACACACTAAAAAGCATTCTTATATACACCGCTGAGCCCAAAGCACTCCAAGCTGAATTTGCACCAGCAAGAGGCAACGGGTATACAATAGGTCTTATTTAAACATCAGGAAGCAGTTCTGTGCTGTGCAGGTGCTGGAGCACTGGCACAGGTTTCCCAGAGAGGTTGTGGAGTTTCTCTCCTTGGAGACTTTCAGAAACTGCCTGGACAAGGACCTGGGCGAGCAGCTCCGGGTGTCTCTGCTGGAGCAGGGACTGGAGTAGATAAACCCGGAGGTGCCTTCCCACCTCAACCAGTCTGTGATTCAGTAATGCTTTCTCTTCGTGTGTGCAAGTCTACGGTCCCAAGTGATGTCTGGCCATAGCCAAATCACACACAAAAGCAGTCTTGGATTGCTCTGTGCCTCAGCAATCTGTTTAAACAGAACAAATGTGAAGCCGCTAATATCACAGTCAACCCTTGATCAGTGTTTATCAGCATCCAAAGCACACCAGAAGGAGGAAAGAATCCAGCCTTCACTTCTTCCCAGAAGCATGGAAGGGTTGTTCTGCTGAATGCACATTTTTATTACGCTCCAGAACAGTGATTTATTCTGCCACACTTCTTGGGTGAAGTTGATACACTTTTGCAGTAAGGAGACAGTTTGGGTGTACAGGCTGGGAGAACTCACATACCCAAATCTCACACCGAAGACTGGATTATGTCTTAAATTAGATTAAAAATATGAAAAAAAAGTCACGGGGCAATATAGCATACAAATATATTTGCATATTCACACATATACATATATAAAAAGTGGGGGAGGAACGAGATCCTGTATCCATGGTCAGAAATTCACCCAGACAAAAAATTTACCCACAGAGGAGACAACAGAATCCTGTGCGCCATATAAACTCAGGTTTATCAGACTTTACATTTAAGTGCTGTTTGCAGGCAAGGCACATAATACAGAAATAAATATCCAGGTCAGGCTTTGAAGATAAGTGCTCTGAGGACTTCTTTTTGTTTTCAATCCTCTGAGCTAAATACTATTTTCTCTCAGAATGACAGGCTATCTATCTTTGCAGCTAACATGAATCAAGGTTGCTTCAGTGCTACTGAATTCTCAGCCATATTCAGCTAGTTCAGATGAGCATGAACCACTGATTCGGGAAGTAAAGACTAAGTGTTAGCAGAGGGGAAGGAAGGAATGGGAGAGCCAATCTCTTACAAAGACTCTACCAGTATCTAAAATTACAGCTGTATGTAAGTAGGGGCAGAGGTTCAAAGGCAATGCTGCTACTACAAACAAATCAGATTTTGTACTTGTTTAAATTCATACAGCTTCTTTCACACATCTGCCCCACAGATGTGTGCCTGCTTGCAGCTTACCATTGCGTCTTCTATCTCTGCTGTCCCAAGCCTGTGTCCACTGATGTTAATGACATCATCCATGCGCCCTGTTATCTGGTAATAGCCTTCTTTGGTCCTGTAAGCACCATCCCCTGTGAAATAGTAACCTAATGGAAAGAGATGTGGGTGGTTATTAGCAGGAAGCCTATTGCCTGGGGCTCTGGTTCAGGACAGATGATGCTCTAGGATGACAAGTAAGGCAGGGTGGATCAGACAGTTTGCAGACTAAGCTAACGGATGCATGATTGGCCACACAACATTTTCCACTTCCCTCTGCTATCCTCAGCGTTTGGCTGCTATCATTAGGCTGTATTGGCTGCTAGATCATCTGGGCAGCAGCAAGGCAATGGTAGGCATCATTGCCTACAATCATTGTAGGCAACCAGCAGCAACCAGTGGCTGATGTCCCTGCAATAAAACCAAGCCCACCAACACAGCATAGTGATGCTCTGTTGGATTTACAAAACTGAAAAGGGTTCTCAGATCTCCCTATGCTTTATACTCCTACAGATGCACAGCAACTGCTCACCCAGGCTAATGCATACAGCCCCACAATAGTTCAAATGCCATCTGCCATCATGCCATAGGCTGTTGGTCAAACTCAGGTCTGCTGCTAGCTTCACCTCACTGCTCAAGGAAAACTGCAAATGCTCAGCTGAAAGTGAACAGTTCTATTACATTTTGTATATGGGAATACTGCCAATTTTTTTAATCACTTATGTTGGGTCAGGTAAAAAGCCACTTCTTTTCCTGGCTAACAAAGACTCAGGTCCCAGAAAATGATCCCTTTCCAGCATATGGCCATGGTAGAAACTCTGCTACCAGGTTAGTTGAAAAGCAAACAAACAAAGCCATGCCCATGAGAGAATTGTTCCTGTGGCACTTTGAAACAGCAGCTGGCAGCTAATGCTGCAAGCTCTGAAGGCAGCTTTTGGCAGGATCCATTACTGTCTAGTTCATGGATTTTCAGTCATGCTTCTTGCCCTTCCAATCAATTATCTATTGATAGGAGCTATCAACCTATGTTAAATATCACTGTGATTTCAGATGAAGATATGAAATGAATAATAAGGGAATAGGGGCTCATTCAACTTCATCAATTTCCCATTCTTATTTTCCACCCAATTTTGAACAACTTGCCAGACCATCTTTCCAACTCTTCTCTATCTTGTGGCTTCCCAAGCCCTATACCTTGAGTGAAGGCAGTGGTGTTGTCCAATTTCCTATAAAATGTTTTCTCTGCCACTAGCAATTACTTGCCAGATACAACGTGACCATGCTTAAAAAGGGGCAGGTGTAACACAGCATGTGACAGCCCAGGCAAGATTCAGTGATGCAGGAGGTACTTTCTCATCCTACATGCTTATTTCCAAACGAGACAAAAATGGCCCCAGGAAAGTGTCCTTGGATTTTTATTCTAGGCACTACATTTTTATAAATAAATGCATTTCCATGTGACAGCTAGAACCATTACTGCACGCTTACAATACGCGACACAGCAAATTCCAGCAACCCCCAAGATCCAGCTTGAACAGGAATATCACAAAGCACTGTTGAAAATATTCAGCATGCTTATAATGCAGTGCAAATCATACTCCCTTGGCACTCTCCTTACCTGGATAGGCTTTGAAATATGTATCAACAAATCGCTGGTGATCTCTGTAGATTGTTCTTGCCAGGCCAGGCCACGGCTGTGTGATGCAGAGCGCACCAGACACATCATTGCCCTCTAAAACCTTTCCCTGCAGGTTCAAGCAGAAAAAGGATGATCGGAAGAGCAGAATAACAAGTGCCTCCGACTCATTGATATAGTAAGAATCACCCTGTTGCTCAGTGCAGATTGCCAGTGGTTGGCCACATGGGGAGAAGATGAATCCTTTAGTGAACACACCATCTGTGCTGGGCCTTCCCTACTCCTGCAGCATTGCAGATAAGACAATTCTAAGTCTCAAAGAATGGTGAATCCTGTGATTTTGCAGAGGGCAAGGCTGGAAAAGATGGCAACAAAGGCATGCTAAGCAGCCAGAGGATGCCTGGGGTGAGGCTAGGAGGGAAGTGCCTGGACTGCTACCTTTCCCTTTCACTTACATTAACCACCACATTCCCTTATTAAACTCTATATGAGGAGATTACATGCTTTGCTGGGCACTGGAGTGCTGATGGGAATTGCTCAGCAAAGCTTCAGAGATCAGCATCAGTTCTCTCACAGACATGCGTTGCTGCAGGGCCTCATGACTTGCATTTTCCCTGGAAGACTTCATCACTGGCTTTGGCAGTCTTGCTAAGTCACTAGATGTTGTATGCACTGTTCCAGCTGTTCATCTCCCTGGTTTCAAAGACATGTATGACTTCTGGCTGCTCTCAGAAATGGAAGCAGCAGCTTTTAATGTCTCTAGAGATTTGCAGATAGCTTGCAATGCCCAGCTGGAAATCTGCATGGATATTTGAGATATGCTCAGATATATAAATTGCTCTTTTATTCTACTGTTTTAATGGAGGAACACGTCCTCCCGGATCCTGTTCCTCTCCCATTGGAAAGGTGATTAAGGCAGAAACACACAGTAGCTTCTCTTCTTGGCACCCATCACAGCCTCAACTCACATTTTCATCCATCAGAACAGGGAAAATCCCAAAGAAGGGTCTCATAGCCATAGCTGGAATGATATCAGCTTTCTCCTCTGAAGGCCGTGGGGCANTGACATCTCCCATATTACTTGATTGCTCAGTGATTACTTTCCTCAGCAGCCTCCTCATGATCTTCCCTGATCGGGTTTTAGGAAGGCGTTTCACCACCTGCAGAAATGAGAAAGATATGCCTGTATCAGAACTTGGATCCTGCTAGAAACCATGTGGAAATCTGGCTGAACTATCCTAAGCCTGGCACTATCTCATGGCTACAGCTCCTTTGAGACACCTAGGAGCTACTCATTGAGCGCAGTTGTTTGTGTCCAAACAAAGGAATATTGCTTGCATCAATATCTTGTGCTATAAAATGTATTCTTATCTAACTGGACTTCGCTCCTCATTTACTCATTGCTGTGTAACTCCAGGCTGGGTGCTGCTGAATATGAAGCTTTCTGGAGACTCAGGCCCTGAATAAGCTGTTAACTGTTGAACTAGAAACACTGGAAAACTCATAGAACAATAGAAGGTTTGGGTTGGAAGGGACCTTAAAGCACACCCAGTTCCAACCCCTGCCATGGGCAGGGCTGCACCCCCCAGCTCAGGCTGCCCAGAGCCCCATCCAACCTGGCCTTGAGTTCCTCCAGGGATGGGGCACCATAGCTTCTCTGGACAGCTGTGCCAGCACCTCGCTGCCCTCTGAGTCAAAAAATTCCTCCTAATACATAATCTAAGTCTCTCCTCTTTTAGTTTAAAACAGTAATGCTGCTGCATGTCAAATAAGGGATGACAAATGCTGCTTAAGGCACAGGGTGTGCCTAAAATTCCCCTTTGCCAGAACTCTTGCCAGGAAAGGTACTCTCGGTAATCTCTGTGCATGCATGTGTACATTCAGACCATTGCACCCGCCTCTTCCACCCACAGATCCCTCCAGTAAGTTCTCTTTTCCTGATCTTTTGTCCTGCTAGAGAGAGACAACTGCAACACAGCAGATAGGAAGGGCAAGGCTTATTAAATGTGGCTGTTCCTGCTCCCAGTCCCACTTAGTCTCCCACTTACCAGAATGTGGTCAGGCACAGCATACTTTGCTATTTTGGTAGCCACTATAGTTTTGAGCTCTTCTTTGACATGGTCTGTGTGAGCTGTCTGCTCTTTCAGCACTATGAAAGCAAAGGCACCTAGAAGAAAAATGAGAAAAATGAAAATGAAATATGAGTACCTCATATTAGGTCCTGGCTGGCCAAACTACTCATTTGAATGCCAAGGCAGGTTTCAAATCATTCCTAGGCACAATCTAGGGACTGACAAGAAAACTATCAGTCATGTTTACAAAAGCAGTCAGATTCAAGCCCCTAGAATGAAGGTCCAGTCTTGTCTTAGCATCCATAGACCAGATTGGTCTCAGTGACAATGATAGCACAACAGTGACTAGCAGAGTCATTGGGATCAAAACCAACACAAACCAATCTGTTCAAAGGGTTTCTCTGAGCATGGTCCTGTTTATGAAAGCTCTATCACATATATAAACACTATGTATGAAAACAGTCAAGGGAGCAATACCTGCACCTAGCTTAGGAAGTTATTTTCATGGCTGCCTTTGCCCCTTAGGACTGTATTGCCAGTCAACCAACAGTAACCAGCCTTCTATTCCCTAGACACCACTTAGCACAGAGTCCAGGTTAGAAACTAAATGTATTTATGTGACAAGTCAGGATGCTGCTTTTCACATACCTTCTCCTTTGATTTCATGGGGATACCCAATCACAGCTGTCTCAGGGACATCTGGGTGATCAGCCTTCACAAAAAGTAAAACAAAAATAATCACAGTGTGAAGTCCTTCAGCATCTGTGCCTGCTACTTTTGCAGTATCTGCAATATCTTGCCATCTCCCTGAGCTATTTCTCACCCTACCTTGGCAGATTTTGTTGCATGCAAAACAGGAAAGCTGGATTCCACCTTCCTACGGCACAGTCAGCTGGTGGCCACAGGCACCAGCTTCTGGGAGTAGCATTTACTCACTGGATTGGTCCTGCTTTCAAACACACTAAAAAGCATTCTTATATACACCGCTGAGCCCAAAGCACTCCAAGCTGAATTTGCACCAGCAAGAGGCAACGGGTATACAATAGGTCTTATTTAAACATCAGGAAGCAGTTCTGTGCTGTGCAGGTGCTGGAGCACTGGCACAGGTTTCCCAGAGAGGTTGTGGAGTTTCTCTCCTTGGAGACTTTCAGAAACTGCCTGGACAAGGACCTGGGCGAGCAGCTCCGGGTGTCTCTGCTGGAGCAGGGACTGGAGTAGATAAACCCGGAGGTGCCTTCCCACCTCAACCAGTCTGTGATTCAGTAATGCTTTCTCTTCGTGTGTGCAAGTCTACGGTCCCAAGTGATGTCTGGCCATAGCCAAATCACACACAAAAGCAGTCTTGGATTGCTCTGTGCCTCAGCAATCTGTTTAAACAGAACAAATGTGAAGCCGCTAATATCACAGTCAACCCTTGATCAGTGTTTATCAGCATCCAAAGCACACCAGAAGGAGGAAAGAATCCAGCCTTCACTTCTTCCCAGAAGCATGGAAGGGTTGTTCTGCTGAATGCACATTTTTATTACGCTCCAGAACAGTGATTTATTCTGCCACACTTCTTGGGTGAAGTTGATACACTTTTGCAGTAAGGAGACAGTTTGGGTGTACAGGCTGGGAGAACTCACATACCCAAATCTCACACCGAAGACTGGATTATGTCTTAAATTAGATTAAAAATATGAAAAAAAGTCACGGGGCAATATAGCATACAAATATATTTGCATATTCACACATATACATATATAAAAAGTGGGGGAGGAACGAGATCCTGTATCCATGGTCAGAAATTCACCCAGACAAAAAATTTACCCACAGAGGAGACAACAGAATCCTGTGCGCCATATAAACTCAGGTTTATCAGACTTTACATTTAAGTGCTGTTTGCAGGCAAGGCACATAATACAGAAATAAATATCCAGGTCAGGCTTTGAAGATAAGTGCTCTGAGGACTTCTTTTTGTTTTCAATCCTCTGAGCTAAATACTATTTTCTCTCAGAATGACAGGCTATCTATCTTTGCAGCTAACATGAATCAAGGTTGCTTCAGTGCTACTGAATTCTCAGCCATATTCAGCTAGTTCAGATGAGCATGAACCACTGATTCGGGAAGTAAAGACTAAGTGTTAGCAGAGGGGAAGGAAGGAATGGGAGAGCCAATCTCTTACAAAGACTCTACCAGTATCTAAAATTACAGCTGTATGTAAGTAGGGGCAGAGGTTCAAAGGCAATGCTGCTACTACAAACAAATCAGATTTTGTACTTGTTTAAATTCATACAGCTTCTTTCACACATCTGCCCCACAGATGTGTGCCTGCTTGCAGCTTACCATTGCGTCTTCTATCTCTGCTGTCCCAAGCCTGTGTCCACTGATGTTAATGACATCATCCATGCGCCCTGTTATCTGGTAATAGCCTTCTTTGGTCCTGTAAGCACCATCCCCTGTGAAATAGTAACCTAATGGAAAGAGATGTGGGTGGTTATTAGCAGGAAGCCTATTGCCTGGGGCTCTGGTTCAGGACAGATGATGCTCTAGGATGACAAGTAAGGCAGGGTGGATCAGACAGTTTGCAGACTAAGCTAACGGATGCATGATTGGCCACACAACATTTTCCACTTCCCTCTGCTATCCTCAGCGTTTGGCTGCTATCATTAGGCTGTATTGGCTGCTAGATCATCTGGGCAGCAGCAAGGCAATGGTAGGCATCATTGCCTACAATCATTGTAGGCAACCAGCAGCAACCAGTGGCTGATGTCCCTGCAATAAAACCAAGCCCACCAACACAGCATAGTGATGCTCTGTTGGATTTACAAAACTGAAAAGGGTTCTCAGATCTCCCTATGCTTTATACTCCTACAGATGCACAGCAACTGCTCACCCAGGCTAATGCATACAGCCCCACAATAGTTCAAATGCCATCTGCCATCATGCCATAGGCTGTTGGTCAAACTCAGGTCTGCTGCTAGCTTCACCTCACTGCTCAAGGAAAACTGCAAATGCTCAGCTGAAAGTGAACAGTTCTATTACATTTTGTATATGGGAATACTGCCAATTTTTTTAATCACTTATGTTGGGTCAGGTAAAAAGCCACTTCTTTTCCTGGCTAACAAAGACTCAGGTCCCAGAAAATGATCCCTTTCCAGCATATGGCCATGGTAGAAACTCTGCTACCAGGTTAGTTGAAAAGCAAACAAACAAAGCCATGCCCATGAGAGAATTGTTCCTGTGGCACTTTGAAACAGCAGCTGGCAGCTAATGCTGCAAGCTCTGAAGGCAGCTTTTGGCAGGATCCATTACTGTCTAGTTCATGGATTTTCAGTCATGCTTCTTGCCCTTCCAATCAATTATCTATTGATAGGAGCTATCAACCTATGTTAAATATCACTGTGATTTCAGATGAAGATATGAAATGAATAATAAGGGAATAGGGGCTCATTCAACTTCATCAATTTCCCATTCTTATTTTCCACCCAATTTTGAACAACTTGCCAGACCATCTTTCCAACTCTTCTCTATCTTGTGGCTTCCCAAGCCCTATACCTTGAGTGAAGGCAGTGGTGTTGTCCAATTTCCTATAAAATGTTTTCTCTGCCACTAGCAATTACTTGCCAGATACAACGTGACCATGCTTAAAAAGGGGCAGGTGTAACACAGCATGTGACAGCCCAGGCAAGATTCAGTGATGCAGGAGGTACTTTCTCATCCTACATGCTTATTTCCAAACGAGACAAAAATGGCCCCAGGAAAGTGTCCTTGGATTTTTATTCTAGGCACTACATTTTTATAAATAAATGCATTTCCATGTGACAGCTAGAACCATTACTGCACGCTTACAATACGCGACACAGCAAATTCCAGCAACCCCCAAGATCCAGCTTGAACAGGAATATCACAAAGCACTGTTGAAAATATTCAGCATGCTTATAATGCAGTGCAAATCATACTCCCTTGGCACTCTCCTTACCTGGATAGGCTTTGAAATATGTATCAACAAATCGCTGGTGATCTCTGTAGATTGTTCTTGCCAGGCCAGGCCACGGCTGTGTGATGCAGAGCGCACCAGACACATCATTGCCCTCTAAAACCTTTCCCTGCAGGTTCAAGCAGAAAAAGGATGATCGGAAGAGCAGAATAACAAGTGCCTCCGACTCATTGATATAGTAAGAATCACCCTGTTGCTCAGTGCAGATTGCCAGTGGTTGGCCACATGGGGAGAAGATGAATCCTTTAGTGAACACACCATCTGTGCTGGGCCTTCCCTACTCCTGCAGCATTGCAGATAAGACAATTCTAAGTCTCAAAGAATGGTGAATCCTGTGATTTTGCAGAGGGCAAGGCTGGAAAAGATGGCAACAAAGGCATGCTAAGCAGCCAGAGGATGCCTGGGGTGAGGCTAGGAGGGAAGTGCCTGGACTGCTACCTTTCCCTTTCACTTACATTAACCACCACATTCCCTTATTAAACTCTATATGAGGAGATTACATGCTTTGCTGGGCACTGGAGTGCTGATGGGAATTGCTCAGCAAAGCTTCAGAGATCAGCATCAGTTCTCTCACAGACATGCGTTGCTGCAGGGCCTCATGACTTGCATTTTCCCTGGAAGACTTCATCACTGGCTTTGGCAGTCTTGCTAAGTCACTAGATGTTGTATGCACTGTTCCAGCTGTTCATCTCCCTGGTTTCAAAGACATGTATGACTTCTGGCTGCTCTCAGAAATGGAAGCAGCAGCTTTTAATGTCTCTAGAGATTTGCAGATAGCTTGCAATGCCCAGCTGGAAATCTGCATGGATATTTGAGATATGCTCAGATATATAAATTGCTCTTTTATTCTACTGTTTTAATGGAGGAACACGTCCTCCCGGATCCTGTTCCTCTCCCATTGGAAAGGTGATTAAGGCAGAAACACACAGTAGCTTCTCTTCTTGGCACCCATCACAGCCTCAACTCACATTTTCATCCATCAGAACAGGGAAAATCCCAAAGAAGGGTCTCATAGCCATAGCTGGAATGATATCAGCTTTCTCCTCTGAAGGCCGTGGGGCAATGCAAATGCCACCGGTTTCTGAAAGAATAATGAAAAATAAAATATTTGGGATTCATCCAATGCTGGATGAAAGCAAATGCTAGCTCCTCTTTATTAAACAGAATACAGAAGCCACCTTCAAGTAAAAGCCACTGGGAAGGAACTATTCAACATCAAGTAGCATGGCACAGATTGGGACCATGCAGCCTTCTCAGGGAAGAGCAGCTCTCTATGGCACTGAGCATCAGGACTGCTAACATCCCACTTAGCTCTTCTCAGGGAGTACTGCATGGGCTGAAGCACTGGCTTTGCACCAAAGGCCTGCGGACCCTGTGGTGTCAAGACATGGTGCATGCATTCAGCACCCTTCCATGATCTCATCCACAGCAAACCAGGCACAAGGAAGTACCTTTTGATTCAGCCCATGTGTTCTCTGCCCAAAAGGCTGGCACTAAGTCAGCTCACGGATAAACCAATTCCTCTAGCTACCAGCTAGCAATGAATACAAGGAGCTCTAATGCATACATACACCCTTCCAAGATTTTTTTCACAAGAATGGGGCTGCTTGGCAGCAGGGACTATACTCATCAGCCCCATTTCCTACCCTAGTAGTGATTTCACAGAGAAAGGGGATTTATCTCCCTGTGCTGATTTTACAGCTGTCTAATGTTAGTAGGAAAAGCACTTCAGGAGTCTGAATTACTGTTATTACAGAGAATGAGAATAACCCACCCCTTACAAGCAATTTGAGATCATCTTCTATTCAAAATTGAACCTTTTAATCATTCTTTTTTCATGCCTGCTGGGATGAACATTAAATCAGATTCCAACCTTAATAAGATCTGAAAGTAATTCAAAAACACAAATGAGAGACAAAAAGAAAAAAAAGAAAACATAGGAACATTGAGCTTTAATAAATATAGCTGTAGAAACAAAGCTATGTTCTGCCACTTGGAGAGTGCTGAGCTCCACCAGCTTTGCTAAGGTTGTGGAAACTGAAATCAAGGCTGAGAAAGGCTGAATGTGACCCTGAATTTGCATCCATCAGTTACCCTGATGTGGCTACAAGGAAGGGTCTGTGAGGAAATGCATGCTTCAGAAATGAATGGTGACAGGCATGCTTCAAAATTTATTTATGTGAGAAAGACCTGTCTTAAACTGGTAATGTAAGAAACCAACAACAACAGCTTCCAGAACCTACTTAGAGATGTCTCTCAAAAACAGCTTTTGTTCACAGCTGCACACAACAGCTGTGGGTATTTTGTGGGTACTTTTTTAACTAAAAAACAAAAATGAAACTACCGAGTGTTTCCTCTGCACTGTGAACAACAATGCCTGGAACTGAAACATAGATTTGATTCTATTACTGTCAATCACAGCCCAGCAATTCCTAACATTTTAACGCTAAAAGCCACAGAAATGTTCCGTCTCTCTCATCTGCACATAACGCTGCTAAAATTGCTTCTCGTAATTGCTGTCTCACTCATCCAAAGACTTTCAAGTGGATTCTTAAATCATCATTTGCTGGTCTGTACGCCCACCAGGCTTTACTAGCTGGCAACATGTTGCTGCTTTGGAGAGCAATGTACCATAGAGGACACTGCACAGAGCAATGCAATTACCGAGCTATAATGAAATCGTTTGTGAGAGGTGACACTACAGGATCACAACCAGCATCCATCAAACTGTTTCTGTGATCTCCTTCCATATTCCCTTTGCATTTATAATCTTGTATACAGTGCTTCCATAATTAATTTGGCTTCCTCTTTATTGGAAGCATCAACTGTGGAGAAGGATAGATTCTACTTTCCAACAAAATCAATTTAATGAATATTTATCATTGTATTATGCTTCCAGGAGTTGGTCACTGCATGCAAAACTACAGTTGGTTCAAGTTCAGAATCAAGCACTCTGCACTTGCAGACTGTCCAGCAAATGTTCTTTGACCTCTCCTCTGAGAGTTCTTGCTCCAAAAACCCACAAAAAAATACATCTTCTTACAAGATCTAACCCTGCATAAGGGAAAACAGACCTACCATACTGCATGCATCAGTAACTGGACAAGCTATAACCAAAAATGTTGGGCTAAAAAAAGACTCTTCTCATCTCCATCGTTGTACAGCCATCAACTGCTTTTCACCAGTGTTTTATGTCAGAGCAGGGAGAAGGAAAGCGTGTAGCACCTAGTCCATCAGACTTTCTCCTGCTAAGAAGGTGAGAACCCAAATGATTTAAGGTATTACGAAAGTATAGAGTAGATAATATTGCTGCTGTTCTATTTCAAACCTGAAAATAAAGAGTCTGTGAGTCCGATCCAGATTAAATGGAACTTGGTTGCGTGCCAGAAACTAACTCACTACACTGAGATAGGTGATAGTTATCCTGAATACAGAGGTTGGTAGCAGGAATAAGAGTGAAATCATGAGCAGTTTGCTTAGAAAGGGAACGGATAATCTGCTCAACAGCAGCTAGAAATTTAGGACTAGGAAAGGCTTTTTTCCAGCTGAGTCAGGAAGCTCACAGCTGTGCTGTGTCCTTTAAGTGCATGGCTCCACAGCAAACTGCATGGCTTGCAACTTGAGGACATATTTTTGTCAATGTTCGGAGAAAGAGCATTCAAAATGCACTTAGCAGCTGTTGAACGTTGGTGACCAGAACAGAGGACTGTTTGACACCAAAGTGAGCAAATAGCTGGGGTCTATGCTGTGCTGTCCTACACACTGCTCACCAGGAAAAGCAGGAGGCAGGAAACAGATGGACAACTGGGACCAATTTTCCTGCTCCAGAGTGACAGCCCCTCTCTGTCCAGCAGGCTGTAGATAGTGAATAGCCTATAAATGACAGCTACTTCACTGATGCACACAACTAGGCCAAGCATGTTGCCAAAACTGTAGTACACTCATTTTTTGAGGTATCAGAAGGCCAAAGGACTACAGCATGCTACTTCCCTCCTGGGAGGGACTGATCTAAGTCAGGCAACAGTTGCTGTCCCCATGCCACTCACAGCCAGAAAGCCTCCCTCCCCCGATTCCTTTCCAATCAGCCAAAGCAATATATACCTCTGACTACACAGCTTAGTTTTCCATCTTCCTCTGTCCTTGAGGCAAGAATATAAAACACACCTGAGTACAGTTTGTGGCTACATGCTGCTATAAATGTCCTTTCATGATATCCTCTCATGATAAGACCATATCAAGGTTAGTATGGTTTGATAAACAACTAGAAATCAGGTTTCAAATTCAAGCTGCCTACTCCAACCATTGTACCGAAATTCAATCTCTGCTTTCTGTTTCTAGAACCAATTGAGATTTTTCAGCTTTCAAAATATCAAAGAACATTTAGAGAAGAAAAATATGCAACACGTCGCTATTGCTTTCAGACACTGTTGCCCTGTTATTTTGTGCTGAAACTGCCCAGTGACTTTCCAAATCTGATCAAAACATCAGGAGGTTGCTTTTCTTATATAAGGCTCCTTGGGTTGAACAGAAATGTACAAATTCTCCTCTACAGATATAGAATCACAGAATTATAGGATGTCTTAGGTTGGAATGGACTTAAAGCCCACCTAGTTACAACCCCCTTGTTGCGGGCTGGTTGCCACCCCCACCCACCAGCTCAGGCTGCCCAGGGCCCCATCCAACCTGGCCTTGAACACCTCCATGGATGGGGCACCACAGCTTCTCTGGGGAGCAGTTCCAGTGCCTCACCACTCCCAAAGGAAAGTATTTCTTCCTAACATATCACATAAATTTCCCCTCTTTTTGGTTTAAAGCCATTTCCACTTGTTCTATCACTGCTGAACACCAGCAACAAGACCTCCCATTGTTGACTTCGTATCAGCCATGACAGCCATGCACACCCCCTGAGGATGCCTTTTACCTGTTTGCCACCAAGTATCCACAAGGGTACAGCGCCCTTCTCCCACCACATGGTAGAACCACTGCCAAGCCTCGTTGTTAATGGGCTCTCCCACTAGATCAAGAATAAGAAAGGAAGTAGTCTTAAGATTCAAAGAGTTGCTGATAGTTCATTCTGTTGCTTGGGTTACCTAAGCCAGTAAAGTTAATTTACCATTGGATAAACCTTTTCTGCAAAGAGTACAATCCTGCAATATAAGCTAGGAAATGGAGAAACACGTGTAGGCTCGGTGTCTCCAACTTCAGTTTGTTTCCCCTTCTGCTGAGACAATAACTGAAAATCCAGATGGAGAGTTCACTTTATCAGCTGTTTATAATCATATTCTTCTGGTATCTTCACTCTCATCAGCTAGAACCCTGTATCTTTATCACAGGAAAGTTTTATGCTCCCTACCTGATCCCAGAGTCTTCAGGGATGATCTGTCGTATTTCTTCACCCATTTGTCTCCATAATTCAACAGCAAGCGTATAGCGGTAGGTGCTCCATAAAACTGATTTATTTTCAGCCTTTGAACCATTTCCCAGTAACGGCCTGCAAGATCACAAACATATCAACACTGACATTCCACCACAAAATTTCAACATGAAGCTTAACAGTCAAAGCTGAGGTTACTGTGAGCACAGAGCAAAAACAATGGCAAGATTTCATGTATTTTTTTTAACATTGGATGTACAGATGTTCCTAAACGTTATACATGTGCATTTCAAAGAAATTGAGCTTTTAACTCCCCTGAGTAGACAGATTATACCTAACAAGTTTCTAACCTCTTTTTGTCTTGTCACACTGCCATGTCTAGCCAACTCTTTGCCCATCACTTCCTTACCTGGGTCAGGGTACACTGGAGTGCTTTCAAACAGCACAGTGGTGCCTCCATTGCAAAGTGGTCCATACACGACATAGCTGTGTCCTGTGATCCAGCCAATGTCAGCCACGCAGCCGAAGACATCNATCTCTGCTGTCCCAAGCCTGTGTCCACTGATGTTAATGACATCATCCATGCGCCCTGTTATCTGGTAATAGCCTTCTTTGGTCCTGTAAGCACCATCCCCTGTGAAATAGTAACCTAATGGAAAGAGATGTGGGTGGTTATTAGCAGGAAGCCTATTGCCTGGGGCTCTGGTTCAGGACAGATGATGCTCTAGGATGACAAGTAAGGCAGGGTGGATCAGACAGTTTGCAGACTAAGCTAACGGATGCATGATTGGCCACACAACATTTTCCACTTCCCTCTGCTATCCTCAGCGTTTGGCTGCTATCATTAGGCTGTATTGGCTGCTAGATCATCTGGGCAGCAGCAAGGCAATGGTAGGCATCATTGCCTACAATCATTGTAGGCAACCAGCAGCAACCAGTGGCTGATGTCCCTGCAATAAAACCAAGCCCACCAACACAGCATAGTGATTCTCTGTTGGATTTACAAAACTGAAAAGGGTTCTCAGATCTCCCTATGCTTTATACTCCTACAGATGCACAGCAACTGCTCACCCAGGCTAATGCATACAGCCCCACAATAGTTCAAATGCCATCTGCCATCATGCCATAGGCTGTTGGTCAAACTCAGGTCTGCTGCTAGCTTCACCTCACTGCTCAAGGAAAACTGCAAATGCTCAGCTGAAAGTGAACAGTTCTATTACATTTTGTATATGGGAATACTGCCAATTTTTTTAATCACTTATGTTGGGTCAGGTAAAAAGCCACTTCTTTTCCTGGCTAACAAAGACTCAGGTCCCAGAAAATGATCCCTTTCCAGCATATGGCCATGGTAGAAACTCTGCTACCAGGTTAGTTGAAAAGCAAACAAACAAAGCCATGCCCATGAGAGAATTGTTCCTGTGGCACTTTGAAACAGCAGCTGGCAGCTAATGCTGCAAGCTCTGAAGGCAGCTTTTGGCAGGATCCATTACTGTCTAGTTCATGGATTTTCAGTCATGCTTCTTGCCCTTCCAATCAATTATCTATTGATAGGAGCTATCAACCTATGTTAAATATCACTGTGATTTCAGATGAAGATATGAAATGAATAATAAGGGAATAGGGGCTCATTCAACTTCATCAATTTCCCATTCTTATTTTCCACCCAATTTTGAACAACTTGCCAGACCATCTTTCCAACTCTTCTCTATCTTGTGGCTTCCCAAGCCCTATACCTTGAGTGAAGGCAGTGGTGTTGTCCAATTTCCTATAAAATGTTTTCTCTGCCACTAGCAATTACTTGCCAGATACAACGTGACCATGCTTAAAAAGGGGCAGGTGTAACACAGCATGTGACAGCCCAGGCAAGATTCAGTGATGCAGGAGGTACTTTCTCATCCTACATGCTTATTTCCAAACGAGACAAAAATGGCCCCAGGAAAGTGTCCTTGGATTTTTATTCTAGGCACTACATTTTTATAAATAAATGCATTTCCATGTGACAGCTAGAACCATTACTGCACGCTTACAATACGCGACACAGCAAATTCCAGCAACCCCCAAGATCCAGCTTGAACAGGAATATCACAAAGCACTGTTGAAAATATTCAGCATGCTTATAATGCAGTGCAAATCATACTCCCTTGGCACTCTCCTTACCTGGATAGGCTTTGAAATATGTATCAACAAATCGCTGGTGATCTCTGTAGATTGTTCTTGCCAGGCCAGGCCACGGCTGTGTGATGCAGAGCGCACCAGACACATCATTGCCCTCTAAAACCTTTCCCTGCAGGTTCAAGCAGAAAAAGGATGATCGGAAGAGCAGAATAACAAGTGCCTCCGACTCATTGATATAGTAAGAATCACCCTGTTGCTCAGTGCAGATTGCCAGTGGTTGGCCACATGGGGAGAAGATGAATCCTTTAGTGAACACACCATCTGTGCTGGGCCTTCCCTACTCCTGCAGCATTGCAGATAAGACAATTCTAAGTCTCAAAGAAT
Organism: Pavo muticus; assembly: GCA_016647715.1. Taxonomy (NCBI): domain Eukaryota; kingdom Metazoa; phylum Chordata; class Aves; order Galliformes; family Phasianidae; genus Pavo; species Pavo muticus. The sequence goes on along the minus strand of JACDJE010000125.1, from coordinate 824,826 downwards.
GGTGAATCCTGTGATTTTGCAGAGGGCAAGGCTGGAAAAGATGGCAACAAAGGCATGCTAAGCAGCCAGAGGATGCCTGGGGTGAGGCTAGGAGGGAAGTGCCTGGACTGCTACCTTTCCCTTTCACTTACATTAACCACCACATTCCCTTATTAAACTCTATATGAGGAGATTACATGCTTTGCTGGGCACTGGAGTGCTGATGGGAATTGCTCAGCAAAGCTTCAGAGATCAGCATCAGTTCTCTCACAGACATGCGTTGCTGCAGGGCCTCATGACTTGCATTTTCCCTGGAAGACTTCATCACTGGCTTTGGCAGTCTTGCTAAGTCACTAGATGTTGTATGCACTGTTCCAGCTGTTCATCTCCCTGGTTTCAAAGACATGTATGACTTCTGGCTGCTCTCAGAAATGGAAGCAGCAGCTTTTAATGTCTCTAGAGATTTGCAGATAGCTTGCAATGCCCAGCTGGAAATCTGCATGGATATTTGAGATATGCTCAGATATATAAATTGCTCTTTTATTCTACTGTTTTAATGGAGGAACACGTCCTCCCGGATCCTGTTCCTCTCCCATTGGAAAGGTGATTAAGGCAGAAACACACAGTAGCTTCTCTTCTTGGCACCCATCACAGCCTCAACTCACATTTTCATCCATCAGAACAGGGAAAATCCCAAAGAAGGGTCTCATAGCCATAGCTGGAATGATATCAGCTTTCTCCTCTGAAGGCCGTGGGGCAATGCAAATGCCACCGGTTTCTGAAAGAATAATGAAAAATAAAATATTTGGGATTCATCCAATGCTGGATGAAAGCAAATGCTAGCTCCTCTTTATTAAACAGAATACAGAAGCCACCTTCAAGTAAAAGCCACTGGGAAGGAACTATTCAACATCAAGTAGCATGGCACAGAGTGGGACCATGCAGCCTTCTCAGGGAAGAGCAGCTCTCTATGGCACTGAGCATCAGGACTGCTAACATCCCACTTAGCTCTTCTCAGGGAGTACTGCATGGGCTGAAGCACTGGCTTTGCACCAAAGGCCTGCGGACCCTGTGGTGTCAAGACATGGTGCATGCATTCAGCACCCTTCCATGATCTCATCCACAGCAAACCAGGCACAAGGAAGTACCTTTTGATTCAGCCCATGTGTTCTCTGCCCAAAAGGCTGGCACTAAGTCAGCTCACGGATAAACCAATTCCTCTAGCTACCAGCTAGCAATGAATACAAGGAGCTCTAATGCATACATACACCCTTCCAAGATTTTTTTCACAAGAATGGGGCTGCTTGGCAGCAGGGACTATACTCATCAGCCCCATTTCCTACCCTAGTAGTGATTTCACAGAGAAAGGGGATTTATCTCCCTGTGCTGATTTTACAGCTGTCTAATGTTAGTAGGAAAAGCACTTCAGGAGTCTGAATTACTGTTATTACAGAGAATGAGAATAACCCACCCCTTACAAGCAATTTGAGATCATCTTCTATTCAAAATTGAACCTTTTAATCATTCTTTTTTCATGCCTGCTGGGATGAACATTAAATCAGATTCCAACCTTAATAAGATCTGAAAGTAATTCAAAAACACAAATGAGAGACAAAAAGAAAAAAAAGAAAACATAGGAACATTGAGCTTTAATAAATATAGCTGTAGAAACAAAGCTATGTTCTGCCACTTGGAGAGTGCTGAGCTCCACCAGCTTTGCTAAGGTTGTGGAAACTGAAATCAAGGCTGAGAAAGGCTGAATGTGACCCTGAATTTGCATCCATCAGTTACCCTGATGTGGCTACAAGGAAGGGTCTGTGAGGAAATGCATGCTTCAGAAATGAATGGTGACAGGCATGCTTCAAAATTTATTTATGTGAGAAAGACCTGTCTTAAACTGGTAATGTAAGAAACCAACAACAACAGCTTCCAGAACCTACTTAGAGATGTCTCTCAAAAACAGCTTTTGTTCACAGCTGCACACAACAGCTGTGGGTATTTTGTGGGTACTTTTTTAACTAAAAAACAAAAATGAAACTACCGAGTGTTTCCTCTGCACTGTGAACAACAATGCCTGGAACTGAAACATAGATTTGATTCTATTACTGTCAATCACAGCCCAGCAATTCCTAACATTTTAACGCTAAAAGCCACAGAAATGTTCCGTCTCTCTCATCTGCACATAACGCTGCTAAAATTGCTTCTCGTAATTGCTGTCTCACTCATCCAAAGACTTTCAAGTGGATTCTTAAATCATCATTTGCTGGTCTGTACGCCCACCAGGCTTTACTAGCTGGCAACATGTTGCTGCTTTGGAGAGCAATGTACCATAGAGGACACTGCACAGAGCAATGCAATTACCGAGCTATAATGAAATCGTTTGTGAGAGGTGACACTACAGGATCACAACCAGCATCCATCAAACTGTTTCTGTGATCTCCTTCCATATTCCCTTTGCATTTATAATCGTGTATACAGTGCTTCCATAATTAATTTGGCTTCCTCTTTATTGGAAGCATCAACTGTGGAGAAGGATAGATTCTACTTTCCAACAAAATCAATTTAATGAATATTTATCATTGTATTATGCTTCCAGGAGTTGGTCACTGCATGCAAAACTACAGTTGGTTCAAGTTCAGAATCAAGCACTCTGCACTTGCAGACTGTCCAGCAAATGTTCTTTGACCTCTCCTCTGAGAGTTCTTGCTCCAAAAACCCACAAAAAAATACATCTTCTTACAAGATCTAACCCTGCATAAGGGAAAACAGACCTACCATACTGCATGCATCAGTAACTGGACAAGCTATAACCAAAAATGTTGGGCTAAAAAAAGACTCTTCTCATCTCCATCGTTGTACAGCCATCAACTGCTTTTCACCAGTGTTTTATGTCAGAGCAGGGAGAAGGAAAGCGTGTAGCACCTAGTCCATCAGACTTTCTCCTGCTAAGAAGGTGAGAACCCAAATGATTTAAGGTATTACGAAAGTATAGAGTAGATAATATTGCTGCTGTTCTATTTCAAACCTGAAAATAAAGAGTCTGTGAGTCCGATCCAGATTAAATGGAACTTGGTTGCGTGCCAGAAACTAACTCACTACACTGAGATAGGTGATAGTTATCCTGAATACAGAGGTTGGTAGCAGGAATAAGAGTGAAATCATGAGCAGTTTGCTTAGAAAGGGAACGGATAATCTGCTCAACAGCAGCTAGAAATTTAGGACTAGGAAAGGCTTTTTTCCAGCTGAGTCAGGAAGCTCACAGCTGCGCTGTGTCCTTTAAGTGCATGGCTCCACAGCAAACTGCATGGCTTGCAACTTGAGGACATATTTTTGTCAATGTTCGGAGAAAGAGCATTCAAAATGCACTTAGCAGCTGTTGAACGTTGGTGACCAGAACAGAGGACTGATTGACACCAAAGTGAGCAAATAGCTGGGGCCTATGCTGTGCTGTCCTACACACTGCTCACCAGGAAAAGCAGGAGGCAGGAAACAGATGGACAACTGGGACCAATTTTCCTGCTCCAGAGTGACAGCCCCTCTCTGTCCAGCAGGCTGTAGATAGTGAATAGCCTATAAATGACAGCTACTTCACTGATGCACACAACTAGGCCAAGCATGTTGCCAAAACTGTAGTACACTCATTTTTTGAGGTATCAGAAGGCCAAAGGACTACAGCATGCTACTTCCCTCCTGGGAGGGACTGATCTAAGTCAGGCAACAGTTGCTGTCCCCATGCCACTCACAGCCAGAAAGCCTCCCTCCCCCGATTCCTTTCCAATCAGCCAAAGCAATATATACCTCTGACTACACAGCTTAGTTTTCCATCTTCCTCTGTCCTTGAGGCAAGAATATAAAACACACCTGAGTACAGTTTGTGGCTACATGCTGCTATAAATGTCCTTTCATGATATCCTCTCATGATAAGACCATATCAAGGTTAGTACGGTTTGATAAACAACTAGAAATCAGGTTTCAAATTCAAGCTGCCTACTCCAACCATTGTACCGAAATTCAATCTCTGCTTTCTGTTTCTAGAACCAATTGAGATTTTTCAGCTTTCAAAATATCAAAGAACATTTAGAGAAGAAAAATATGCAACACGTCGCTATTGCTTTCAGACACTGTTGCCCTGTTATTTTGTGCTGAAACTGCCCAGTGACTTTCCAAATCTGATCAAAACATCAGGAGGTTGCTTTTCTTATATAAGGCTCCTTGGGTTGAACAGAAATGTACAAATTCTCCTCTACAGATATAGAATCACAGAATTATAGGATGTCTTAGGTTGGAATGGACTTAAAGCCCACCTAGTTACAACCCCCTTGTTGCGGGCTGGTTGCCACCCCCACCCACCAGCTCAGGCTGCCCAGGGCCCCATCCAACCTGGCCTTGAACACCTCCAGGGATGGGGCACCACAGCTTCTCTGGGGAGCAGTACCAGTGCCTCACCACTCCCAAAGGAAAGTATTTCTTCCTAACATATCACATAAATTTCCCCTCTTTTTGGTTTAAAGCCATTTCCACTTGTTCTATCACTGCTGAACACCAGCAACAAGACCTCCCATTGTTGACTTCGTATCAGCCATGACAGCCATGCACACCCCCTGAGGATGCCTTTTACCTGTTTGCCACCAAGTATCCACAAGGGTACAGCGCCCTTCTCCCACCACATGGTAGAACCACTGCCAAGCCTCGTTGTTAATGGGCTCTCCCACTAGATCAAGAATAAGAAAGGAAGTAGTCTTAAGATTCAAAGAGTTGCTGATAGTTCATTCTGTTGCTTGGGTTACCTAAGCCAGTAAAGTTAATTTACCATTGGATAAACCTTTTCTGCAAAGAGTACAATCCTGCAATATAAGCTAGGAAATGGAGAAACACGTGTAGGCTCGGTGTCTCCAACTTCAGTTTGTTTCCCCTTCTGCTGAGACAATAACTGAAAATCCAGATGGAGAGTTCACTTTATCAGCTGTTTATAATCATATTCTTCTGGTATCTTCACTCTCATCAGCTAGAACCCTGTATCTTTATCACAGGAAAGTTTTATGCTCCCTACCTGATCCCAGAGTCTTCAGGGATGATCTGTCGTATTTCTTCACCCATTTGTCTCCATAATTCAACAGCAAGCGTATAGCGGTAGGTGCTCCATAAAACTGATTTATTTTCAGCCTTTGAACCATTTCCCAGTAACGGCCTGCAAGATCACAAACATATCAACACTGACATTCCACCACAAAATTTCAACATGAAGCTTAACAGTCAAAGCTGAGGTTACTGTGAGCACAGAGCAAAAACAATGGCAAGATTTCATGTATTTTTTTTAACATTGGATGTACAGATGTTCCGAAACGTTATACATGTGCATTTCAAAGAAATTGAGCTTTTAACTCCCCTGAGTAGACAGATTATACCTAACAAGTTTCTAACCTCTTTTTGTCTTGTCACACTGCCATGTCTAGCCAACTCTTTGCCCATCACTTCCTTACCTGGGTCAGGGTACACTGGAGTGCTTTCAAACAGCACAGTGGTGCCTCCATTGCAAAGTGGTCCATACACGACATAGCTGTGTCCTGTGATCCAGCCAATGTCAGCCACGCAGCCGAAGACATCACCTTGCTGGTAGTCGAACACATACTGCAAAGATAAATGTAAGGCCAGCTGATTTCCTGTTGGCAGGTGCATAGAGCTGAAGAGTAAGGTGCTGGATGGGATACACCCAAGTGGAGGGCAAGAGAGCTTGCAGGGTGAATGGTGCCACTCACACAGGACACATCAGCTCAAGGCCAGGCCAATGTGGGGAAACAAGCCAGAGGGACCAGGGCTTCAGTCTCCTGACTTTTTCTGCCAACATACAGGGAGCAAGGAACATGACTGTTTCCAGACTGAAACCTACAACCAAAGCCCAGAGCTCTGGATACCTGCAGTTGCTCACTCCAGACAGCTCACATGGGAGAGCTGATCTTAAACAGCACGGAGACTGCAGGTCTCAGAAGTTTAAATCCCTCATGAATATGAACATTTTTCCATAAGAGAGCTGGAGAAATTGATATGCATATATGAAACATTTCTTGAGATATGCTCTTAGCTGCTCAGCACCTTAATCAGTGCATTGCTTTCCAGATGCTTCCTTCTCCCTGCTCATCTACTTCAAATAAAAACCTTGGAGAACGCATTATTTTGTTTTGCCTTCAGAAAATGCTTCTCTCTATAAATCCAATTCCTCTACCACATGGTGAAGAGGTCCTGACTCATAAAGTAGAGTCAATTTTACAGTTTAAATCAAAGAAAGAGGATCAGAACTCAAAAAAATAAACCACACAACAACAAAAACCATGAACGTGCAACATGAATTTCACTGTGGTTTTTGCACACATGTGTTGCACAGATAATCTGATCTCTCTACCTACGAGAACTAATTCTCACCTTAACTTTGCAAGTGCTTTTCCCCATCAGGCTCTAAAGCACCTCTAAGGGGGCTGCAGCTGCATACAATGCCTCCCTCACCAGTGTGCAGGATCTACCATCTGGACTAAGGGAGAAATAGATGCTTTGATAATTACACAGTCACTCAGAAAAGCTGACATTACAAATGCCCTGAATGCAGAGAAGTCTGACACTTTTACATTCAAATCTTTCTAAAAATCAGCTGTGTCAGACAAAAGAAAGAAAAGCTTTAAAAGAATTGTATGTGATTACAAATAGGGTGATACCACTAAAGTCAGATGGAGAACATTCACACAAGTCCCATCTCCATTTTACTGTTGACTTTCCATATGCAGAGCTCAGATCACAAGCTGCAAAAAGCAGTTCATTTTTTGGTTGTTTTTTTTTTCTCATGAGAAAGATATTTTATCATTTATATGATTTTGCTTTCAAGAGTTAAAATGTTTATCTAGATTACAACAAAAATCAGTGCAAAGGTTTAACCATAGAACATGAATGCATTTTTTGATCTTTCAGACTACACATGCTACGCAAGAGGTTTTTAAGAATCCAGATCCTCTCAGTTGGAAAAGGCCAGTACTCCACTACAAAATGTTACAGCAGTAGTCACATTACCAATGCCAATGAGGTACCTACCTGAATCTCCTCAGCTGCATCACTTTAATGTCTCTAGTTCTCACAGTATTATATTCCCCAGCAACAAACTCTAAATGTTACTTACACATTCTCAGAATTTTTCAATTTGGTTACACTCAATAAGCCAGTTAGGCAGCACACGCAGAAGACAGTGACTCACCAGTCAAAGTCCCTATCATTAATATGGTCAGAAGGTAAGTGAACCTCCTCTAGAGGATTCCTACGAGTTACCTTATGCGTGAGAGCAGCATACAGCAGATATCCAGCCTGGGTGTGAACGATTCCTTTGGGTTTCCCTGTGCTGCCTGAGGTATAAAGCATGAAAAGCATGTCTTCACTGTCCATGCTCTCTGGTGTGCATACAGAAGCTGCCTTGGCCATCTCCTAAGAAGAAAAGTTGGTGATGACAGAAAAACTTTGGTTATATGAAGCCAATTCATACTCCATCTGTAAGTGTGTCAGTAGCATCCAGAGACAAGAACCACCTCTGCTGCTTTCCCCTCGTATCATAGGTTATAGTTGCTCACCTTGTGGAAAGGCTCCTGTGGACATATGGCACCCAGCCTCTCCACCAATACCTCTGCCAGGCTCAGGGGTCATGAGGAACTGGCCAGATAACACAACATTGCAGAAAAATAAGAAAAGGTAGGTAGTAGCTTGCATTCCAAGACTTTGTAATTTGCTGGTAGAAAACCTAGGCTTGACTGTAACTATCAGCCACACTTAGCAGCAGCAGCAGCAAGGCTGGATACTGCTGAGGATCTTATCCCTTTAAAACTGTAGTGATACAGTTAAATTGTGTGTTCACCTCTTTTCCTCAGCCACAGGAGAGGCTGGCTGTCCTGTTAATTTGATCCTGAAATTCAAATTGCTGCTACTTATGAGAAGGACAGTGCTTTACTCTCCTGCCTCTGTTGTTTTCTTTATAGACCACTGTTTGGCCAGGTGGCTAAGAACCTAGCTCCTCTCTTCACCCCTAGTGTGAAGCTAGAGACACCACTAGAGGAAAGGATGCAATGTCCTACCAGTTCACAGCAAATTTTTGGGTGAGCTGGTGTGCTCAATCCGTCAGAAGAAGGGGAAGGAGAAATACTGTGCTTTGAAAGAGAGGCTTGTGGTAAATGCAGCTTGTGGATGGCCAACGTCCAAAATACAGCTCAACAGTGAGCAGCCAGAATGCTCAAGCCCCATACAAAGGACTTACAAAGGATGTTGCTTCTCATCAGCATTTAGACATTGCATGAAAGGGTATTGGGACCAGAACATAAGTTGCTAAGGTCTGGCACAGAACTGTACTGTGAAAAAAAACAAGCAGAACTCTGGGAAATATCTTCAGACCAAAACAGACAGTGAAAACTTTAGACAGGATATCTGAATGCCTTCTGGATGTTTGCTCAGTGCTGCTTCTGAGCTTTGTATTCACTCTCCTTCTGAAGAGACAAGGACTCCTTAACTGATAATAGCACTTATGCATTTTATCAGTGATGCTAGAATTAAGATAAGCTGTGAACTGAAAGTATAATCCCATCACGAGAAAGCTTTCATGTAATACACCAGGAGAAAGCTTTTCTTCCAGAGTAGAATGAACCACACAAATGCACTCTGAAAGAGCATCATTTGTCTACAGCACAGTTTGCCCAAATTGTAAATTTTTTACAAAGAGGTTGACCATTTTTCTTGCTGTGCACAAACTTGTGGTAATGACTGTGCACTGCAGATGCTCAACAAACAGCTGTAAAAAGGCAGAGCTGGCTTGCTTCTCTCAAGCTCTATGCTGTCTTAGCTGAATGATGATCCCTGTAAGGGTTATTACACTGCTCTTCGAAGGGCTTTCTAGGCACTACCTTTTCATAAGTATATACTGCAAACAAACTCTACTTACAGGTGAACACTACCAATCCGGGTCCAAATGTTTACAAGTATCTGACAAGTAGAGCTTAATAAAATAAGAACTGATAAGGTCAGACATAATTCTTATCTGCTGACTTTCAGTACTTCCCAGGTATTTACGGTGGCCTGTCAGCACTGAACTTAGCCTGACTTGCCAATTTTTGGAACTAGGGTGGTGTTTGCATAAGCTCCATTAAAACATGAACTTAAATTGTGCAGTAAGCTATTGCACAGTAGCTGTAGTTCACTTAAGACAGTGGATAACATGAATGAATTAAATTAGATTTAATTGTTTGTTAGTTAGCACGGCATGACTGTTCTCTCCCAGCTTACAATCCTCTCCTTCCCCATCACTCAAGTCTCGCTGTTTCTCGGAGTTTTGTATGAAGGACATGAAACTGCAATACAGAGGGACAGCTGGGATTCCACTGGTGAGCAGGGAAGTGAGATACGACTGAATAGAAAGTATCTATGATATGGGAAGATAAGCACAATGGCTGGTAAGCACAACTGCTGTAAAGATCAGTGATGATAGTTAACTGCATTAATGGCTGAATTCTTGTTATGTTTCAGAGTTAATCCTACAACTGACAGTGAGCTGAGCTCAGTTCTTAGATCACAGAATCACCTCAGGCTGTTTGCAGACTAAGGAAAAACATTCAAATGTGCTTTGTTGAGTAAAGAGCAACACAACTTCTGAATAAAAGCTGCCCTATCTGTTTAACTTACCCTAATAGTTGCTCCTATCTCCTGTGACCAGCACAGCAACCTCTGAGTAATTATCTTGGCTGCAGATGAGTGGTTTCCAGGTATTACTGATGAGTGCTTTCTGCTTACAGCTGCTGGCAAATTGATAAAACTATATCTGCATTAGGTTTTACAATCTCACGTGTGGCAGCTGAACACATTAAAATGACCACTGTTTTCTTCTTTCTTCCTTCTACAGCACAGGCTGTAAATATACACAAGCCATCACTGCCCCCCCATCATGGGGTAACCATGACATTGTCCACTGACTGTATTAAGTGCTCCCAGGAACTTGATTATTTCTGCACCGTCTTTCAACAGTGTACAGTCTGAGAGCACATATGAGAGCTCACGAAAATACAAAATAACAATAACAGCAGTGGTATCAGCACACTCTAGCTCTCAGGAAGCACTCATTCCTTAAACTGTGGCACGATCTTCAAAAATGCTGAAATGGTGCTGCTTCAACTCACAGCCCCTGCAGACTTTAATTTTAGGATGAACTATCTTCATCCTATTCAAGGATGAGGATCTAGATGCCATAAGGGGCATCTCCTTTATGTCTGCAGAACTCCGGACCAAGAGGCACAAATGGAGAAAAATATGATCTAGCCAACACCCAGACCTAAAAGGAGTTAGCCTGAGTGCCAGTGGGCAACCATACAGGTGGGTACGAGGATATACAGATGCTGTCACTGTAACACAGCTGTATCCATTAGACAATGAGATGCACAGGAAGAGCAGCACACACTCAAAACCTGCTCCAGAGGCAGCATAAAGGCAGGAGAGTAAGCATCACATGGAGCAACAGCAGGGAAATGGGTAAGGTTTACCAGCGTCCACATACTTCTTCAAGAGGAACGTCAAGGTCACCCATCTGAGTTTTGTTATCTGTCCTCTGTGCCACAAAGACATGTTTGACACTTGGACAGTTCTTTACAGCTTCATCCACTGTTGTCTTCAGCTCTATGATTCGGCCTCCCCTGACTCCCTGGTTGTAGGTGATAACTGCTTTGCATTCAGCTAAAGGGAGACAGAAACAGCAGACATATCAGCCTGTTTTCCGATCTGTACATGGTGAGCAGATTAATTTTCATTAATTAGATGTCATTAGTTTGGGGGATGACGTAAAGTGCAACATGTATTCAGAATTTACATAAATCAAAAACAGCAACTGATTAAAACCTGGCACACACAGTAGGGGTAGCAGGAACCTCCAGAGCTTATCTAGCCCATCCTCTCCACCCCAAAGTAAGGCTGGTTCCTGTTAAAACACTGCTGACAGTCTAATCTGCCTAAAACACTTCAGTGTGGGGTATTCTACTCCTTCGCCAACGGTTTACTCCAATGTCTGCTATGAATATGAGAAAGTCCTTCCCAACACTTGGCTAAGTATCATTCACTCTGATTTAAATGCACCAGTTTCTACTTGTCAGAGTTGACATGAATAATCCTTCCCAGTTACACATGTTAAAAATGCTCACAGCTTCTCTAGACTGAAATCAGTGCAAAGCTTCCAACAACTCCAGTAGGCCTTAGTGAGCAACCATCTCCCTTACCCCTATACCATCCTCTCTTTGGGACTGCATACAACTGTCCATTCCAAATCGAATGGCACTATACTCAGCGCCCTCTCAGAGGCATTATCCTGCTCTGAGATACTTGCAGCCTTCTGAAACTCACCTATATCTTGGTGGGAAACCCCTTAGAAGCCACAGCACATAGCAGCACCCTGACAGACTGCTTCAAACTCTATCACGCTACATTAATTACAGAGCTCCATAGAAAGATGCAGAAAAGTGATTCTTTAGTCTACTGTCTCCATATAAGTGGCCAAAAGTGAGGGATAACCAAAACATGTGCTTACTCTGAATAGATTTGCTATAAATTAAAAAAAAAACAAAAGCAAAAACAAACAAAAAAAAAAAACCATGAAAATGGCTGTTTAGTCATAAATAAGCTGATGTAACTACTAGAGCATGAGCCACTTGCTATTTTGTTCTTCTGCTGTATTTTCAGCATTCCCTTTAATCACACTACAACTGCTTTGGGTTAAGAACAGCTCTCTGTATCGGTACCATGTCTAATGGAGTGGGAGCAGACTGCCAACACTTCACTGCTGTACATAAATCACAGTATCACAACCTAGACTGCAGAACTAGCACTCTGCACAAGGATCAGAGAAGCACTTCAGCTATGCTTCAAAAGAACAAATCAGGCCACATTCCTAACCTCTGGTTTTCCCTCCAGGTTCACTGTTGTCTGGAAGTAACCCAGAGCAGAGTGAATGTTAAGCAATTTATAAAGTATTATATTATAAAGTAAGGCCAAAAGATATTTCCACTAAGGAAAAGGCTCTTCACAGTACTTTGCAAAGGAAAGTGAACTATCCAGCCAGCTGAGAAGGAAGCTGCTCTTCTTCTGTCAAGAAAACACAGAATTTGGACAAAGGTATGTTTTGGAGTGTGTCAAGCACCAAAGGGGTTTGTTCCCCAGTCTGCAGCTACTTACAGTCCATGATCCTTCCAGCTAAGGACTCTGCGCTGAATCCCGCGAAGACCACAGTGTGAACAGCACCAATCCTGGCACAAGCCAGCATGGCTGCCACAGACAGGGGAGACACAGACATATAGATGGCAACCTTGTCCCCTTTCTGTATCCCATATTTCTTCAGGGTGTTGGCAAGACGGCACGTCAGATCCAGAAGTTCCCTGCAGCACAGAAGCAATGTTGTCACATGACTGCATGGCCTGTTTTATACAGGCAGACAAAAAAAGGATGAACTTCAGCTAAGAGACGTGTTGTGCCTCTGGATATTGTCACCTCTGCGGTGCCAGGCATGCCAACCTCTGCACCTTGAAATGGCCTGGAATCTGAGTGGAGCCAGGCTGTTCCTACCCTTGGGGAAAGAAGAAAGTAGGACGGGGAGCCACACCTGCTGCCTATCACAGAATATCGCAAGTTGGAAGGGACACTCAAGGATCACAGAGTCCTACCTGTGGCTCCACACAGCACCGCCCAAACCCAAACCCGACGTTTGAGAGCGGTGTCCCAGCATTCTTTGAACTCCAGCACTGGGGCCATGCCCACAGCCCTCTGGGGCAGAACCTTTGCTGCAGCCGCCATGAGGCCTCCCTCAGCTCCTCTGCTCTGGGCTGAGCAACCCCAGTGGCCTCACACGCTCCTCACACTCCTTGTCCTACAGACCTTTCTCCATCCTTGCAGCCCTCCTTTGGATGATCCCTAACAGACATTTTTATACTGTACTGCTGACATAAATGCAAGACAGAATGGAAACTGCTGTCAAAAGATTCCCAGCACTGTTTACTTAATGTGAAGGAACTGCTAGAAGTTGCTTCATAGCACATAGCTTTTAAACTACAAGAGTAAACAATAGTTTTACATGCCTAAGGAAGAAAAAGAGAAGTGAAATTAAGTCCTGAGATAGGCCTTAATGTGGTAGATTTCACAAGACTCATCAGAGCAGGATCGTCAGTTATTTGAATTCTTCAGTTTGTTGCCTCACCCCATCATACCACCAAGCAGAACTGCCTAGCAGAGCTTGGATATCGCCCTCTCAAGAGTAAAACCACGGCAACTTCTCACAAAAAGAAACTCAGAACACTGAGAACAGGAACAAAGGCTCAATTCACAGTGTTTGCCGCTGCAGCCCACTAACTTAACAGCAGAAACATTCCTCTGTGCAATAAAAACGCAGTTTGTGGACAAGAAATTGCTTGTGCATTTCATCTGATGTCTGCATGGAGGATAACACAATTGTAGGCTTACCTGCAGTCACTGTCATGAGCTGAACAGCTCTGTGTTTTTGCACCAGTACCCCCAGAAGCCAGGGAAGGGCAGGGTGCAGTGCTAGGTGAGGAGCACTGCCTGGTGCCAGCTACCAGCTCCAAGAAGAAGAATCCCAGAGAATGCCAGGAAAAGCTGTCCTCTGGGTCTAGAAACTCACTGAGCACTGAGGCTCAGTGGAGAGAAAGAGCTTCTACTCCTGACCACAACCATCTACAACCTGTCACCTGCAGATGCTTGGGGGTCTGCAAGATATTCCATCAGGGACTGTAAAAACTGTAGTGAGTAAATGTATTTGGGGGTCCCCATACCCAAGTAAACAGCAAAGCATGAACCTCCCAGTGTATCCTTATCTTCCAGAACTGGTCATAGCTGTGAAAAACAAGCAAGCAAACAAACAAACAGTTTTCAGCTGGTGGCTAAGCTGTAAATAAAATGAAATGTTGTTCTGATCAGTCAAAAATTGTTTCCTTTTAAAAATCAGTGCATGTAGGAAATGGGCACAGTCCAAGAGATCCACTTTGGAAGTGCATTAACGAAAACAAAGGCTGAAACTAACTTAAGGATAAAACTCCATTTGCATTGCAGGGGCAGCGAAGCAGCACAGCCATAAACAAAGTACAAAGACAGATACAGTGATAGCTGAAGAGATACCACCCACAATTGTCCTTCAGAGGATGAGGAAAATGAGCCTTGAATCCCAGCCACAGCACTTTGTGTTATTTATTTTAAGACTATTCTTGTAGCATTCCATAAATAGATCTCTCCTGAAGCACAGTAACTCAGAGAGGTGGCAGACATGCTCAGTGCTAGGGTTCATACCATGCAGTACCTGATCTCTGGCAGCAGCTAGCGATAGCTGCTACAACAGAGAGATTGCAGCCCTACAGAAAGGGGATATGGAGTGGCTTTACCCTGAGCTTCATTCTCATCTTTTACAACTAGAGATCAGCGTAACTCTGAAGTACCACATTCAGTATCTCTTTCCAAGTGCTTCATGAGCATGCACAACCCTACTAACTACCTATGGACGCAGCCTGCTATGCTGCATTTATTTTACTTGCTTTTACTAAGTTCATGAACCGATCTACTTCTGCTGCAGGGAGCAGGAAGGCAATAAGCCCCAGATAGGAAATTGTGCGAAAGCAAAATAAAAAACACTTATCTGTAATGGAACACGGAGAAGTGCTTTCAGAGCTGCAGCCTCTTTCTCATGAACAGAAACACCAAAAAGCTCTGGGTAGGGTGTCCTTTCTGAACTACTCAGAGGTTCACTTGCTTATTCAGGGCTTGGTGATCATGACAGCAGAAACTTTTTTTTATTTTTTAATTATTAACCCAAATTTAACATTTGGGTAATGAGAGTGCATGAACATGCTGACAGACAATAACAGTCAAGTCTTTATTCCCAGACCTATCTGTTTTGCCTCATCCTTTGTGCTCTGAAGGAAGGTAATGTTTTTCTTTGCTCCTCTGGAGGTGCAACACATGAAGGAATGGGTACAAAGGCTAAGATACAGCAAAGCCAAGACCTCCACCAAAGAAACAAATCCCAGAACATCAGTTGTGTCTTCTGGCTCCTACAGCAGCAATCCTGACTTCGCCTCCAGCTCAACAATGGGAGTTAGAGAAAATGCTGTGTCAAGAATCCTACCCTGGAATTCCTCACTGCTTCATGCACTTTTTCCTCTCCAAGGGCAGCTAATTACTAAATGTGACCAGGTTACACTTTTCCAGCAATAATCCTAGGCACATTTTAAGATGGAACAAGCACCCTGCATGGACAGTGGGTGGAAGAGACCCATCTTGTTCCAGAGAACTGAACTGAGCCAGAGGAAACTTTGCCTTTATCCTCCTCACATGCTGCTGCTACCCAACTTGGCGCTGAGATTACTCCATCACACAAAAGGCCAAGAGCAATTCTGACATCCAGCACTGCTCCACCTTTGGCAGAAAAGCAGTGGCAATGCCATCCAGAATGGCCAGCCTGCGCACAAGAAAGGAGTGGCCTCCCACTTAAACCCTATGGGTGTGTTGGAAGCACAGGACATCTACCCAAAACACACACCAGCTGCTGAACAGAGCTAGGCACTGTCACCTTGGAGCCTATGGCGCAGTGCAAAACAAGGCATCCTTGCTCAGCTTCTGCTACATGCCCCTGTTCATTGCAGAGGAGTTGGACTAGATGACCAAAGATGAAGGTCCCTTCCAACTCAAACGATTCTATGATTTTATGGGGTACAAAGGAAGGATAGAGCAAGCACAGTCATAGAGTGAAAGCTTCTACAGCCTTTGCCACCAGTGATGGACAGAGGTAGTCAAAAAGCTTGGAGCAGATGAGAGCTACTTCTTCAAAGCACGAGGTAAGCAAGCACGGCAACATCCCAAACAATGCTCTCGAGAGGATTTCAGTTCACTGTGCAGAGCAGACAGGAGAGATGCAGGAAGCTGACTAAGAAGCTGGGCAAACAGAGCGCCCCATGGAGGGCCAGCTGTCTAGGTGCAATTGGGAGGAGCTCAGCAGAGCAAACTGCTGGAAGAAGGAAATGTGCTGCAATAGAAGGAAGTACTCAGCCTCTCTGAGCAGAGAAAGCTAAGAAACTGTAAAGTCAGTTAATGCACAATGTCTACTGCTCCTCTGCATGAGCTGATCTTAAAGATCAAGGGCAGCAGGCCTCCATATACAAGGCTCTCCATATACAGGCACTCTGGTTGATAAAGCATCAGGGTGGAGCTGAGACAGGGGAATCAGCAACCAGTTGGAGCCAGGAGTCAAGGCAGCTGCTTGCACAGGAGAACATGTAACAAGAAAGGGAGTTTTTAAGACGAAGCATAGACAACAGGCCAGGAGATGGAAGATGCATTAATGAACATGAGAAGGGAAGGTGAAAATTATGACAAATGAAGGGCATTCTGGACTTTCTCTCAGAAAAAGAAAATGTATTTTTCACCTAAAAATGTGGACAAATACAACCTATTCGTTGTACTGCAGGTGTAAAGGTAAACAGCTGCTGAATATGAATGTCACATAGACACAGCCAGACAAAAAAAACTGACAGACAAAACAAACTAGGAATCAACAGTATGTCAAACAGGCCTGTATCAACTCAGGTCTTACTTTGCCTCTACAGAGATGGGACAAAATCAGAGGGAAATTCTATCTTACCTCAGCAACACACATGCTCAAAGTGCAGAAGATATAATGCAGGCTTTAAGCACCACGCACAAGAGTTCTGCAGAGCATGTGCCAGCAGGACATGAGAGCAGAAAGAGGCTGGGTTGCACAGAACTCCCTCAGCAATGATCACGCTGCTGCAGAGCTGCTCTCCTCCTGACCCATGGTTTGCAAGACCTCAGGAATTAAGCTTGCCAGGTTTGCTCTGGCAGCCTTGCTTCATGTGAATTAGCTGAACTCTTCTAGTTTACCAAGCAACTATGATTTATTTATGTTTCTTTATCTTTTTATGGTTTTATTACACTAACTCAGAGAAATAGAGGGCTGGTATGGTAACAGAGGCCTTGAGAATTGGGCACATGGGATGTGACAAGCACAGGGTGGCAAGAGCCAGAGCACAGGCTGGCAGTGCTGGGAACAAGCTCAATGATCAGCAACAGAAACGCCGATCTGGAGCTGAGCAAAAGTGATGTCAGGGAAACACACAGTATCTCTATCTTTCTCTGAAGTAATTAAACCTAGGCTAATACAATCAGACTGTTAATGTTTCAATTATTCTAAGAACAAACTCTCGGCTCTCTGTGTGTAAGGATTTTTTATGTCCACAGACAAGATTTTGAGTGTTAACACTGTTCTCTTCCAGAGACTCAACACATTTTGTTCCTCAGCTGTCAATCATTGCTTCTCAGCACAGTGACTGCAAGACTGGCCCTCCAGCAACACCAGCAGATAACTGCTCAGGCCAGGAGCTCTACTTCACCTAACAGATGCAGCACTCCTCTCCGATCTTCATGATATCCCTGTTTGGAGAATACCAGACTACATTTCTCCCACATCCCTCCCCAGATACAGTGGCGGCTGTATTTCCAAAGCCCGTTGCTCAATGTCTGAAACAAAGACTCCAGTAAAAACCCTTCACTGACAGACACATGGCAGTCCTCTGGCACATTTTAGAGATGCCTGCCTGGCAGCAACATTTTTCCAAGAAACCTAGTAGTATCTTTCAGTACAGCAAAACAGCCCGCGGCTTTCTAAACAAAGGAAGCTAGTTCTTTTTACATCCAAAATGTTGCATCAAGGCCTTCTTTGGGAAGCAGCCTTCCTGCTTGTTTACCCTGGAGAAGAGAAGGCTCTGAGGAGTCCTCATTGTAGCATTCCAGTACATACAGGGAGCTTATAAGCAGGAGGGAGACTGACTTCTTACATGGTCTGATAGAGATAGAACAAGGGGGAATGTCTTTAAACTAAAAGAGGGAAGATTTAGGTTAGATGTTAGGACATTTAGGTTAGATTAGGTTAGATGGTTTAAGATATTAGATGCTTATTCAGAGGGCAGTAAGTCACTGGAACAGGTCGTCCAGAGAAGCTGTGGTGTCCCATCCCAGGATTCATTCAAGGCCATGTTGGATGGGGTCCTGGGCAGCTTGAGCTGGTGAGGGGCAGCCCTGCCCATGGGTGGGTATTGGGACTGGGTGGGCTTAATGTCTGTTCCAACCCAAACCATTCAGTGATTCTATAATTCGAGATATCTTCCTAGTATAGCCAGTGCTGTATACAGGCTTTGACAGTGCCTGTTCAAGTTAATAGATCTAGCACAAGCCACGTTCTCTGGCTTTTCAGTCCCAAGGCTGGGTTGAGTAATTCTCAAGTCACCAGTTTATTACATGGAACTATAGTTTGAATCAGACGGAAACTATTTGAAAACTCAGGTCAAATGCACAAAATAGATTCAGCTTTTTGTTTTAAAAGGAGATCTGGACATCTCTCATCCCAACAGCCTCATCTGGCCTCCTTTTTATTGCTCTGTATGAATTACTGTGGGACAGCTGAGTTCAAAGCTGCCTCTATACCTCATGATCACGGTGCCAAGGATGCTGCCATTTGAGATGTAGGTTCAATTCCCCTGTAAGCAAACCCTGTCTCTTCCTCCTGGGTCAGTGCTCTGACCAAAAGGATAATACAGAAACCTACTCGCTGCTCACTCAATTTCTGTGAACAGCACCTCAGTTTAACGCTCCATATTCCTCACTTTTTGGTAAATGGTGAAAACACATATTTATTTTTTCACCAAAAGATTCACGTGAAAGCTCAACTTGGAGAGCCAAAGCAATACTGGGAAGAAAGGAAACAGTTTGCTGCCAGTGAGAAACACCTCCCACACTACATTGCCTGGTAATACCCACATGGTTTCCAAACGCCATCCCCACTGTAGTTACTAACACAGTTTCAACCACTTCATCTCTGGTTCAGGAACCCCCATATTGGTGTCTATTTAAGTCATAGCCGGGATGTAGCTAAAGAAGACATCCAATCATTCCTCGTCAGCACATTCTCACATGCTGAAAAGCTACCTGAGAACCTCATTTCTGGCACCTCAGCTTTGGCTTTCCTCTTCGTACTTCACATTCTGTGTTTGAACATGTGTCGACAATATGCACTAGCAGCCCACAGAGCCAACCATATCCTGGGATGCATCAAAGGAAGTGTGATGTGTGTGAAAGGGAGGTGATTCTGCCCCTCTACTCTGCTCTTGTGAGAACCCATCTGGAGTACTGCATCCAGTTCCAGAGCCCCCAACACAAGAAGGACATGGAGTTGTTGGAGTGGGTCCAGAAAAGGAACAGGAAGATGATCAGAGGGCTGGAGCACCTCCCCTATGAGGACAGGCTGAGAGACCTGGGGCTCTTCAGTCTGGAGAAGAGAAGGCTCTGAGGAGACCTTATAGCAGCCTTTCAGTACCTGAAGGGGCCTACAGGAAAGCTGGGGAGGGACTTTTTATAAGGGCATGTACTGACAGGATGAAGAGAAATGATTTTAAACTGGAAGAGGGTAGATTTAGACTAGATATTAGGAAGAAATTCTTTTCTGTGAGGGTAGTGAGACACTGGCACAGGTTGCCCAGAGGCTGTGGATGCCCCTCCCTGGAGGCGTTCAAGGCCAGGCTGGATGGGGCTGTGAGCAGCCTGGTCTAGAGGGAGGTGTCCCTGCCGATAGCAGGGGTTGGAACAAGGTAGTCTTAAAGGTTCCTTCCAACACAAACCATTCCATGATTCTTTTTCAAACATTTCCTCTGCCTGCAACATTTTTGGCACCAGAATGAACTCCATTGTAAATAAGAACCGTTCTGTTGAGACCCAGCCTGCAAGTCTTTGTGGGAACAGGTTGGCTAGTGCATACTGCTGCCCACTCCTTTCCACAGCTGTCTTTGGGAATCCCCATTCTCATAATGCCAAATCTTGCTCAGACGACTGTGCCCCCACTCCAACTCTGCAACTCTCCCTCTCCACACCAGTACAATTCCTCCATAAGTCATTGCACTGCCTTGAACAGCTTGATAAAGTTATGATCTGGTTGATAGAGGTATTCAACAAACTTGCAGGATATTTACCTCGTTCTCTCTTTCTGGCTTACAATTTATGATTTTGTAGTGCTTGGGGAACACTTGCTCGCAGGTGGCTACATTGTGTATACTGTGACAAATAAGGAACACAGGAGAGAAAAAACGTATCAGAGGGGAAGAGGCCTGGCGTAGTTTCAGCTACTGTATTTTAACACCGCCTGCTGTTGATCTTAGAACGGCTATGACCTAGCAGCTCCAGCAGTGAACTCTGCCTGCTTATATAACTCACTTGATAATAAAGTGCACTTTAAAACCCAGGCTTGGCAGTGCCTTCGGGAACTCCTCTGCAAGGTTTCAAAGCTCCTGGGTGCTGACAACATCCCCAGAAAAAGACAAAACACCCCCAGCTAGGTTGGACCCTTCACCAATCAGTTCAGCTCTCTGCTCACAGCAGCACACTGCTGTGGGTTAAGTGCTACTTTGCCAGTGTCCTATCAATACATTTATGGTTGGTTAGCCAGACCATTTGATAAATAAGGGCATGATTTGCCTCCAGTTTGCTGACTGCAGCCATCTACTCTCAAACTCTCAGACACAAAGCTGTAAAAAACATCTCCCACCTTCCCATTCAGAACCTGAAACTTAGGTGGATTCCAACTGGGTAGAAAATGAAATCCAGAGATGAAATAACAGATGAGTTGCAACAGCCAGAGTGAGAGTGCAAAGCTCACCAGTGGAAAAAGATCATTTATAATAATGGTGTAAGCCAGTGACCTAAGCAGCTTGCTGCTCTCATGCCACTTAATCATGTCTCCAGCATCTGGGATGCATCAAGCACTGGCGGTGGTTGGTGAAATCTCCTAGCTGAGCCTCCTTGCTGCAGGAGAGAGGTGCTGAGGCTGCTCTGGGAGCCAGGAGCCCTCCAGCAGGTCAGCCTTGCCCTCTGGGGCCACTCTGGTATATGTTTGGCAAATGATAAGGAGTCGGGAGGGCTCTCCAAAGGAGTAATTCAGTTTTATAGCAGAGGCTTTAAACAGAAGATATGGATTCATTGCAACCAAGCTTGTAGGAATAGCAATCACCATTTCAATAAAACTACAATGTTTTACCCAAGGCTTTGTTTATCTTTGCCAATAGGGATATGTTTGAATTCCTGTTGTAGCAAAGAGCCCTTAAACTCAGTTGCATAAACACAACCCACTTTGCCAACAATCATGCATAAAGACGTACGCTGACTCACAGCACAGCCCCAGATCTTTGAGCTCTTTGCTCACTGCATGTAAGGCAGTTAGTGGGGATGTACAGGCAAATGGAGGCCTTTATCCCTCCCTACAATGAGTGAGCTGGGACAGCACCCTGCAGCCTAGCTGCATTTCTCACCAATGCATGTAGAAGGCCTGGCTTGGTAGGCCTTTCTCTTAATTGCAAAGGAGGAAGCCTGTTCATGCCATTTTCCTGCACAACAGCTTGCTTTCTTCACTGCCTGAGCTCGGAACAGGGCCAACACTCAGTTGTTTTCTTGCCCCTGCAAGATCCACAGAGAAGAGAGAGCATCCATGCAAGGAGCTGCACTTTTCCCCAGGCCTCCCAAAGTGTATCTACAAGGAGGAGAAGCTCATAACAGCAAGCTTTGCAAAGCAGGTAACAAGTAACTAGAGCCTTGTACTTTGCAACACTTATCCCTGGGCACCTTCCTCCTAAGATTCTGAGACCTTCCCCAAAGCTGGTATCTAAGACAGGCCAAATTGAATTCTTTCCCTTCCCCGTGCATGACTTCAGGGCTGCTCTCCCATTAACAGTGCATCCAAATCCTAATAAAAGGGCTATAATTTCCCTGCTACAGATATGAGCAATTGCAGGCAGGTATTTCCCCTAATTGAGGTCACATAGTAGGGAGAAGAGAAATGTGCTTCAAGCCTGACATTTTCCAGCAAACTTTACAAACTATAGCAGCAATTACAAGTCAATACCACTCACAGCAGCCTCAAGATTACTCTAAACTGCATTAGGGATGTGGAAGAGGTATACAGAGAACTTAAAATCCCCTCCAACAACACAAGACATTCTTTGCACCAGCACACCTGCTGCTGTTCTGAAACTGAAAGCTGCTCACAGAACTTTTCTCATGGACACTCTGCTGAACAAAAAGAAAACATGGAGATGGGACAAAAGCCAAGGGAAAGAAGAACAAATCTTTCTGTTCTGAAAGCTCCCACTCAGAAAGGGGGAATCTACAGGCAAACCTGATTAACAGAATAAACAGAAGATGATATCAGATCCGAATCTGAATTTTTCAGTAACTGTCACTAATGTGCATCCGCTATACCTCTCAGCCTCCCAGATGTTCATTCACTATGTAGGACTCTAAGAACAGGGAGCCCTCCCCATGAAGAAACCGAGGAAGAGTATCATTTCTAGCTGGGAACGTGCCTCATTTTTTCATAAGCTATCCCATCATGATACTCCAAGATGGCAGCAATGCCCTGGCTGCATGTTCCACATGCTGGAGTACATTGGAAGAAGGCAGAGTTTCACACAGGTCCAGTTTCAGAGAATCAGTTCTTCCCCCCAATCCCACCACACTGCCAGGCATTGTAAAGCATCGTGAAAAGGTGCCGTACCTGTATGTGACATGCACTGCAGTTCCGGGCTCATCTCTCTCCCATATCAAAGCCACTCTGTTTGGGGACTTTTCAACATGTTGGTCCAAGCAATTTACTGGAAGAAAACAGAGGTTTAAACAAAGCGTGAAGACAAGAAATTCTTCTGATGGTTTTCCTCCTCAGCAGCAATTCACTGCATCAGTCTCCTAGCCTTGTCTTCCCCAGCTTCCATTTGTAGCACTGCATCATTTGAATTTTCTATTAACCACTCAGACAAAACATTTATAACTGAAAAAGCTGATTTTCCATTAACTGAAAGTATCTAAAACTTTAGGAACTGGTGTAAACTCATGAAGTACAGACATCTACACAGCTAAGAATCGTAGAATAATAGAATCCTTAGAGTTGGAAGGGACCTTTAAAGGTCATCTAGCCCAACATCCCTGCAATGAACAGGGACATGCACAGCTAGATCTGGTAGCCCAGGACCTGATCCAGCCTCACCTTGAAAGTTTCCAGGGATGAGGCAACCGCCACCCCTCTGGGAAACTTCCAGCTGTGTGCTACACTACATACAATATGAAGTGCAGAGTGGCTTCTGAACCACATGTGAGATGTTTGAGTGAGCTGACAGACAGCACTCACTGTAAGGACACTTCTACAGAACCCACTTAGGAAACTCGCCTTTGTGTTCAGCAGCAACATGCCCGCTGTTTACGGATCAGACTTGTAAAGTACTAATTCCAAGCTTAAGTGACAATTATGTACTTCATTATATTCTCGTGAAGGCAGTTAGGATATTTCAAGAGACAATTATTAAAAACCACTCAGGCGCACTGCTGTGCAACTCAGAGAAAGCCCTGAAGAAAGTGCTGAGTTTCAGAGCATATTTCCTGGAGATATTAATACTGGTGGGAAAGGATTTTATTTTTCCAGATGAACTAAGTGCAATGAAAGCTGCCTATTGTTCTGTCAACATTTGTAAAGTATAGGCAAACTGAAGCCCAGGAGTATGCTTCTGCTGTTCTGAGATCACAGCTGATCCACAGCACTGTGAAAATGAGCCCACGAAGATGAACAGAAGATACACTGCTATCAGAATTCAACACATTTCACTACAAGAACAACTGCTAATCTCAATAATATGGGAAAAAAAAAAAAAAAAAAAGCCCTTCAGTTGTTTAAAGTCTTTTACTTTTTAATATAATTTCCTGCAGCAATACCAAAGAAACAAAGGAGATAAAATCATTCCTTACGTCATCTTACAACACAGGAGGACAAAAGCTCTCATCAGGAATGCCTTCAGCACTTACACACTGCTTTCCTCTGTCACGCATTCATAGGAAATCAACTCTGCTGCAGGTTGTTCTGAGACCTTTAGCAATTCCCACCTTCATTCCCTTGGCAGCAATACCCATAGGTACTGCACTGTATTACAGTCAAATGCATTCACAGGGATTCGTTTCCCAAGCAGCATTTCCTACCTGTGAGCAGCACCATGAGTTTTCAGTGAGTGTTTGTGTTATAGCAAGCCCCAGCTGAGCCCAGTAAGAGTTGTAACTCTTTGCTTAGCAAGAGCTGGCGGGTGAAATAGGGCCAAATGCTATTATTTCCTTCCTGACCATACAAGTGCTTTCACTCGTTTTGCAAAATAGAGCTTTGTGACCTGCCTCCTGCTGCTACCCTCTAATGGTTTCTCCAGGCGTTTCCTCGCCCCCTTGACAATGCGTGGAAAAGCACACAGAAACTTCTCATTTTGATGAGATGTGCTCCTGAGAACATGATGGGTTGGGAGCGTGAAAGCTTGCTGGGGTCTTTTCCTGGCCAGGAGTTACAATGAATTAAGCCAAGAAGGGCAGAATCTCATGCTTCTCCAGTTCTCACTGCAAGGTCCCCCAAGTAGAAAGCAGTAGAACACATATCTACCTGCAATCCAGCTATGCCTGGATACAGGAATGCAGGATGCTCTGAATCAGGGACCTGAAGTGCTGCCATGTTTTCTCAACTCAAATCAAGAGATCATGAGGCCCCCATGTGGAGTATTGCATTCAGGCCTGGGTCCCCAGCACAAGAAGGATGTGAAGCTGCTGGAACGGGTCCAGAGGAGCAACACAAAGATGCTCAGAGGACTGGAACACCTCTCCTGTGAAGACAGGCTGAGGGAGATGGGCTTGGTCAGCCTGGAGAAAGCTCCGGAGAGACCGCGTTGAGGCCTTCCAGTACTTGAGGGGAGTTTATAAGCAGTAGGGGCACAGAGTTTTTACATGGGTGGTGATAGAGCAAGGGGGGGATGGCTTTAAACTAAAAGAGGAGAGATTTAATTAGGGGGAAATTTTTCATTCAGAGGGCAGTGAGACCTTGGCACTGCTGCCCAGAGGAGCTGTGGTGCCCCATCCCTGGAGGTGCTCCAGGCCAGGTTGGATGTGGCCTCCGGCAGCCTGAGCTGGGGGGGCAGCCCTGCTCTTAGCAGGGGTTGGGGCTGGCTGGGCTTTAAGGTCCTTTCCAGCCCAACCAGTTCTATGTCTCTATGATCACCAGACAATTGACTCACATGAGACCCAGAAGTAGGTGCTGATACTATCCTATAGAGGAAAGAGCGAATCCCCAGAAGTCTCAGTGCTCAGCCAGGACCTTCCTTGCGATAGGAATCACTGAAAAGTTGTCTGGCTAAAAACTCACTTCCCTTCCACCGCTGGGTGCTGGGAGCAGGGCTTTGCCAACCCTTCCATTCCTTTGGGATCCACTGCCAGGAACCCTCCCTGTGGGACTCCTCCCGACCAGTGTTTACTCTTCTGTTCTAAAGCAAGGTGGCTGGCTGGCAATGCTAAATTTTCTGCACCACTGAGCTACAATCTACTCATTCAAGCACTATCCTAGGGAACGAAGTTAAAAAAAATATACAAATACACATCCCTATGGAAAGACCCCACCATCAAGCTAGGTGTGAGGAAAAAAAGAGACCAGCCTCCAGCTCCCTTCACATTCAGCCTTCCATTGAAAAGAAGCAGGTCTTGAAGAAATTTAACTGTTTCTAGGTGCTAGCTTTGGTCCCTTGTATTTCAGGAGTGTTCTTTGAGCATGACAGCAGCATGACCCGTAGTGTCCCATTCTGTTCCCTCCACACCAGAGCATGAGCTGCAGTGGGGTCTCTCAGGTGGGGTTCCTGACGAAACGTGCCGTCGGCCGAGCAAGCGGTGCACTGCAGCCCCTGAGCCCAGAGCTGGGTTACCGCGTCCGACTGGGAACGCAACTTTCTCATTTCCGACTGTTTCACAACGCCGCCAAGACTTATCCACGCAGTACTGAACACCACCCTCCATCAACTCTGCCGCTGACCCAGACGCCTCGTTTTCTCCCCCAGAAAACGGCTCGAGAGCCCAACGTCACGAGGGGCACTTGGACAGACCAGGCGGAGAACGGCCGCCGCCTCCAGGGCGGCCCCAGCAGCGCCGGGATAGGGATGCGCGGCCGCGGGATCCTTACCCGACACGTTGAGGCGGCCGCCCAGGAACCAGCGGGCTCCGGCGCCGGCCGGGGCGGCCTCGCGGGCCGTGTGGAAGGGGCTGTCCCAGCGCAGAGCCCCTCGCGCCGCATCCGCCCAAAAAGCGGCGGGGTCGCGGGCCGCCCGCTCCTGCCAAGAGCCGTAGCCGCC
>JACDJE010000125.1:775336-795473 GCA_016647715.1 Pavo muticus | reverse complement strand
GAGCCCAGAGAGCCGCACTGAGGACGCGAGGCATGCGCTGCCCGCGCCGGCCGCAGCGAGAGGCGGCAGGGCCAGGTGAGCCGGGCCGAGCCGCGCCGGGCCGGGCCTCGGCGGCCTTCGCGGCCGATGTGCGGGGAGGGGGCGCCCCTCCGGCGGTGAGGGAGATGCGGGGTACGGGTCGCACCGGGCCGGGCCGCTCCGGGGCTGCGCGCGGGGCATTGTGGGAACTGTAGTCCGTCCCTCCGCCCGGTGCCGCCTGCTGAAGGGGAGTGGGCCGGAGCGGAGAACTCGGCTTCCCGGCGTGCCCCGGGCGGTGGGCGGGCCCGACGGGGAATGACGGCGGAGCGCAGCCAATGAGAAGGCGGGATGGGGTGGGGCGAACCATCTGCCGAGATGGGCGGGGGAGGGACAGTGCCGACAGCTGCAGTGCAGAGGCGGACGCGGCCATCTCCTCAGCGGGGGAGGCGGGGCGGCCCCAGGTGAGGGGCCGGGCCGGGGGCGCGGGGTGGCGGCGGAATAGGCTCCGCGGGTCCGGAGCCTGGCGGCAGAGCCTGTCTCGGGTGAGCAGGTGCCTGCGCTTAGGGCGAGGCGCGGGAGGGGCCGCCGGGAAGGGGCAGGGCGGGAGGGAGGTGGCTGCGGCGCCCGGCGGGGCCATGGGCGTCGTGCGGGGCCATGGGCGTCGTGCGGGGCCGTGTGGGGGGCGGAGGGGGGCCGGGCCCTGAGCCGGCTGCGGGCTGCCACGGGGAAGCGCGGCTCGAAGCCGCGGTGCTGCGCCTCAGCGATAGGCGGCCAGCGCGATGCCCGCCTCGCGGCTGGCGGAAAGCTGCACGACCAGCCCCATTGCTCCGGGGTTTTTCGTCAGGGAGAGTTCTCATTGTGTTATTTTGGGAGAACTCTTTGGTGCTCGGGTGAGTGCTGAGTGTTTCTCTTCTCAGAGAGGTTTCAGTGCTCGAGTCTTCTGCAGCCTTTCAGCACGGAGTCTCTGTGCCCTTATTGCTTGCGGTTCCCAAGTTGGTGCCAGTGCCTGCCTGCGGCCCTTCCCCATCCCCTGCACGCTGAGAGCTGCCCGGCCGCCTGGCTCTGACCCGCTGGCAGCTGCGTGGCAGCACCATGACCTTGAGGCGCATTGGGCACCCAGCAGGGCTCTGTGAGCCGTGGGCCCCCAGCGGGACTGCTGCTGCTCTTGGGGTGTTGGTGGGGGCAGCTCAGTGCTGCTGGCACTCTGCTCCCCAGCAGCCCCAACCTACCGTGCACCACAATTTCTTCTGCATTCCCAAATTTCTGTTGGCTTGCAAAGAGGAGGTCATTTGACTGGTAGAAGGAAGGGTTTCCTAGTTTTATCACAGCACGCCAATTCCTTTATGCTTCTGGTACTGTCAGTGAAAATGCTACCTTTAGCCACAGACTTCTCCAATCGCAACAGAGGTTTCTCAGCGTGGCATTTTTTTCATTGTGTGAGTGAGTTTAACCCCCTGGTGTGCGTGTGACAGGGCGAGCTCCCTGCTGCCTCAGCACTAAAGCTGGTGGGTGCTGTGCCCTTACAGGTGCCATGACTAAAGAGCAGTGTGCATCAGTACTGGTTCAGTAGTGTGACCACATTTCACTCCACTAACTTTTCTTGAGATCTTTTCTCAGTATACTAAGTGCAGATTAGGAATTCATAGAGTTGTAAAATGAGTTAGGTTGGAAGGGTCCTTAAAGATGGAGTTCCAACCCCTGTTATGCATGAATTTTTTTCTTTGTGTGTGTGTGATCATCCAACTCATAACAAACATTTTCATGCTGTTGCACTTGAGATCAGAAACTTTTGAGATGTGATGTTCTTTGGGTATGTGGTGTCAACTGCTGCAACTCTTATGTTCTTTGTTCTTTTGCAGGCTTTATTATAATATTCTTTCAAGAGAGGGCTTTATCTCTGGTGAAGGAAAACACTGGAGTTACCATTTCTTTGTAGATCAGTTTTTGTAAGAATTGGTCTCAAGGGTACCTACTTAATTATTTTTTCTTGTTCTTTTTTTTTTTTTTTCCTTTGAATAGTTAGCAAGAATCGAGTCAGATCCCCATCAGTGTTCTTGGCCTTGCAGAAAGGAGTGCCTCTGGTGTAGAAAATATAAAGAAGGGCAACAAAGCTGATGAGGAGCCTGGAGCTCAAGTCTTATGAAGAGCATCTGAGGGAACTGGGATGGTTCAGTCTGGAGAAGAGGAGGCTTAGGGGAGACCATATTGCTCTCTACAACTGCCTGAAAGGAGGTTATGGCCAGGTGGGGGTTGACCTCTTCTCTCAGGTACCAGTGGAAGGATAAGAGGTAAGGGCCTCAAGTTACACCAGGAGGTGTTCAGGTTGGATATTAGGAAAAAAAAATTCTCAGAAAGAGTGGTGATATATTGGAACAGGCTGCCTGGGGATTGGTGGAGTCACCATCCATGACAGTGTTCGAGAACCGTGGAGATGTGGCACTGAGGGACATGGTTAGTGGGGATGGGTTAGACAGTTGGACTGGATGATCTTAGAGGTCTTTTCTATTTTGACACCTCCTAGGGTTCTTGCTAATGAAGTGGTCCCCACCCTAGCTCACATATTGATTTCCTTCCCCCTTCCTCTTCATCCCAACCCCAATGTAAGGTGCTGAAGGAGATGTGATGAAGCCAAGAGTAGCTCTACACTGTAACAGGCAAAAGGAAGCCCTCCTCTGATAGAAGCTGTTGGTACTTGCCAAAGCAGGAGTGATCAGACAGATCCTGAGAGAGTTGATTCCCTCTTTCCTCTCTAAGTGCTGTGATACCTTTGTGCTGTTCCTTGCCTTCTGTTACTGAAAGATTGCCACATCACTTTATAGCCTGTTAGCGCAGTGCTCTCTGGTGAATCTTGCTCTGAGTTCACTTCTTCAGTTGTGACCTGTCAGTTTTCTGTGTTGATCTTATTTAGTGTACAGTTTCCAGATGAAGTCTGCAGGAATTTCTCCCATTCCTGGGAAAGCCCTGGATTAAATTCATTTGCCAGAGCTCCCTGATGACCTTCCAATAACATTGGCTCACTTTGAAAACAGTGAACAGAGCAGAAGTAACTTATCAGCATAACTTTTTCATCAGACCCACAATTCCTTTTGTTTTTTCTTGGTTCCACGCTGTTTTCCATGAAGTCTTCATTACTCAGGAACTGTTTTCTTGGGGAAGGGTCCTTTTTGTAGTTTTGAGTAAGAAGATGACGGTGTGATGGACTGAAGATGTAATCAGATGAGATGTGCTTGGAAAGCCTTTCCTTTTGGTCTCGAGACATGTCATCTTTAATTTGGTGAACAATTTGAAAGGAGCAGACTGCAGATCATGGGCTGACTCCAGCCATATAGGCACAATGGAAAGCAGAATTAGTGTTTGTGGGCACAAGTCTCCTTTTCTCCAGAGAAATGGGGTGGCTTAGCCTACAGAAAGAACTTTAGTGTCAGCCGTGACAGATGGAAGTGAATTCTTTGCTATTCGTGTGGTAGGATATGCTACAAGGCTCACTACAAGGCCCAGAGGCTGTGTGCAGAAAGCTTTGATTTCATACCAGTCATATAAAGAGACTGCAAACCAGATAAGGGGAAGCTGATCTCTAGTGAAAAGATTTTGATTGTAGGATTATAAACCTGACTGGTCAGGCCAATATCCCGTATTGCTCCAATCCTTTTTCTAGCTGTTATCAAGAGATTATGCTTAAGGAAAGGCCAAGTGAACACATGATCCAGCCTTCTTTCTATGCACCTTTTATGCTGGGGTGTTGGAGAACGCCATCCTTTTAGCAGCTTCCTAGATGTTCTTCCTTGAATCCATACATTCTAGTTCTCCAGCTTATTTCTGAGCACTATTTCAGCTGTTTCACCCCAAAAGATCCCATTTAAATATTGCATACCACTGAAAGTGCTCTTTGTTTCTTTCTTCCTCCTAATTTATGTTTTTTTCCTTTACTCTGTTACGCAATTTGATAGTACACCCAGGTTGCTGTTCTTGGCCTTCATACACTGAAAAAGACCGTGCTTGCCAACTTCTTACTGGCACGATGCAGGATGGCTATAGTGCATTAGAGCACCCAGAGTCACCCTGTGATTGCGCCCACGGCTGAGCACCCAGGGAGGAGCTGGAGGCTGCAGCCAGTGGGCAGTGCCATTTTCCCAGAGGGCTCCCTCAGCACTCAGTCATTTGCTGCTCTAGCACTTGATGACTAGCAGGTTACCATGCTGTTCTTTCACCTCACTAGCTCAGCTATGTGCACAGAGCTGTCTCTGCAGCCTTTCTTTTCCTCTCTTGTGAATAGATGTTCCTGATGGCATACTATCAGCAAGCAGGTTTCAGCAGTAGGATCGTTTCTAGTCAGCATAAAGGCCTGTTGCCACAAGATGTTTTTCTCTCCTTGGCACCGCTGATAGTTGGAATGTATCTGAAATTCCTTCTTCCCTCTCCACAAACCTAAACTTAATACATTCTTTTTATGTATTCCTCTTGCTCAAGCATGGGGACTGTATTGCTCTCCCTTCATATAGGCGTTAGCCCAGTGCTTCTTTTGATTGGATGCTCCATTAAATTGTGTGCTTTTCTTTAATTTCATGCAGAAGAGGAAGCTGCTCATCGTGACATGACGTACCTCAGTCAGAGAACAGAAGTTGCCTTTGTGGTGGTGTTAGGTTATGAGGTTCAGAGCCTTGTGTTTTAATTACATCTCAAATTATTTAAATAGGATCTAGATGGTTTGGACTCTAAAATGTGTTAGCTTAGGGATGAAGCAACAAAGTGGGTTCTTTGAAACTTGCTTTCCTTTGAAAAAAATGTTGGCTTCGGGCAGATTTGCTTGGCTACTTCTAAGCAGAGGTGGCTGAGCCCTACGCTTTCATGGAAGGCCGAGGACTTTTGCTTTCAAGGCAGTTATGGAGAGCAGCTTGCCTGAAGCTGACATGGATCTGAGATACCTTTCCTTCTTTGTGCTGGGGTTTGCGTTTGGCTAAGCCTACAATGAACCACTTCAAGTAGCTCTAAGCTACCTACCTTCATTATTAGGGTGAATAATAGTTTTTTCTGCTGGTACAAGTCATTGAACTGGCCCATGGTGGGCAGAAGTTCAAAGCTGACAAGGATCAAGGTACTGCTTCTCTTCATTGAAGGTAGTTTTTTAGACTGGCAAAGCAGGAACCTGAAGTTGTGGATCCAGGATCAGCGTATGTTTGTGGATTATGGAGGAGGGACTGCAGGTAATGCAGTGTAACCACCACAGCACTTCCATTGATTCTCAACTTTCTTCATTAGTGTCTAAGCACCTAAAAACAAGTTTTGTCTTTAGTAAAATGTGCAGTAGCTAAAGCATGCTTTTTGAAAGGTGTCCATCCAGCCTTGGGTTGAAAAGAGCAAGAGATCTGAAGTCTGCCATCTCCCATGTTCCAGGTGCTGGTGCTTTCCTTAAGAAAAAAAAAAATTCCAAGAAAAAGAACAATTTTCAGTCATGAAACCTCAGCTTCCAGCAGAAGATGAGCCAGGCAGGGGAAGCCTGATTTTGTTTTGTAGGATCATGCTTCTGTGTGAAACTAATTTGCCTTTCAGTTGCCTTTTAGATAAGATGCACATATTTTAATGAGTTTAGATTTCCAGTGCCCAGGATGGCATCCTACAGCCTTATTTCAGCTCCAAGTTTTTAGTGATCATTAGATGTGGATGCTGACCTATTGGTGGCTCTGATGTCTCTCTCCCCAGTAGTAGGCAAAGCCAGAATCACCTTTTTTTTTCTGTTGTGTTCTGCAGGCATGACCTATATGCCTTATTCCTAGATGTCTGAACCTGAGTTTGGTTATGCTAAGAATTATTTTATGTGGGATGCACTTTCCTTCTGCTTTTCTCGACTCTTTTGCCTCTGTGTCTAGAAAGAATGAGGAGTGGTTACTTGTCAAGCAAAAGTGAGGCTGATGAGGCTTTGCACATGAAGCAGGAGGAAAAACAAAAAGGAAAAATGAGAAAAACAAGAGGAAAAAGGAAAAGGCTGGAACATTCAGAAGGAAGGTAGTCAAATGTGTTCTCACTCTTACGATGCTATGAGGGAAATGACAGGATGCATTTGG
This sequence comes from Pavo muticus, assembly GCA_016647715.1. Taxonomy (NCBI): domain Eukaryota; kingdom Metazoa; phylum Chordata; class Aves; order Galliformes; family Phasianidae; genus Pavo; species Pavo muticus. The sequence continues at coordinate 789,396 of JACDJE010000125.1, read as the reverse complement.
GTTCTAGGCCTCGGGACTAGCTGGTTACTTGGGTCTCTGCAACCTATTCCAAATGTGACAGCAACTCCAAGGTAAGAGCAATCTTTTTAGTAAGACTGCTCTTTTTTTGTGCCAAATGGGTTTTCTTTAACCCTGCTGCCTGTGTTTCTGGTTGTGGTAAAATTGTTGTTCATTTTTTTCCCCTGCTGGACTTGAAGCAGTAATTGTGGCTGTGGAGTATTATTAGAAGTGTTTCTCTGGTAGCCAGCTTACTCTGGCACATCGAACACAGAATGCATAATTACACATTCCAGATTGAGATCAGTTTGAAAAATTGTTGTGAGCTTTTGCCAGCTCAGGTACAAATTTCTTATGCCATTTCTTTAATACAATTATGAATGGAACTTTATTTTTACATTAAAATAAGACTTTCAACCCTATGTGTTCTGTAATAAGAAATTCTCAGGATCCAGTTAGCTGGCAAAGCATTGGCAAATTGAGGATCGAAGTGTAAGTATGGATTATTGCAACAAATCTGCCCCGAGGAACAGATTTTGAAGTGTTGTTTTTCTTCTTTTTTTTCAAGAGTGACATTCAAGAAATTCTTCTGTCAGGCACGGTGATGTGGTGTAATGCTTTGAGAGATCTGTAGCAGAATGGGAAGACACATGCCCAAGTCACACAGCTGTTAAACTTGACAGATAAGGAAACTTATTCTCATGGTTTATGGATGAGAAATGATAATTTGCAGGGGCTGGAAGAATGGAAGAGCGTGGTGACAGTTGTGGACTAGATGGCATTGTTGGCACATGTGGAAATGTCTTACCTAGAGGCAACCCGGACAAACTTGTAATAAGAGCTCTTCCAGGAACTTGGTAAAACAATTTCTCCTTGGAAACTGGATCTTGCAGCAATGCAGGAGTTAAACGGGCCATACCTGCATCTACAAGAATTTTCATAAACCTTTCTAGGATGTTCAGGCACAGAGAGAGATCAGTGTGGGCCACAGCTGCTACTGGCATCAATGGTATTGTTTCCTTTGTTAATATTGTCTTTAGATCAGCTACACGGGGAACAAATTGCTCTGGAATTGTAGATTGTTCGGATAACAATGAAATCTGAGCTTCCAATGTAAAAATGAGTTTTTACACCCCTGGGCACTTTTGTCTTTGAGGGGGAAAAAAAACGCTCAGAGAACTGCTGAGTATGGTTGAGAATGTACTGGGATTTCCCAAGGGTAGGAGAAAAAGTGGGTCAGCCATGAGGACATCACCTTTGGGCAATTCACCAGCTGTCTGCAAACTAAAAAATCTGTAAGGCTGCAGTTCAGAGAACGTTGCTGTAGATTTGCTTAAAACAGGAGGCAGAGGAAGGTTAAATGTGCTCTACTGAGCGTGCTCCAACTAAGGGAGAGATTTTCTTGTTTGAAACATGGTAGAAATAGTTGCAGGAGGGCTGCAGAGAGATGGTTGAAGTGACTAACAGCTGGCGTGATAAAATGTTTCCATCAGTCTCAGGAAATCTCTCCTGTATAATTACAAACAATCTCTGCTGTGATCAGCAGCGAGCTTGAAAAACAGGAAAAAATGTCCCACTTAGGCTTATTTAGTCTGATATGATGTAACAGTGCAGCAAGTGGCACTTGCCTCACTTACTCTAATTTTTGTTAGATTTCAGAAGGCTCTTAGTGTTGTGTCTGTAAATATGTGGGGTTTTTTGAAAGGTAGAAGCATTTGGTTTAGACATCTATACGATCATCTAGTCCAACCATCAAACCGTCGCCACCGTGCCCACTAAGCCACATCTCTAAGTGCCACATCTACACATTTCTTGTAGGATTACAAACACAAGGTGCAGAGCTGGAGGAGGGCATCCAAGGAGAGGTTCCCGACACTTGCAGTGCCGTGAGCGGTAATCCTTGGGCTGGTGGCTTGTTTTCCAACACATCGGAATCCAGATGGTAGAGGTGGACGCTCACAATCTGCAGCAAATGCTCAAAATGGACCCTGAACTTCACTAGTTTTAGCTTATATGCAGTTTCGACAGTTCTTGTGAAGTTAGTGTTTCATCCAAAGGTTACATGTAACTTCAATGGAATCTCTCAGTCCTACTTCTTCTATAGGACATACTCCCTTTTGTACGAACAGAGGTGATCCCAGCTAGGAAAATGCTGGATGCAGTCCCTTCTTCATCCTCCCCTGTCTTCCAGAAGTTGAGTCTATATATGAAGTACAGTGTTCTCTGCTTAGGCACTTATCATTATGCTCTTATCCTCTGAATCCTCTTGCCCCATCCCTGGAGGCATTCAAGGCCAGGCTGGATGTGGCTCTGGGCAGCCTGGTCTGGTGGTTGGTGACCCTGTACATAGCAGGGGGGTTGAAACTAGATGGCCATTGTGGTCCTTTTCAACCCAGGCCATTCTATGATTCTATGAATAGCTTTTTGAGGAGTTTCTTTCTTGATATTTGCAGTGGCTTCATCTAAGATATGGTTCAACTGAGTAAGATGAGTATTATTTTTGCTGGAATGCAAGTTTAAAATGGTTGGTCTCAAGCTGTAGGCCTTTTGGTCACTCTGCATTAGGTTATATTTGGGACCATTAAGCAGCTTGTTCCCAGTTTGCTGTGCAGCTGAGCCAGCTGCTCAAGGTGAAATGCTGTTCTCCAAGACTAGTGGCTCCAGGCAGAAACTGCTGGGCAGAGCTCTGAAGAGAGGCTTGGAGTGGTCTCATGGAGGATGGTGAATAATAAGCTCCCCACAAAAGCCCTCTGCAGGGAGGAAGCAGTAGAATTGCCTTAGAGAGACGCTTTGGGGCACAAAATGGTCAATTAAACAAACTAATCCAGGAGCAGCTGCTGAGAACATGTACAGTCGTGAAGAAAAGACCTCCAAGAGCATCATGTCCAACCACTGACCCACCCCCACCATGCTCACTAACCATGTCCCTCAGTGCCACATCTCCGCTGTTCTTGAACACTTCGAGGGGCAGCGACCACCAGCCTCCGCAGCCTGTTCCAATCTCTGCGTGTTGTTTAAAGGTGTTGGGTGCAGGCTGAGGTTGACCCCAGAACAATAGGATCATAGAATGGCTCTAATTGAAAGGGATCTTAAAGAGGTTCTAGCCTCCAAGACATGTAACTTCTGGTAGCTCTTGCTTTTGTTCATATATATTTGTTCTGGCTACCAGCATACTACTCAAGCTTTGCAAATAGTAATCAATACTGGCTCTGCAGGTAGTAGATAAGCTTAAACTCCAGTTAGTGCTCATTTTAAGCAGACCGTGATATTTGTCTGTTATGTTAAAAGAGGTTAAGTTGGTTATGATGCAGGAGGGGTTTCTTGGTTTCCATTTATTTAATTTTCTGCTAGGTACAAAAATTGGAGCAATTTGGTTCAAGGAGATTGGAAGAAAGTAATAGACTAATTCTCCTTTGGATAGCTGTTTTTGGCAAAGAAATAACTGTTGTATCTGACTGCTTTGTAATGTATGCTAATTCAGTCTCTGAAAGAATGTGTTAATGCATTAACGTCCAACCTTTTGGCTTGAGTGAAAAGGAATTGTCTTGGGCCACATCAACGAAGACTGCCCTGAAAGTAATGCCTCCTAATTATTACCATGGAAAATACAACCAATACAGTTACAGTGTTTAATGAAGCAAATTCTCAGCTACAAAACACTATTTTTTCTTCACAGCCACCTTCATTAGTTATGCATTTGGACCAGCAATGAACAAGAGCCTGCATGCCATACTCATAACGATCTGCACCAGTAGAGGTGACCACTGTTTCTGTTGCCACTGCTGAAATGTACCACCCACTGCCTCACTGTGCTCACATCCGCTGTTTGGTCTCCAAAAACATTCAGGAAGCACCGATGAATGTCAGTGGCTGCCATTGTTTCTGCATGGAGGAATTCAAGTCCACCCTTTTCTCCATATGTGCTTCCATGTCAGATGCCATTCTGTCACATGGCAACAAAATACAACAGGATATTGGTGGGAAGGTTCAACCTCTACTGCCGCCTCACCATCATCTGCCTTTATGTCAACTGGAAATGGAGTTGCAAATCAACAAATGAAATGGAAATTGAAAACCCATTCTCAAATTCCTTTATTAAAAAGCAAAGCACAGCTGCATGTTTTTTGCTGTTCACATTGTTCAGCCAATGTATCACAGTGCACACAACCATTTGCCATAACTGACTCAGCCCCGCACTGTGCCCTCCCCGTGTGCCGGTTTCAGCCCGTGCCGATGGCACACCGCTGTGTGGTTGTTGGGAGTGATGGGTGCACACTCAGGGCCGGGCCGTTTGGTGGGGCAGGGCTGCTACGATGATGGTGTGCAGCCATGAGTTGGACATGCCTGAACTTGTGTGTTTGGGGGCTTTGCTTTCCTTAGGTCATATGCTGATACTTGTAAGTCACTGTGCAGACCACAGTACCTTCACTTGGCTGTGTAAGCAGGTAGCAGTAAGAGTACTGTCAGAGGGTATCTGCTGTCACATTACACTCTATTTAGTGCAGCCTGGGGTTAGCAGCGAGTCTGGAGCTTGATTGCAGCATTTCAGATTGTTTTTCAGTCATATTTACGCCACTCCTTTATGGTCATAAAACAGAAGCTTTTCAAAGGTGAAAAATAGTCCCAGCATCTTGCAACCTCGCCTTTAGATCTTTATTTATTTATTTTTACAGAAATGAAATGCAACGAATAGCAAATCCAGAATTTCTAAGGCTGTTGTCCTTGCATGCCTATGAGAGGAGCATGTCACAGAGGACACAATAAGCCGCAACTGCTAGGAGTTGAGACTGCTCTCTGAGCAGGATTCAGTACAGCAGAGGCAGGCGATGAAGGAACATGTGTCTGCAAGGAACAATTCAGAACCTTTCGAGCTCCTGCTGTCAGACTTACCCTAACATATGACTTGTTTCAAATCGCTGTTTCAAATTCAGCAGGAGGTATGATGTGTTCCAGGGCTGAAGCACTGTTAGTGCAGTGCAATGTATTTTCTTCTAATCAATTCTCTTACATTGTCGTATGCATTTCTATCCTAATAATAGAATGCTGGTGCATAGTGCAGCTTAGTTATACGAAGATTTAAGGTTACATATTTTTGTTGTTTTAACACAAGGTGTTTCACTTTTATAATTGGTATTGTGTGCTGGAAACAGATAAAGTTTGTAGAACAGTGAGCGAGGATGGGTGCCTGCTGTTAATCCTGCTGTTGACTGAGCCCAACTTCTGCTGCTCAGTTGCACTTGGAAGCTTTGCTGCTGTTCTTTCTTACTTCTAAGCACTCCTAATCCTTCTTTTATATTCTCCTTCTCTGCTGCATCGGCTTCATTTTGGTCTAATGCTGGCAAACCTTTGTCTTTGTGGGATCTTTTAAACCAATATTCATGGTGGGAACAGTTAAATTATGCTTAAGTTCTACTTAAAACATTTTTTTTTCTTCCTCTCATTCACATATTGGAAAGAGAGATTGAGCTGACTTCCAGACTGCACTTTACTGGGGCTGCTGCTTTTGTTTTTCAGGCCTTATCTCTCCTAAAAGCCTTAGTTCACATCAACTTCTTAAGACACCATTGGGATCTGCAGTGAAGGTGGATCCCTTGTTCAGGATGGGTGGCAACGCTTTGATCAAGTGACGAGGGTTCTGGGCGACAGCAGTCTAAATAATCTTCACTTGTTCTAATTGTTTTAATTTGTAGGCTTCCAGTGGTGAGGATGTGTCCTGAAATAGAGTGGCATATTGGGATTCCTCAACAGTGAGATAAAGGCACTTAAGACTGTCCCAGGACCTTTAGTAAGATGGTGAGAGACAGACCTCCAGAGCTTTGTTCCTCTGCTTAATAACCACTCCGAGTCTGATGACTTTTCAACTTGGCTGTATTTTGAATGCTACTAACAAAGCATACCAAGACTGAAATGAACTGATATAGGAAAGATGTCATATAATTAGTAGAACTTTCTTCAAGGAAGATAGCCAAGAGGATATCTGGGGTAGAGAATAAGAGCAGGGAAAGCATGTAAAATGTCTCACCAGAATGCTTGTACCGCCTTCAGCAGTCTGTAAACTGACAGCTTCTTAAACTAAAGGTGAAATGTTTGTATGCAGCTCTTTAATGGATTTTTAATTGTTATTTATTTTAATGAATTTGTCAAGTCAGTTTACGAATCTCTGCAAGCACCTGCAGTGAAGAGTTCTTCATCTAGCAGCTTCTGTGAAGTTCCTTTTGCTTACTGTGAGCTGCTCTCCTGATGAACACAGATGTGAACCAGGCGGATGCATTTGATGTAAGGCTCTGCCTGACTGATAGGTTACAACATTGGGCAGTGCACTGAAATAATTCTCATGCAGACTTTCCTCCTAATTTTACTACTGTTGCCTGTCATAGTCATGCTTTTCTGTTGGTCTAGGTGTTCATGTCAGTTCAATAATTGCTGCTATATTACATCAGTTTTCTTGCAAGCTGCCTTAAAATTAAGGAGACCATTTAACCACGTGTGCTATTCACTGGAGCTGTCTAGATGCCAAACAGAAGGAACATATAGCAGAGCAGTGTGTCAGAATACTTAGTGAGGCTGGTTAAGCATGGATTTTTTTCTTTTTATATATATATATATGTATTTTTTTTTTAAGGACCAAGACTAGATAAAACACTACAGATTCTCCGGTATGGGCTGGAAGAGACAGCAGTATGCAAGAGCTGATTTCACACTTTTGGATGCTGAGGTTGGCCAAGAGACAGGATTTAGTTCTGTTATTGTCACTGTTTCTTTCTCACACCTGCTTTCATTCTGTTTCATACGCTATTTCTAGGAAGCCAGTTTCACAGTGTCTTAGGCTTCCTCAGCACTATTCCTTCTCCTCTTGGGATATGGATACAACTGTTTCCTGGAAAATAGTACATTTCCTACAGGAAGAAGACAATCTGAAAGCTTTTGTCTTCCCAGTCACTGTCTTCCAAGTAACGTGCCTTTGCAGCAATGTGCCTTTGCATTCTGCAGCCATCTTAAATCTGAAGGTGACAAAGGAGTTTCAGAGTTCACATACTTAGTTACCACTGCAATCAGAAGCATCCCTACTGGAGCTGAAGAGAGCTATTATCCTTCCATCTCTGCTCCAGGTCCCCTTGACACCACTTATCATTTAACATATAGAGGTGGTGCTCTGTGCTGTGTGTTGGGTAGTGCCCCTGACCATCTTTCACCACCTCACTTCTGTAGCTACACCAGCAAATTCAGGCCTAGGAGGGAGCTGGCAGCAGACTTAGATGCTGGTCAAACAATATTTACACTGTATTTAATTGTTTATTAGGTGGAATTAAAGTACTGCATAACATATATACACTTACCTTTGCATAGAAAACATAACTTCCACCCCCTCTTTGGCCCTTTCTCTGTGATGCTTCTGGAGATCTTGATTAAAGTGTGTTATATTTTTGTCATGGCTGTAGGCAGTGCTTCAATGTTACTCTGATAAACCCTCAATCAATATGCCTAAGCTTATTTCTGCAGTGTTAATGCTGCCTCAGGATCAGATTTTTGTTATGTTATCGCCGCTTTGTGCTGCTTCTGCCATCTAAAACCGTTTGAAGTTTGTCTCAGGCTATAATTAGATTGGTTTTTTGTTTGGCTGCACCGCTGTGGCTGTACCAGAGCATATCAATAAACGTTGTTATGTAATTCTTTATCACCAAATGGCTGCTATTCATGGTTGTGCCCCAGGAGGATTTTATTCTGTTTCAAAGCCACTAGAGCTTTCTGGGACTCCTTGAATGACAAACATACTGGGTTTTTTTTGGGGCACTTAGTATAACATTGATAACACTGATAAATAAAAACAGTATATTCAGTACCACAGCAAGCAGTTCTGTCTTACCTAGCTACGGATACTATCTCTCTTCTAAAATTATTCTTTCACATTACTTTCCACCACTGCTTTAGACCGAAATCTTATCATGCATGTATGGCATCAGTGCATACATCATGCCCCATGCTTTTTAGCTGTATTGCTTCCAGCAGACGAAAGGTAAAGCATAACTGTGTAAAACTCCCAAACTCCTTTCTGTCTGTCTTCGTTGCTACTGCCAACCCCCCATCGTGGTGCTCCAGCTGACTCTGTACTGCCTGCATGCCAGAGCTGCACTGTGCTGTGCTTGCCCTCATTAAGCGATGCCGGGAGACTTTCATGTACGTGCATCTCTGTACATGTATGTTAATGCACTTTCATATTCTTGTAACATTAAGGGTTTAGGACAGTCTATAATTAAATGTCTTCTATTTAAGTAATAAAGAACAACCAGCCCCAGGAAGGATTCTGGGGAGATTCTCTGTCCTGTACAGCCTGCAGTGAGGTGTTGTGCTCTCACCTCCGAGCACATGCAGAGCTCACAGGGATCGTGGGCTGGGTCAGTTCAACTGTTCCGGCTGGCATGAAGGAGCTTGGGAATGGCATTAGAATTACCCATTAGGAGTAAGAAAAAAAATGTTCTGCTGCCAAATACAGTGTGTATTTTTTTCACTGGAGAGTTTTCCAGTTTCTTACTGCCCTCAATAGCTGGAGACTGAAAGAGCTGCTGCCCCATACAGACACAGGACTCTATGGGAATGCAAAGCATTTCACAGCGTCTTTTCTTCTGAAATTTCTTTACAATTCGGTTTCCTTCCTATTTCTCTTATATCATTTTGATTGTACTCCTATCAGATGTTGGATTGCGTGAACGCTTCACAAAAGCCCTCTAACTGCATTATATTCTGCTGCTTGGTTCTTCCACATTTATATTCTATTTCTAGAACAGCGTCTTCTTTTGAGGTGTTGCGTATACTTTCATGTTTGATCATCCTCTGTGTCTTGAACTTTGTGACATATTTCTGTCTGCCTCTTCCTTGTGCACACTGCATGCTGGTCACTTCCTGTCCTTCCTTCTTGGTCCTTTTATTGCTGGGGAATTTTCTCTACTTGAGCTCATAATTTAGTGGGGACTTTCTTCATTTTTCTTGGCCCGGAGAAGTGTGGTGGTCTTTTATTCTCATTCGGTATTTATGATGCTGAACTTATTTAACTCTGCAGTCAGAGTGCTGCAGTAGCACTCATTTTTAGGAAGGGAGATATGGAGTATCTTTAGGGAAGGAAGATAGAACAGCAAAGAAAGCTTAATAAAAGATCCGTGCAGTCTGGCCTACTTCTAAAGCAAGCAAAGAATCTTAGAGGAAAAGGCAAAATGCATTAGGAAGATCTTCTATTTGTCCTGTTTCAAATTAATTTTCTTCTAGGGCAGTGGAGCTAATGTGTATCTGAAAGGCAATTTTATAGAAGAATTGTAATAAAAAAAAATGAAACAAAATTAATTTTGGTGTAAGCTATCTGAAGATCCCTATAAAAGCAGGCGAAAAGGGCATGAGGTAGAATGCAAACAGTATAGCAAGAAGATTTTTTTTATTTATCTTAATTTGATAATTTTTAGCAGACCATATGCTGTGAGGAGGACTAATTTATAGATGGCTGAAGCCCTTTCTAACCATCCCCATCTTCTTTGCTTGGCTGTTCATCACAGTGTCTTTAATCCTGACTCTCTAAAGGCCCTTCAACCCTATTCAGATGCTTTTAGGCTTATTGAATGCAATTCCTGGCAAACCCCTCTGATTTGTGTTGGATGTCATCCAATGGAAACCATAAAAACTGCTCGTGTTGCAGCTGCTCTCTTAAAACAAGACCTTTTTGCTGGGTAACTGTAACAGCTCTTGCAGCATTTGGCATCAGATTCTCCTTGACTTTTTGGCTGTCGTGCCCAAGAGCACTGGACTCCTGCATGGTATAGCTGGTATCTGTCACCTTTTTAGTTTGTGCTGCTGACCTGAAGCATGGTTGCGTCTGCCAAGTGTATGCATGGATTGAGCTCAGGTATCTGTGAGGTGAGTTAGTCTTCTTTCCTAAGAGTCTGGTTCTGATTTAGCTGTAAGCAAAACCTGTGAAAGTGTAGCATGTACTTCTGCCACAACCTGTGCTAATTCTGCCATTCCTTATCCCCACCCCTTTTTTCCTCAGATAAATGGCTCATTTAAATTGGGAGCTACTAAAATACTCTCTGGCTGGCAAATGCAGTGCCTAGCAGCAGTCATCAAGGACGATCCAAACATGAGTGGAGGAGGGGAGCAGGTCGACATCCTTCCGGCCAATTATGTGGTCAAAGATCGCTGGAAAGTGGTGAGTAGCTCTGCCTTTGTACTTCCTTTGGTGGCCCCAGATGACCACCTCCTGCTGTAGCAGTATAGAAACTTACTTGATTAGTCCTGGGCTCCAACAAGCAACTGTGGAATGGTATGGTTTAACGTATTGGTAAGATACTGAAAGAAGATAGTCAATATTGCTCTGGAGTTTAGAATGGTATCTGGTATCTTTAGAAGACTAAAGGGGTTTTTAGTTAGGATTGAACTATTGCAGCTGTCTGAGTCATCTTTTAATAAGAAATTTGGATTTCGAGTTATTCTGGCAAAGAATACTAGAAAAGTGCCTATAAATAAATTACATTACTAAAAGATAACTCAGAAGCAAATGCTTGAGGTTATAATGTAATCTACTTCAAAAGTCAGAAATTCCATAATTAGCTTGTTGGTAAACTTTGATGTTAATTTATTCTAGCACTTTTTAAATTACATCCTCACATATTAAGAGTTCTAGGTCTGTGTAAGTCAGCTGTCCTCTGTAGTGTGCAAGCTGAATGGGTTACCTTGAATCAGTAGCCTTTTCATCTTGTGTGTACGTTGTGTGGCTGCAGATCTTAATATCCATGGCATGACTCTGCCATTTAAACTCACCTTTTTGTGTTCCTTACTGCTGTTGTATCTGTGTCGGGAGTGTTTTACTGGGTGATGTAAGAGGATGTACTTCCTCTTACACATAAGGTTTCTCTCTATTGCTGGAGTGAGGTCCCTAGGAGTGAATGGGGGGAAGTAGCATTATGTTATCACCTCAGATAAAGAAAGGAGAATATAACATTATATTAAATGTTAATTAAAATCACATCTGTGCCATTGTGTCCATTTCTGACTTGAATTACTGGCAGTGTTTGAATCATTAAACTCACTGCACAAAGCTCTCTAGTCTGAACCACAGACGATTTGTAGTAGTAGCACTAAGGAGTTTCTCTGTGCTCACCGGATGTGGCACAGCTGCCTCCTGAGTTTTGCAGTGAGTTTTGCAGTGAGAACAGCAGAGGACCAAAGAAACTCAGAACTGGACTTCAGCTCCAGGCTGAGGATAGGTTATTTTCAACAGTCCGCTGCAGACAAAGTATCATCCTTTTGTTACTGTTACATCTTGCCTGTATCTCTTTGTAGCTCTTAAGAAGTTACACTTTGCTTTGTTCCTATTACTCCCCCATTGCCTACCTCTCTTCATCCTAGCGTTTTGCTTCTGGTTTCTCCGCAGCCTTCACCTTCCTGTCTGGCTTATCCCCTAACAGCCTATTTATTTTTAAGCAATTCAAACTGCTCCTCAATCTCTGTGCTTCCTGAGAGCAGATGGAGGATCTCTATTTTCTCTGCAATTAGATATCAAAACAGAGACACCCCCCACCCCTTCCCAAAGCTTTCCGGTGCAAATGCAGGGAAGCCTTGCTGTGCTCTTGCAGCTTTTGGCTGGAGCACTTACATTTGTTTTGGGATGCTGATGCATGTGCAGGCCAACTGACGTATGGGATTTGAAACTTGTTCTGTGCTTATGGACTTCTCAGGAGATGCTGTTTGCAGCTTTTAGCCAACCGTCCCTGCACAAACTGAGATTTCCTCAGACCTTACAATTTGATCACACTGGTGCATTTTCTTTGCAAAGCTGACATTAGATGCAGTTCTGATGCTAGCTGTTGCTTTGAGTATATTGATGCAGAGACTCTTGCCCTTTCCTCTGGACACCAGGTAGTTTGGGCTTGTGCCATTCCTACAGTTCATGCCTTGCCTTGCCTTGCCTGTTCTGATGCTAGCTGTTGCTTTGAGTATATTGATGCAGAGACTCTTGCCCTTTCCTCTGGACACCAGGTAGTTTGGGCTTGTGCCATTCCTACAGTTCATCAAGTCTCAAGGTTCTATTTTATGGCTGGGAGTGCTAAAACTTCTGCAAATTATTATATCTGTGTGTGTGTGTCTGTTTGCTTTTCTTTCACAGTCCAAGATGCTGCAGGACTCTTTAGAAGCCTAAAATATGTCCAGTTATGCTCGTAGAGAAACATTTCAAACCGATTTCAAATTTGTGTAGGCACTGAGCGTGGGATTCAGTAGCTTCATTACTGCATGATTGTGTGAGCCTGGGGACAGCTAGAAGCTCTACCAACTACTCTACCTCAGAAAATACAGAACCATGCAGGTGTACTGCCAGCAACTAACTCTAAATGGAGTAACTGCCCTTTATGTCTTGTAGTGTTAGCTCACAGTGTTCTTAAATACTGCAATGAGATCATTACTCTGCTTGAAGTCTCTGAGAAATTGCATCATTTGCTTAAGGGCAGAAATAGCACTGAGAAATTCTGGTGCCCGGATCCACCCACGGTTTTTCACTTTGTGTTAACTCAGTTGTGTTGTGAGCCCTCACTGCATGGTCATTGCTGGTCCCCTCAAGAGTATATGCCCATTAGACGGGTCTTTTGTGCTGTCCCCTTGGTGTGCCAGGTGTTGGTGTGTGACCAGTCAAAACTGGGAGCTGCATGGGACTCAGAGTAGTCTGGCAGAAATATAACTATACCTCTGTTAGCCCAAGGGATTGGGTACCATAGGAGCAAGATAAAAAGGGGGGGTGCTCCTTAAGTGAGTGCAGTTTAGTGGAAGCTTTTTTTTTTTTTCCTTGTTTTTGTCATAGGCATTTCTGAATTTAACACATAGCATGCAACCTGGACAGGCAGAGCTTTGCTGTGAGTAGTGGATCCTGCTCAAGCAGGTGTGTGGCATATTTGTGTGGCACTGGGGTTGAGATGCCAGAAGGCATTTTGTGTAATTTGTTCTCCCATTGTGACTACCTCTGGCTGGGCATCTGCTTGAACCTTGTACTTCTTAGAGCTGGCAAACTTCCAGTATTGAGCCAAGTTCTTATTTTAGATCAGTTTAATGTATTCCTTGAATTCCTTTCCTCCTCTCTTCCTATATGCTTGGTGACAAATTTTGACAAATGAAGATGTTAGTTCTCTGCAGCTAGCTTGGCGGTGGTTCATTTTCCTGTTGCTCCAAGTGAGTAAAACTTGGCTTTCTGACAATGATTTGTTGTTATTTTTGGAGAAAGGAATGGACAGGGAGTACTTGTGCCTTTCATCAAAACTTGGGGACTTGAAGAAGTAGTCTTCTGAGTCATCATTCTTTACTTGCAGATGTTTTAACTAGATGAAATTTGAATGATACTAGAACCATGCAACTCTTGCTGAGGCCCCACAGGTTGACTTGATCCACATGTGTTCTTTCTAATGTGTACTGCTGCACTCAAGGATGGGAACTAAAACATAGCTTGTATGTGCTTTGAACTAGGTCTAGGTGTTAAGTCTGAATGGATGCAGCTCTTCATCAGAATTTCACTAGTTGAATTCTTGAATGGCTTCTCAGTTTGTGCATGTTTCATCTGAGTTAGTTACCCCTTGAGATCAGTGCAACTCCTAGATGAGCAGACTCAGAGTTTGGTGAATGTCAATCTATTCTTTCTCACTTCTTGTTAAGTCAGATGAAGCCTGCTTGCCATTTCTGGATGAGCTGGCCTGTTCAGATGGGCTGTAAGAGTTGCAGACTTGACCACAGAAGTACTCCTAAGAGGTAGTTGCAGTAGTTTTTGTTTGCCCTTGGCAGCATTTGAAGCCTATGGGTGACAGCCTTGTCCCTGGCTGAGTTTGCTGGCCTTCAGTTTGGTCCTTTGCTCTGTCTTAAGAGCTCATGTTCTGCTTCCTGACCTTGCCACTGACACTGGGACTGAACATCTCTTTTCCTGGGAAGATCTTATCTGTGTGTAATATCCTTGGAAGGCGGACTTTGATTAGAACAGTGATGTCTTATTCGCTTGCTAAATAAAAGATGACATTTGTAATTAAAGGCTATTTTTGGTTGCTGGGAGG
>JACDJE010000125.1:734263-775019 GCA_016647715.1 Pavo muticus | reverse complement strand
TTCCCTTCCCTTCCCTTCCCTTCCCTTCCCTTCCCTTCCCTTCCCTTCCCTTCCCTTCCCTTCCCTTCCCTTCCCCTAGGTTCTGAAGGATTTTGTTGCAAAAGTCTTTCCTGGATAAATCCAAAACGTTAAGGATATTTAAAGGAGACTTCAAAGGGAATAGTCTGTGTTTTGTATAACTGCTGATATGTCCAAACAGGCTTTAGGTATTGGCTTGCCGCATTGGGACATAGCAGTTTTGTGTTGGTAGTCCTGAGTGAAAGCCCAGTCTGGGGAATTCCTGGAACCCTCTCATCAGAGTTTGCTACACCAAGCAGTCCAGTAGAATGGCTTTTTGGTAACAGCTTACTCCTAAGGGCTTGATGTGTCATGAAGACTAGAAAATGGAAGAAGTGCTGCAATGAACTATATGGTGGTGTGGCCACTGGTGGCATACTGAAAGGACTGTAAGCATGTCTGAAATGCAGCTGACTTAGCTTTAGCTGTCTACGTGTGAGTCAAAATATATACCTGTATTTGATCAGATGAATTGTTCACTCAGCTCCTCAAATGTGGACACCTAGCTTCCATATGGGCTCTTGCAGTTAGGTAGAAAGAATCCTGCTACTGACCTCAGCCTAAAGAGTAGATGATCTGATGGAAGGTAGGAAAAAGGATGAGATGAGACTGTTCCCTGGGAAGTAAGGCATGGGCTGGGTGATTCACGATAACCTATTATGTGATTTTCATTAGATGTTCCCTTCTCTTTCTTGAGTTTGCATTTAACAGTTTCCCTATTTATTTTCTTGAATGGTATATGCCCATCTCTCATTCATGTCCAGCAGAAAGCTGTGTAGGATTCACCTTAAGACAGTGAACTCCCACAGAGTATCCAAGCAAGAAGGAGATGCCCGTGTAGAAGCTCCTGACCTCAGCTAAGGCCTTCAGTTGCAGTATAACAACTTGCTCACTGACAGAGAAAAGGAAATGGCTGCTAATTGCCTCTGGATGTTGCTGAAAGACCAAGGAGGTTGGCAGTACTGGTAATGATGAACAGGACCATCTGGTGTGCTGGGAAAAGTATGCTAGAGAATAATTTCCATTAGAGAGTGACTAGAATGTGTGTATAAAATCAGTTTTCTGATTCAGAAGATACTCTGTCTTGATCTCACGCCATCTTGCATTTGTTGCTCTATAGACTTACATGCATCCTCTATTTCAGTTATTTTCCCAGGTGAGCAGTCTTAATACCTGAACCTTTCTTCCTCAGCCTGCTTTTCTGATACACACTTTCTTTTGTTTCTTCTGAGGTAGCAGTCCTAGGCTGTCTAGTCTGTCCATCCTTAGTTTTCCAGGCTCACACTTGTTCTCTTAGTCCTGAAGTGAACCACTTCTACCTCTTTGAGAGCCTCTAACAGCAAAGTGCTCAGTACTGTGCATTGTACACAAGACCTTCCCACAGATTCTTACAGTGTTGCTATCCTAATTGTATTACTGTGCTGTTCCATTTGCACTGTAGTAGCTTTGCATTTTGACAACTCTGTTGGGCATGGGAATGTCCATGTTGAGGCCAGCGAATGGAAAAGGATCTTTGTGTGCTGGCTAAGGGGTATTTCTTCTAAAATCAATTTATTGAATTTGCAACCTGGCAAGACATTTGGGTAGCCTATGTCTCCTCTTCAGTCCTGCTGTGTTATGTTTATTACCGATGACTTTTGTTTATGACGATGTGCATTTTCCCACTGAGACTTCTGTCTTCCTTCAAGGTCCTCCCAGCTTCCAAATAAGCTTTTTGCCATCTTCAGCTTTTGTTATCCCTTTCCTCATCTTCTTTGTCATTAATATGCCAGGGAACAGAAGATCCCCTGTACTGAATATTGAGATATTAGCTGACATGTTACTGTGCTGAATGTAGCATTGTTTTGATTGAAAGATTTTTAATAGCTTTAGTATGAATTTCCAAGTAGAAGTAGAGCTGCACTATAATAATTTATGAATATGTGCTGACCTCGTTATTGGGATGTTTATTGTTTGAATATGCCTGTGTAGCTCAGTAGAATGTTGTGAGGAAAAATAACAAGGGTAAAGAGAAGAAGAATGGCTCTGGATAGCAACTCTCAAAAGGTTATCCAGAAATAACTTCAGAGACAATAGCCAGGGTGTTAATCCTGAAAGTACTACAATCTCTTGTTCCAGCTACCATGCAGAAGTGTTTTTCTTGACCCGGCGGCCAGGAAAGCAAATGGTTTTGGTCACCTTAAGAAGAAAAAACCTTCCCTTGAGAGGCTGGAACTTTTGTTTATCAAACTGGACAGATGCACAGGACAGGCTGTATGGTGCAGAAAATATCCAAAAAACAACATTTAAACCTCATCAAACGCTGTGTAAGATACATGTTTGAGTGTCTGGCTGATTTAAGCTGCTTTTTCTCTTCAAATGTTACTACTGCTTTTGGGAATGAGCAGTCCTCAGGGCTTCCAGAGCAGCTGCAAACAGATTGCATGCAGAATGCTGAAGTAAAGGGCTGCAGTTAGGTTCAGTGAATAAGTGCTAAGCAGATCAAAGGAGCTCTGGTCTAGCTCTGCTGTAAACTTGAAGTTGTTCCTGTGCAACATAGCGTGCTTTAAACATATGAGAGAAACAGAAATTTAAAAAAGGAGTAAAGGAGTTGTCCTGGCAAAGACATTGACATCTGCAACACTTCAGGAGTCTGTCTTACATACATATGTATATCTATATGTACATATGCTTTCAAGTCTCAGCGGAAGGAAAATCAAGGAATCACTTTCCAGGAAAGGCTCAGCCTGTGCTCTGAGTGGATGACTGCTCTAGAACAAGCAAATAACCTACATACAGTAGGTGCATATCAGATATGCTGAAACCTGGGCATCTTTAGCTTTCAGTTTGTTTTAGCTTCCAGGCAGGGAGATAGTAGTACTGTGGTACAGTGTTTAATTTTGCTTAGAGACACAAAAAGCTTCATTTGATGTAGTTTAAAAAATAATAATAAGTAGAGATTGAGAATCAGAATGGAGCAGTACCTGTGGCTGGTGCAGAACTGCTTTGGGTTAGTGCAGTTGTCAGTTCTCAGAAACATGACGCTGAAGTATCCTCACTAGCAGAGCAGATCAAACATCTGAAAACTTCCAGTGGTATTTAGTTCTGTATTTAAAATCTAGCGAATGAGATTCAAACTTCATTTTATTTATTTCTTGCAAACGTTAATTCCAGCCACTGTGGTTGTGTTTTACTGCAGAGATCTGTGTGCAGAAGATGAATGACAGTT
The DNA here is from genome assembly GCA_016647715.1 of Pavo muticus. NCBI lineage: Eukaryota > Metazoa > Chordata > Aves > Galliformes > Phasianidae > Pavo > Pavo muticus. The sequence continues at coordinate 771,754 of JACDJE010000125.1, read as the reverse complement.
TTTATCTGTCACACTCTGCATAGTCATTCTGCTATCTCCTTAAAGGGTCTTTCCTTTGATTTTTGGCAAGAACGTTATTGGCATAATAGGCGTTATCATTTGCTTTTGTATGTATCATGTGTCATCACTTGCAGAGCTTGTTTTTTGTTGTGCAGCAAAGAATTTATACATAGCACAGTCAAGTGGGCAGCTGGACTTCTGCCTAACTGTGCACTGAAGTGATTCAGGCACAGCACAGACTAGGAGCTGAATTTGTTCCTGCCTGTGCATTAAAGAAGCTAGTGCCTGGCTCTGTGAAAGACAATTTGTTGTCATCTCTCTTGTGCATTGTACCAAATCTCCTTGTGCTTTTCTAGTTGAAGAAGATTGGTGGTGGAGGCTTTGGGGAGATTTATGAGGCAATGGATCTGCTTACCCGGGAGAATGTGGCCTTGAAGGTGGAATCAGCTCAGCAGCCCAAGCAAGTTCTCAAGATGGAAGTGGCTGTGCTGAAGAAGCTGCAAGGTAAGACAAGAAAGCTCTTTGAACTCAAAGGTAAAGGTCACTGTGCATGTTAGCTAATATAATCCAGACTTGCAAATGTTTCTTGTAAGTTTCTCTTCATCTACCTTGTATGGGAACCGTTAGGTCGTGGCCTGAGCCAATGATTGAGCACCTGGGTTTGGCCAGCCCTGGGAGCACAGGTGTCAGTAATTCACCTGTGTGACTGGAAGGAGTGAACCCTGGGTTCACCCCACCCTAACCTCTTTTAAGGGCTGGCAGCCACAAAGGAAGCATCTCTACTTGGAGATCGCCTCCTTTGGGAGTTTTCTAGTAAGTACTTATTCTCAGAAAGAGGTAAGCTATTCCTCCTTCACTACCAGATTGCGACCAATGCCTTTCTTGGGTAATCTGAAAGCTATATCCTCTGCCTTATACCATACAAACCTGAAATGTTATGTTAAATAATTCAGCTCAGAAAATTACTGCATTCTGCAAAATGTCCTATTCAAATAGGTTCCAACTATAGGGGCTGTTTTGGTTTGCTAAGTTAAAATAACAATGGGGAGGCTAAAACTAAGTTTTTGGTACACTGGTCTATTCTGTTTAGAGATACTGATTAGATAACACTGATTAAAGCAAGTGATGTCTGACTAAGAAATAAGGTTAGATGTTTGCTCCTGAAGGACTGAAACAATGGCTGTGTCTAAAACACTGAAGGAGTCTCCGTGTAAAGTGGTTGAATAGTAGATAAGTGCAAAAAGTGCAGCAGTTGCTCTTAGTTGAGGATATACTGAGGGATCTTCTACTAGAAACTGACAGCTGGAGGAGGATGGAAACAATTTCTGAATCTGCCCTTGAGGAGCTGAGAACTACTGTTTGCAAAAGTGCACTTGTACCGATTTCTTGGTGAAGGCAAAGGCAGCTACTGGTAGATACAGTTTTTATGAAAGGATGTTTTCTTTGGCAGGATTCACACTTGAGCCAGAGAAATGTCTTCTCATGAGACAACGAGCTGTATACTCATTACCAAGTCTCATGCTTTGGAGGTGTTGTGGCCCTATGTCAGTGCCTGTAGCTTTGCCCCTGTACAAAATCACCAGAGCTGATTGGAGTAGAGGGTGAAACTTTTACAGGTCTTATCAAATATGGGCTAATGTCTGTGTCACATTGACTCTGTAGTGACTCGCATTAGTTTTGCATAGTTGAACTTTTATAGGATGAGGACTGATAAACACATTTTGGAATACACTGTGTTATAGTAGATACATCTATGCTTGGTAAAGGGAATGAAAGCGAAGAAGGAATCAACCCAGATTATTAAGAGATTATTGCTGTTGATAACTGAAAGGTCTGGATATGCAGAGGCTCGTGGAGAGCAGCAGAGCAGGTGGCTGAGTTCTGAAAGCAATGTAATGAGGATGTGCAAAGCAGAGATTTAGATTTTTGCGTTTGGTTGTATGCTTGGAACTGCTCTGAAGTGAGTGAGGGGTGTGACCGTGTAGAACAGCTTGTTATTAGAATAATGAGAGAGGATGCTATTATGCTGGCTAATGTCAATGCATACTATATCCGGAGCAGGGAATGCTTGAAAAGCATGACCTGAAAATACCAAATCGGAGCTAACATCATAAAATGTTCAGGGAATTGACTAACACGTTTACTTTTCCATCAGTGTTTGTTGTTAAAAATAGCAAGTGCTTGAAAAGCAGCCAGAGTTGTACGCAGTGTGATCTTGGTAATTTAGGGGTGGGAACAGAAAACTAGGAAAGTTCACTGGCAAAGCAATTAGCAAATATAAAGGAGCAAAAAAACCCAGCAGCAGCTCAACTGACTATGCATCAGCTATCCAGCATTTAAGATTGACAAGTTACTTCAGCCATGTTTGTACAAATCAAGCTGCTCTGTGAAGAATATAGCTTTTTTTGGTTCAAGGTTAATCCCCAAATGCTTTACTGAAATAAATTATCAAGTTAAAATAAGAAATAAGGTTGAGAGATTTGGGAATCATGTATTGTGTATGTTTTCACAGTGAGCTGTTGAGGAGAGGTGTGAAATCTTTCAGAAAAGGAGGCGCTGACTTTAGGCAAACAACTGGTGGAAGGGAGTAAGATGGTGATACTACCATAGGTGTTTGTCAGTTTGCGTTCTTCCAGATGAAAAGCAAGGGGAAAGCCCTGTAGAGTCATTTTTGTTCTGATCTTAATTGATTCAACTTTTCTAGCTGTGTAAGACCTTTTCTTTGCTTGTTTAAGTACAATGTCTTTGCCAAAGATAAAATCCTTTCTGGTTTTTGTTGTTACTTGCAAGGATCCTGGATCACCCTCACTTTCCAAGCCTTCATACTGTCTGGGAGGTACCAGCAATAATACCTGTTTAGGCTTTGGATGAAACATGATTAAAAAACTATCCGAATCCTCACCACAGGGTGGTATTCCAGCAGTCATATCTGATTGCAGAATCAGTGGCCACAAAGCTAAAACACTGGACTTCTCTCGTTACTCAGACTGGTTGTGTGTTTGCACACTGTGCTGTAAGTGAAGTCCTTTGCTGTTAATCTGCGCCAGGCCTGAGTGCAGGAGTCACTTGACGTTTCTGTTGGGCTTAATTATCTCTGGCTGATCTGACCCTTCCATGGTTAAAGGAATAAGCAGGACTAAGTTTATCCAGAGGATCAGAAAACTTCTCTTGAAGAATGCTGCCAAGCAGTTCTGAGCTAGTGGGTGTCATGGAGAGCTAGGAGCCACATCAGCGATGGTAGATTTTTACAGTAATAGACTTTTGTAAGTGGTGTAAAGCAATAAGAAATTAGTATGTAGTTTGTAAGTGTAGAGATAATGAAGTAATAGTTAAAAATAATAATACAAAAAGGTCTTATTTTTCTTAAAGCAGTTAATAAGGAATTACCCTGTTAGTGTTGAAAATCTTGCCTGTAACAAATTCAGGAGCTGTTTCAGGAACTGTTTGGCACGTCTGCACAGGGAACTTCTGCACAAATACAGCTTCTCTATCAGAAGAGTACTATTTTAGTGCCAAGCCTTTCTTTTATTACTTTAATCACTATTGTTAACTTATTTTCAAGTGAGATAATCATATACAATTGTACCACTTGCAAATGGCTTTAACCTCAGTTAGGCTTTTGTCTACTTTACAATCAAGTATTTTGAAGCTAAGTCTAAACTGTATTGTCAAAGTACTTCTTGCAGGTAGAGCTTGCCCCCAGCATAGAAGGTTGTTGATCTAGTTACATCTAAAAGTGTTTGGCTGTGTAGGTAAGGCTTTAGATCATATACGTTAAAAAGGAATAGAAATAAGATCTTTATGGCTGAGCGAACTCAAAGTTGCTTGTCCAGAGAGCAGAGGCTTTGGCAGGGTTGTCTGTGTCTGCAATAGTGAGCAGTATAATACGAGCAGATCAGCAAGTTACAGCAGTGCATCTTCACTGTATATGACTTGTGGACTTTTACACATAAACAGCGTGTGGTTTGGGAACTTTGCTTTGGGCTAGCTTTAACCAATCCCTTGGTCTGAAAAGCTCTTTTCATCCCCCCTCTCATAGAGAGGCAATTTGATGCTATCTGAGGGACCAGTTGTTGATGTGGACTCTGTTTTCTTTACGAATTGGGAACTACTTGGTATGCATCTGGAATGGAGCTTCTGGATATTTTTGTTCAGAAATAAGTTTACATGACCCACACCCACTCTGTGAATTGATGCATGGCAATTGCAATGATTTGAGGCCTTATGGGAGTTTGCTTTAAAAACCCTTACTGGTACAAACCAGGGTTCTGAGACTCTTGTTCTTTGGAATCGTAAAGGAGGAAAAAATGGGATTGCTTTGTTACTTAGCACTTGGAAGTGACAGAACTCCTCCTTCCAGAAGAGTGGTTTTCCCATATCTTCCATACTTTTTAACCCTTTGGGATGCAGGCGAAGGGTCATGAAGGTGATCGGGGGGCTGGAGCACCTCTGCTATGAAGAAAGGCTGAGGGAGCTGGGCTTGTTCAGCCTGTAAAGGAGAAGGCTTTGGGAAGAAGGCTTTGCAGCCTTCCAGTACTTTAAAGGAGCTTATAGGCAGGAGGGAGTTGGGTTTTTATTGTTGTTGTTTTTTTGCATGGTCTGATAGTGATAGGACAAGAGTGAATGGTTTTGAACTAGAAGTGGGAGATGTTAGGAAAGAATTATTTACTCAGAGAATGGTGAGACCCTGGCACTGCTCTCCATAGAGGCTGTGAGTGCCCTGTCCCTGGAGGAGATCCAGGCCAGGTTGGGTGGGGCCCTGGGCAGCCTGAGTGGGTGGTGGGCAGCCCTGCCCATGGCTGGGGGTTGGGGCTGGTTAGGTCTCCTTCCAACCCAAGCCATTCTATGATAGACTGAAACTGGTCTGCTCTCTCTCTGATGTTTTTCCTCACGTTGGAGCTTTGTTGTGGAGCAAAATTAAACTAGTAAAGGGGATCTTTGAAATACTGTCCTGACTCTTTGGAGTTAATCAGAATGTAATGGCTGTGTTACAAGAGCTGTAGCACTGCTTTTGAGCTGCTGGGCCTGGGCTATCTCACTGTTAGTCTGGCTTTCCTGAGCACTGTTTCTGTTCACCCACCACAGGATTTTTTTTTCCTGGTGAGAGGGCTCTGTTTGCTTGCCTTTGACCTCACTTGTCAGCCAGATATTTCTAAGCTCTGCTCAGTGTGACATGTTCTTTGTAAAACCCTTCTTCTCAGTGTAACCAATCTCATTGCGTAGGACTCTGATTAATTTTATTCTGCAGTGCAGAGATCTTCTGCATATTGAATAGCTGTGCAAGATGCAGCCTGGTCACAGGCATTGTAGTTTTTGAGCGTTTGATTTTTTTTATTACAGGGGACAACGAAGCAATTCTGTGTTGCTTGTTCCCCATTTACTGTCAGGGATTGGACAGGTAAGAATTCAGTAATAAAAAAAAGGGAACAAAAGGGATCTCACTTTTTTTTCTCTTGTTTGCAAGTCCTAATCCCTTCTTTTTCTATGTGTGACTTGCTCTTGTTAAAACGGTGTCTTAACTCCCTGCAATTCAGTTTGTTACTTTCATAGTCACTTTTCATGTTTCTCCAGCATTTTGCTAGGTCGATATTACCATGCTATCTGTAAGGGCAGGAAAGCAAGGTAAGTACCCTTGGAAGATGTTAAGCTACCGCAGGGAGGCAGATTCATATACCTGAAGTAGCTCTAGCCCCTCTAGGGCCATTTTGCCATGTAAGGAAATCCTATCGGTGATTGAATGAACTGGCGTTTGGGTCTCATGTTTCTCTTGGCATCACAGGAGTGGGGAGGGCCATGGGGTGGGGAAATGAGAAGTTAAAATACACTTTTTTTGAGGTTCTGTTGAATTCTTGTGCCTTCACTTTTCTGCCTTGCCTTGTTTGGAATCTGTTATCAGCTGGTCATCTTAAGGTTTTTAGTGGTCTTGGAACACATGCAGATGATTGATGCCATGCAAGGTCAGACAGTTTTTTTTTGCTTTTGGACTAGAAGGTGATGACCATCCTTCTTTAAGTATGCCCATTAGTTCATTCATTTATTACAGAAGCAATAGTAAGGCTAAGCCTGCTGATGAAATAACAGTACTGGTTACTGTTGAACAACACAGATACATAGACCTGACTTTCGGTACTGAATTTGTTTTCTTTTATGTTCAAAACTTCCTGCCTCTGAGTTAACAAAGAAGAAACTTGCTAACTGCAGAAGGAAGAAAACTATAAACCAGTTAACTTTGCCTGACTACAGATGATATTTCCAAGTAAAGTTGGAAGACTGAAAATAACTCATTTTGTTTCATAGCTGTGACATCCTCTGTTTTTTTTTTTGAATATTTGAACAGAAATGACTTCAACAACCCCAAAATACAAAATGAATGCTAAGCAGATAAACCTGATGCTGATGGTGACAAACAAATAAAATAGAGGCTCTCTGTAAAACAGAAATTAAACATGAAAAATGGGTGTGTTAAGTTTCCAAGTGCCAGTGGGGGCAGTTGTAGGGCTAGATGTCTGCATCTGTGCACGTAATAGAGCATGTGCTAAGTGCATGAGCAAATTTTATGTCACAATCACTTGGACTTTACCTTTGTGATTGGTCTCAGGAGTCTGGGTGGCTGTGCCAGGCTGGTTATTTCTACCTCACAATGTATCATTGTTTTCGTATTTCTTGTTTTGCCTGCATAGAAAGGAAACTTGATTGATGATTCTGAAGGAAACTGAATTTATTACTAAGGGTGGTCAGAGGCTGCTGCTGATGCAAGAGACAGACCTTAAAGAAAGACAGTATTTGACATAGAGGATAATTGAGGCTGGCAGGGGGACCTCTGAAGGGCTCTAGAAGGGCTCCTGCTCAGAGCACAGACAAGGAGATCTGGTTGCTCTAGGCTCATTCCAATACATTTCTCAATTTTTCAAGATATGCAAGAATGGCTAACAGAAGTCTAACGATAGTTGCCTAGAGATTTATGGTATTTTATGCTATACAAGTTTCTTTAGTGTGTATGGTGGATTGTTAGCAATGGGATAGCTCATCTGTGGAGATGGATCACAAAATAATTCTAGCGTAGATCTTAAGAAATAAGTTACTGAAATTCCTTTATGCAGGAAGAGTGGTTACTGCATAGAACTGTAGAACGGTTTGGGTTGGAAGGGACCTTTAAGACCACCTCTTTCCAACCCTCTGCTATAGGCAGGGACACCTCCCTCTAGACCAGGCTGCTCACAGCCTCATCCAGCCCCATCCAGCCTGGCCTTGAACGCCTCCAGGGAGGGGCATGCACAGCCTCTGAGCAACCTGTTCCAATGTCTCACCACCCTCACAGAAAAGAATTTCTTCCTAACATCTAGTCTAAATCTACCCTCTTCCAGTTTAAAGCCATTTTCCCTTGTTCTGTTGCTACCTGCCCTTATAAAAAGTTCCTCCCCAGCTTTCCAGTAGGCCTCCTTCAGGTACTGGAAGACCGCAATAAGGTACCCCCATAGCCTTCCTTCTCCAGACTGAAGAGCCTCAGGTCTCTTAGCCTGTCCTCACAGGGGAGGTGGTCCAGCCCTCTGATTATCTTCCCGGCCCTCTGGACCCACTCCAACAACTCCATGTCCTTCTTGTGTTGGGGGCTCTGGAACTGGATGCAGTACTCCAGATGGTGCCTCACAAGAGCAGAGCAGAGGGGCAGAATCACCTCCTTCAACCTGCAGGTGTAAATACAGAAAATAGTGTGACTGTTTTAAAAAAAAAAAAAAAAAAAAAAAAAACCCTTTAAATTGCAACTGCAATGTTGTATATTTTTACTTTTTTTTCCTTACTATTTATTTGATTAGTTTAATTGCTGTCTTGAAAACACTAAGAATATCTAAATTTTTAAATGAGTAGATTAGAATACTGGTTTCTAGTATCTTGAAACTCATATTTTTCCATGCATATGCTCAAAAAAGATGATCATTTAATGTTTAAGTGCTGTGTGATGAATGTTTACCATGAAATTCAAGAGTTTAAATATTAACCTGTTTCTTATTTTAATTGTATATCTACACAGTGATATATATATATCCTATGGTGGAAGGGCTTTCCTCTTGGCATTATTTTTATACATTAGGACATGGTTATTGAGTATAATTTTTGAGTTCCATCAGAACAGGGATGGTGATGGTGAAGGCCGTTTCAGTGTCTGAAATATTTGTATTTCTTACCCCATAGTGTATAACAGTATGTGTATGCTCGCTTTAATTTAAAAGCAATAGCAGAAAAAACCCATTTCTTTATGGTGAACATTAAAGCACTTCATTAACTAAATGCTTAGAGGAAATGAATGCATGTTTCTATCTGGCAGTTAGTGCAGTAAAATGAGTGCAGGGATACTCGTACTAAATGTAGCTTATACTTTTTTTTCTTTTCTGAGTTAAAGTATGCTTTGCTGTTCTCTGTGCTATGATCTTCACGCTTGTGGAGGGCACATGTGAGGGAAGAAGGCTATTTCCTTTTGCCTTAAAGGAAAATATAACAGCTCCATCATCTTGACTGCTCAGTAGGGTTTTAACATGATCGGTTTTGTGTGCTGCATAATTTTGATCAGCTGTAGGACTGATCTGCAGGAATCCCAAAGTCATAGCTGACTCTCATCTTCCATCTGCTACTTCAGCATGGCATGGACTCCTCCGAGAGAGCAAACAGTTGTATCCTAGTGTCTTCTCCAGCTGGAAAATGAGTAAAGGCATCCGAAACCCAAAGAGGTTTATGCTGTAAGCATTTATCCTATCTATGTGACCAGCTGGCTGTATATATGCTGCCTCTAAATGTGGCCTGCTTCCTCTACACTCTTATGTCCCTTTTGTTTCATGCAGGAATTGGCACAGAAATGTGTTATCGGCATAGATATGCATATAGTTCTCAACAGTAAACAATTACAAATGCAAATATGTATTCTGTAGAATTTTGTGATCCAGAAAATAATGATGTTATGAAGCAAACTGATTTATAAGAAAGAGAGATGCTCAGGAATATAGCTGAAATCTGAAGCAGCCATACAGAGTTAGCAGAGATGTATCTTAAGTCACAGTCAAGTGTATCAGACAGTTACATTCTGTTCCTCTGAAATGAGTTTTTCAAGTGGCTAAATTCTCACTGTTAGAGGATTATTTTTTTAATGTCATCATCTGTAGTTTTAGAGCAATAAAAAGTACCTAGTGCACTTGCTGGGAGTGCTACACAATCATTTAAAACAACAAAAACAAGTAAAAAATGTAATAATTTACCCTTTCTACCATGCTGTAGCTCTCACTGCCAGCAAAATGGTCACTGTTTTGATTCTTGCCTCAATATCCATCTCCTTGTGCTCTGAAAGGTGAACCGAAGCAAAGTGTGACTTGCAGTGTGTAAATGTATGAGGCTGATCCATGCCAGTCTGGGCTGGAGAGTCAGTGCTGGGGCAAGTGGGAGCCTGTGCTGGGAGTGCCCATCATTGTATTGTGCATCATCCTTAATTCTGTTTATTACTAGTCAGCCTTTAAAAGAATATATATACATCATTACATATACATTGCCCACCTGAACCTAATGTGATTCAGCAAGGCCAGGTGCATTGTCCTGCACTTGGGTCAGCACAATCCCAGATATGAAGAACTCATCGAGAGCAGTCCTGCAGAGAAGAACTTGTGGTTCTGGTGGATGAAAAGCTGGACATGAGCCAACAGTGTGTGCTTGCAGCCCAAAAGGCCAACAGTGTTGTGGGCTGCATTAAAAGAGGGATGGCAGCAGGGAGAGGGAGGGAATTGTCCCCCTCTGCTCTGCTCTCATGAGACCCCACCTGGAGTCCTGCATCCAGGTCTGTGGCCCCCAGCACAAGGTCAGCATGGAAAAGAGAAGGTGAGACCTCATTGCGTCCTTCCAATATTTGAGGGGAGCTTTATAAGCAAGAAGGGGACTGACTTTTTATGTGGTCTTTCTACTGACAGGACAAGGGGCAATGGCTTTAACCTGAAGAGGGGAGATCTAGATTAGATGTGAGGAGGATTTTATTTTATTTATTTTTTTTTATTCAGAGGATGGTGAGGCCCTGGCTCAGCTGTCTAGAGAAGCTGTGGGTGCCCCATCCCTGGAGGTGCTCCAGGCCAGGTTGGGTGGGGCCCTGGGAAGCCTGAGCTGGTGGGGAGCAGCCCAGGACATGGCACAGGGTTGGAGCTAGATGACCTTTATATCTCTTCAAACCCAAGCCATTATATGATCATACTGCCCTTCTGCTAATACAGAAAGCATGTCATCTCAAATCCATTATGGGACATGATCTGAAACCGTGACTTCTGCTCTGTCTGGAACACGTAGTGTTGTTTTTTGAATGTGGGTCCTTTCTGGTGTCACTTGATAAAAAGTAAATGCTGCAGCAGCACTTCTGTGCCGTAGGAAACAACTTCAGAGGTCTGAGTATTGTGTGATGGTTGGTTTGTTTTGATTTTGCCTGAGAGATGTGTATTTTAACTGTATACCAGAACCTGACATGTATTTCTTCCCTTCTTTTATTATAAAATTTCCTTTAACAACTTCTGTGTTTTAATAGTTTTTCACATGCGTTTTTCTTTTTCCAGTGTTTCTGACAACTAAAATTAGGGTTTGTTTATGCACTGAAGTAGCATTAGTTTAGCTGTTTCATGGGAAGCAATCTAATAGGCAAGTATAGTAGCGGTTGTGTGTAAATCAGTATTTACTGAGTGAAGTTGGTGTAACAAGCTTAAGCACTGCCAGCGAACCTATGAAATCACACAGTTGTATGTGCTACTTATGTTTTAGTTCTGAGGCTGTGGTGTTACATGCGTATGGTGTTGGTATGAACTGCAGTTAGGCACACTCCCAGTTGTGCCCTGCAGCATGAGTTTGAGGATTCAGGGATCTGTGGCACTGGTTTCCACTTGTCGCAGTTTACTTGTGCTGTGCAGTATCAGTATTTGCCTGGGATATGGGACTGGGAAGCAGAAACAAAATTAATCTGTTCTGCAGAACTCCCTGCTGATGCCACTTCAGGTTACCAGACTTATTAGAAACCATTTGCCTAAAATTGATCATGTGGTTTTTGTCTCATGTTCTACTCTATATGTTTGTTTCTTTGCAGGGAAAGATCATGTTTGCAGATTTATTGGCTGTGGAAGAAATGAAAAATTTAATTATGTGGTCATGCAGCTTCAGGTGAGTTCTGTGCTTCCTCTCTCTTTCTTCTTCCCTGTGATGCCAGCTGTGGGACAGGATTTACAGTGAGAGGATAAAGCCAAGCACTGGTAGAAAGCGCACGGAGTGGGAGACAGTGTGAAGGGGTGGTGTTGCTGTGATATCCCTTGAGAGATCTCCAGTTGTCAAGATGTGCTAAGATATTTCATAGGTCCACTTCTCTGTCTAATATGGCTTTGTGACAATTTTCTGAGGAAAGCCACAAAGTCACAAAGGCAGCTTTCTTTTTCAGCGTATGGTCACAGGAGAAAGAGGGAAATTAGTGGAAAGATATATCTGAATCAAAAACAAGTGAGAAAGGTCTTCCAAGGGAGGGGGGTTGTCCCTAGTTCAAAGGGAATGCTTTCAAACTAAAGCTGCTTTTTCTTTTGACACAATTGCCTTGGAAGCTATCCAATTTCAGCACCTGACATAAGATTTGGCAGGGAACTTGTCCAAACTCTCTTGTAGTTTGTATGTCCAGGGTTTTGCTATACAGAGCACTGTATGGTTATACCATAAAGCCCACCTGTCCCCTGAGGAGCTTACAGACCCTGTTGTGTTTCTCTATGTATTATTTGGGTGATGGTGCATGCTGAAATGAGAAAGGTGAATTAGTAACACAAAGTAAGGTGCTGTGTAACCTGGAAGGTTATTTTTAGTTAGTGTCTAAGTAACTTGACAGGGAAAAGAAAGACTTGATGTCAGTTCAGAAACTCAGACCTTTCAGGATAATGATGACAAATCTGTGCTGCCTCTAATGAACTACCACAGAAATTATAAAACAGAAAAAAAAAGGAAAAAAAAGACTAGGCTACTACTCTAGTGATTTTGTCATTCACACTAAGGAGCAAACCTGGACCAGTTGCTTGGCTTTATATATACTAGGTGGTCTGTGTCAAGAGTGACTGGTCTGGGACTGGACACTTGGAAGCAAGATGGATTAAACCAATTTGAAAGACTGATCTTAAGATGAAGAGCCAGTTGCAGTTGGCTCCTTCATGTCTCTTGAGCTTATTTACTTGGGAATTGGAGATGGGTAGATGAATAGATGTCATTTCACTGGTTTGGAGAGCAATCTGTGCTTTCTCATCAGAAGTTTATCTGTTACTTATGTTCTGTTGTGGATTTTGTTAGAATACATCTGGACTTACACTGTAAGTATGTATGTCTTTGCAGAAATAGAATCAACTGGCTCTATAGTACAGTGATATTGAGTGTGTCCATATAGCTTATTCTTGATGCATGCTCTCCAAAATAGCATACTTTTATTTCCAGTGGCTTTGAGCTGTTGATATCTGCATTAGCTCTGTGGATTACAGGGGTACTCTGTCATAGAAGATACTCATTTTAAAACTTTTCTCTTTGTAAATCAGAAGTATAAGCAAAACTGATATGACAGGGATCAAAGTACATGTTATTCTGGTGTTTAGACTGCCCTGTTTTTTTTCTAAATGTCTTTATTTTCATGCTGTGCTGGTAGATTTTTTTCCAGAAGTTTAATTAATTGAAGGTTCAAATGAAAATCATATAATTTACTAGTATCTTTTTAGTCAGCGGAGCCCTTCCTGGCTTGAAGCACAATTATTTTGATAGACAGCCCTTCCCATTGCGGCATTGCCACAACAGTGCTGACTTGAACTTGAGCCAGCCAGTTAGTGCTGGGGAATTTGTGATTAAACCACTTCTCCGACTTGTTACAGATAGCTTCATGACCTGTTTTTTGTACTTGTACTGCTTTCATCTTTACCTGGCTCAGAAAAGAAGTCTAAGATTGTTCTTAATTCAGCTTCCTTGTAGCCTGCTCTTAACAGTAAGGAGATGCTGGGCTTATTCAGTCTGAGGCAGTGCTGTCCCTGCCCTGTATTTCTGAAATAACAGATCAGCTGACTTCCCAGATACTGATGTGGTATCTTCTTGTCAGCAAATATATCACTTAAGTTAAAAAGTATTTGAAGACCGCATTGAAAAAAATATAGGAGGCATGAGGTGAGCATTTGTCTGGTTAGCATTTTTGCTTTTTGGGGATACATGTTAGACCTTGCAGCTGTGCAATGCTATGTTTTATCGTGATAGTTTAAACATTAAGTGTTGTATTGATTGTTTCAGGGCCGAAATCTTGCAGATCTCAGAAGAAGTCAGCCTCGAGGGACCTTTACACTGAGCACAACGCTACGATTGGGCAAACAGATTCTGGAGTCAATAGAAGCCATTCACTCTGTGGGATTCTTGCATCGTGACATCAAACCTGTATGTTATTTTGAAAATTTGCCTTTGGCTGATATGTCTGTCTGTTCTTGAGTTGATAAAGGCAGCCTAATGGACTGAACATGGACGTATTTCAGTGGAGGCATTTAGATCTCCTTGCACACTACCACTGTCTAACATGCAGACTATTTTCAATAAGTAGAAAATGACAATTACATTATTCTTTTAAGTGCATAGCAAAGTAGTTTTTATTGGCAGAGGCCAATCCATGGTGGATTAGTAGCTGTCGATCATACTTTTTCCAGTCAAGATCACCCAAGGAAGCAATCCAATGTTGAACAATCATCTTGGAGTCCAACCAATTACTACGATAAAAGAAATTCAGAAGGGATATCTTGTACTATGACCCATAACTCGAATAAATGTCATTTCATTGACTAAATAATCCTTATAATCTTTGGAAATGCAGCTGTAGTGTTGGTCATCTAGGTGCCTAGGTGAGGCACAGTAATTCTAAGCCAGTCTTTTTCTTTGATCTCATAAACACTTGACCAGAATGCTTTTTGGTATATCATCTATATGATGGTCTTTCTTGTTCAGTTTGCTGCTTTGAAAATCAGCTGGTTTTGGCTGATCTGATCCATCTGAAAAGTTAGCCGTCTAGTTGCCAGTGACTGGCCAGAAATCCTTTACCAGCTCTCAATTGTGGTTAAGAGCATAACTTTATGATGAGAGTAACTGCTTAACTTTCCTGTTGTCAATTTGTTTACTAAGAACCAAGCCTAGTGTTTCTTAGATGTCTGAATGTTCAGATGAATTTAAATGTGATAAAGTGGATAGAGTTTTGTTGTTGGAGCACGAGAATGCACACTAGCAGCTGAGCTATGAAGAGAAGCTAAGCATTTGTCTACGATAGCTCTAGCCTATTATGCAAGTGATAGAGCTCTCACTGCAGAGCTGTAGGTGCTAAATCTAGCTCTTTTTCACAGCAGCTGTAATTTTGCTAAGCTAATGGGATTTTTAGTTATTTTAAGATTCCATAGTCACTTTGCTGCCAAGTGAATTTACTAAATGGCTGTGGTTCTTCAGTCGTATTTAAGATGTATCATGAGATGTATTTTAAAATTCCTTTCTTACGGTTTCATCTAAAGTGTTTGGGGCTATATGACAAAGTTTTATCAACAAATGACTACTCTTAGCTGAGTTGCTGTTACTAAAGTGATTTTGTTTTTTAAACTTTCTTTTTGTCTAGTCCAATTTTGCCATGGGCCGGTTACCTTCAACATACAGGAAATGCTACATGTTAGACTTCGGCCTGGCCCGTCAATATACCAACACCACTGGTGAAGTCAGGCCAGTAAGTACATTTCAAGCAATTTTTTCCAGTTTTGCTATTGTTTAGGCGAGGAAAAGCCTTTGTTAGTCTGTTGGTTTCGTTGTTGTTACACTTGAATTTTATACTGAACATATTGGACTTTATTTCCTACAAGGTGAGAAGCAGCATGCAACTTTGAATGAGTTATCAGTTGAAGAAGGGATGTTTGCTATTGCCTTACAAGATGCATGGCTTTTATTTATTTATTTATTTCTTCAGGTTGAGTGTGTATTCCACAGGCTAAGAATACTTACTGACCAAGCAAAGAGGGTGAGCCCAGTGTTGGCCATGTAACTTCTATAGCATCAGAGTTCTGGCCTGCTTTAGGTCTCTAGGGATGTGATATGGGGAACCAGGTTGGTGGATTCATAAAGCTTTTTATGGAGAAAAAAGAAAAGAGAATTTATAGGCTGGTGTGATCTGAGGCTGAGCTTTCTACAGACTGTAATGCTGATGGCATGCTTGTCTGGCTCTGGTTTTGTGTCTATTGCCCCTCATCCAGATTTCTGAGCAGCAATATTTCACTGTGCCTGACTGAAGAAAAGGTAACAGCAGAGAACATAGCTTTGCACTACCTAGTGTGCACGTTACCTTCGATCCTTTTAAAAGCACCATAATATCTGGGCTCACTCACAAGTGTGCAGTAAGCTTCAGATGCTCTAGTTACCCCAGCAAGTAGCAATCGGAGCATTCCTTGGTTTATTTTGGAACACAGTGCAAGCTTGGAGAGTTCAGACAATCTCCCTGTTTATCATCATAGGCTGGTACCCTTTGATCTCCTTATCTTTTCCATGTGCCAAATATTAGTTGTTCTGGAAACTGTTAATAGCGTGAGAGTTAAATTCAGAGACTCTGTAATGCAGGATATGGCTGGAGAGTATGAAAAAAGGAAAGACAGAAATCATGCCCAGAGAGTGGTGGTCGGTGGCTCAGTGTCTTGATGGAGATCAGTAACTTGCAGCGTCCATGAGGGGTCAGTACTGGGACCAGTGCTATTTAACATCTTTATCGATGATTTTGACAGTGAGATTGCACACTCAGCAAGTTTGAAGATGGCACCATGCTGCATGGTGTAGCTGATGAGGCCGAGGGATGGAATGCCATTCAGAGAGACCTAGACAGGTTCCAGCAGTGGGCCCTGGTGAACTTCATGAGGTTCAACAAATCCAGATGCAAGGTCTTGCTATCAGTACAAGCTGGGGAATGACTTGGGAATACTGATGTATGGCAAGCTGGATGTGAGCCAGCAATGTGCCCTTGCAGCCCACAGAGCCAACTATATTCTGGGCTGCTTCAAAAGAAATATAGCCAGCGGGTCAAGGGAGTCGATCCTGTTCCTCTGCTCTGTGCTGCTAACACCTCACTTGGAGTACTGCATCCAGATGTCTCTCCTCAGTGCAGGAGAGACATGGACTTGCTGGAGCGTGTCCAGAAAAGGGCGACAAAAATGATCCAAGGGATGGAACACTTTTGCTCTGAGGACAGGCTGAGAGAGCTGGAGCTGTTCAGCCTGGAGAAGAGAAGGCTCCGAGGAGACCTGAGAACAGCCTTTCAGTATCTAAAGGGGGGCTATAAGGAGGAAGGGGACAGACTCTTCAGCAGGACCTGCTGTGATAGGACAAGGAGAAATGATTTCAAACTAAAAGAGGGGAGATTTAGTTTGGACATGAAGAAGTTTTTTTTACAATAAAGGTGGCTGAGGCACTGGCACAGGTTGCCCAGAGAGGTGGCGGATGCCCCATCCCTGGAGACCTTCATGATCTTTATTAATTGTTTTGGTTCTTTTTCCTGCTTAGGTAGGTTTTATGCTGTTTCCTAAAGTTTCAAGAATTTCCGTATTTTATGGATAATACCATAAAAATTGTTTGCTGTTTTTAAATCCTCTGAAATTCATAACATCAGTCTTGTCAGCCATTTAGAAAGACTCTAAATGACTTGCTAGTAATACAAATGGTGGACTTGGTCATTAGGATGTTGTGGTTTTGATTTTGTTGTTGTGTTTTTTGTTTTTATATCTTCGACCTTACTATTTTTGGTCAGGTTCCTGTTTTAAAAACACACTTGACTTTGAGGAAGGGAAAAGCCAGCAATTCTAAGGAGCAAAATCCACTGGAAAGTTGTACTGGCACTGTTTTGTTTTGTTGGTTTTTTTTAAATTTTGTATGTGCGGTTCACTGCTTGCCAAACACTGACTTTTTTTTTTAATATCAAAAGGCAAGGAGCCCCACAGTAGCAGATGAGATAGCTGTTGCTAAAAATGTCTGGTTCTGATTTTTGGGAGATTAGTTGAAACTTTGGGGTAGGATCATTTGTGCTCTCCGTAATCTTCAGTGCGTGTTAGTTCCTCCATCCTCTAGCTTTTTAGACCCTCTAATACCTTATATGGAATACTAATTTTAGCACAGTCTCTACTCATTGCACGGATTTGCTTTCATGGGAATGGTTTCGCACCTCTATCAGTTGTCTCCTGCCAGATCTTGCAAAATCTACAGTACAAAGTCTGTAGGAACTTGCACTATATTACAGACAACAAAAGGTTGGAGCCAGGAGGTGTGTAAGGAAGCATCAGCAACATTTTTTTTTCCCTGTTAGCAATTGGAGGAATTCAGTTGTTCTCAGCAGCCATATTGCTTAATATTTCTCTAAGGGTTGTAGAAGTCATTGCTTGATGGTTACTGCTTTGGACAGGCAGAGCAGATGTGCATCAGCCATTTGTTATCCACTGTGTGCTGAGAACTTCTTAGGGCCTGTCTGGAGGCTGTTACTTTGGCTGCCATCAGCATTTCTGGCATCTGTATCACAGTAATCAGCCTGGCTAGCAGGAGGACTCCAGCTATTATGATAAGCAGGACAGACTGCCAGTGCAAAAAAAAAAAAACAAAACATTTTCCAGAGGGTTTTGTTTTCAAATGATTGTGAGGACGGAAGAATGAAGGATAAGAGGGACAGCTGACAAATCTGCTCATGAAGATGCTGACTTCTTTACTGTTCCAGCCCCTAACAGCCGTTCTCTCCTGTATGAAAGGTGGCATACTGATTAAAATCTAAATATTTAAAAAACGTTTAAACATTTGAAAAATTGAGATAAATTAAAAACAAAACAAACAAAAAAAACCAATGCTGCCTTCAGTACTGATGGTATTCCTACAAAACCTCTGCACCCCATTTTTGCCTACTTGGAAAGGAAAATGGGGAAGTGTAAGTAGCTGGGGACTGTCATCTTGGGCCAGTCAGAACTTTTAATCCAGACTGCTGATACATCCAAAGTACTTTTTTCTTCTCTTAATATTTAAAGCAGTGCCTTTACCTCATTCAAGACCACTGCCCTTGCTTTTCAAACTCATACTCTTCAGCCTCCCCCAATACCTCGTTTTTCCACAGGATCTGTGGATTTGTGTTACCAGCATGAAGGTTCCCAACCAGGTGGGATGGAATGGTTTGAATTGGGCAGTAGTTCAACCTGTTTGTTTCTCAGTTGTGAAAGGCTTGGAAGTCTGCTTAAGAAGAGGTGGTTTATGGAGGGAATCTGTTACGTCAGCTCCAGTTAATAATCGCTTTCGGATACAGAGGATACTCTTTAGAGAAACAAAACCAGTTTTTCCTTTGTGAATTTTTTTTTGCACTCTCCCATGAAAATGTGCATTTCGGGATGAATCCCCAGAGTATCCGTAACAAATTTGACATTGCAGGATACTGAGTCCCTTTGTATGAGTCTAACCATTGTTTCTTCTATGTGCAGCCTTCTGCCACAGTTGAGACAGACACAAGAGCAGTCTTATTTACTGCAGTGTCCCATTTGTACAACTGACCTTTGCCATGCAGCAGTGAACTGTAAGCGCTTACTGCTGATGCATAGCTTAGGACAACAAGCTAAGCAGCTAAAGAATGGATTGAAAGGTTGCTTTTCCTTACACTTCTGCCAAAAGTGTACAAGGAAAAAAAGTCTTGCCTTCATTTTTATAGCAGAATGTATTTGATATAGAGAAATAGGGCTGAGTATTAACCTGGAGGGTTATAAACATGAATGCTGTTATGCAGATGATGTGATGAACAGCATATGCTTGTATAGCGGAGGTGCGCAGAGTCACGAGGGACTTTTGTGCTAATGTAGGTCAGTTTATGGACAATAACTTCTTGATCATTACTGGTCTTTGTTCAGGTCTGTTTGGTTTGTCACGAAGTGCTGTACGGGCAGTATTATAATTTTCCTCTGTGTGTGACACGCTGCCTTCAGAAACACATAACCTGTGGTGCCACCAGCATTAATTGAAAGCGATGGAGGTTTTAGCAACTTGATTTTCATTATTTATTTGAAAATACAGGAGAGGAGATGCTGTGTTGTTTTTCTCTAGGAGCCTCTCTCCTGTTTGCAGGATCTGACACTGGGTTGTTATGCTCAGCAAGCACATTTTTTTTAGCTTAGTCAGCTGCAGCCCATTGATTAGATCTTTCTCCTCATGGCTCAGACTGCACTGCAGCAGTTTGCAGTGCCTTGCTGAAAATACCGTGTGTGTGAGGGTGGCTCTGTGATTCAGTGGGCAGAGAGAAGAGATGGTAGGCAGGACAACGCAGAGCCTGTTTATATGAGCACGATAAAGGCTGCAGAAATGTGTCTGCTAATTAAGAATATTTCCAAATATCTGTGCAGTGTTAAAAATAAACTTCACTGCAGTGAACAAGGTTTTAGAAGACGAGAGTATGGTACTTTTTTCTAATGAGTGGCTTTCCTCCCTTCTAGAAAATGAGTTATTTTATAACACAAGAGATTAACTCCTACATCCTAAAACCCCAAATATTCAAATATAAAAGCCCAGTAGATTTCATACTTTTTCTTGAAACATGTAAGATGTAATGTTACTGGTAAGATTAGCATTTTTGCAGTAGAATAAAACAGATTTCTGGGGCTGTAGTACTCAGAGCACTATATTAGCCTAGGAAGAGAGAGAATCTATCTTCAACTTTGTGTTGTGAAAAAGATAATTGCAGAAAAGGCTGGCAGCCCAGCACTGTCACATTAATTCATACAGAGATGGGAGGAAGGAGAAAAGTGGACCTATGTCTAAAAATATTGCACATTTAATGTATTATAAAAGTGCAATTTCTGTGGGAATGGGTTAGTTATGGAGCATTATTGAACATTAGAACTAAAGAACGTTTCAGATAATTATGTAAAGGTTCTTGTTGGAGTACCAAACTTGGAGTTCAGAAGGGAGATTGTGTTGTTTTAAATCATTACAACTACAGAAAATCAGTTGCTTTAAATGTATTCCCACACTTCTGATACAAGAAAAACTGTTCAGAGCAGCAGCTGTGGAGCAAGATAAACAGCATGAGAACCAAGGACACCTCTAGAAGAAGAACTAATATCTCATGGCTCTGATTGGATAAGCACCTGCATGAATGGTTGAGTGTTTTGTAGAATGTTCTGTTGACATGTAAAGGTGGATGGGAAAGTTGTAGGGGCAAATGGGAAAGCTAGAAAAAGAAAACTTGTGAAGGTATATAAGTGATGTGAGAACTTGTAATAAACGATTTGCATTGTTCACATCTGAGCCCTTGCATCAGACGCTGCACAGAAATAGACTAGCTGATAGATTTCCAAGTGGATTAGCATGCAGATGCTCTTGTACTTTGTCCATTATAACTGGCTGTTTCTTTGCTTTCCTCACCTGGAAGCCCTGGTGTAGGAAGCATGACCTCAGATCACCTATATCAGATTGCTGATGATTTTTTTTCTTCATGTAGCAGCTCTGTAGGTAGAGCTCTTGTGTTACAGGGCTGGGGGGAAGGAAGCACAACTCAGGCTCCAATCCCATATATGCCTGAAGGGAGCTGTGATCCCATTTTCCATTTCTGAGTAACTGTACCGCCAAGCTGCAGGGGAGTTGTGGTACCTCTGAATGTGTCATTCCTTCTGATTGGTGCTGTCCCACCTGAAGTTCTGAATATTCTTCCCACTGGTCTACAGAACGAGGAAAGGAAAGCTATTACTGTGGTCAGGGAACAGGGGCAAGTGAATGTTGAGTCGGGTTTTCAGGTCCAGTCTTCTGTACATCAGGTATGTGCATTTGCTGCCAGGTAAAAGAGTGTTTGTCACACACTTACTCTCTCTGTGATAAAATATTAAATTATTCCATGTAAAATGGATCCTTTCCGACATAGATATTGTTAGTCTTGCATCTTAAGCACCCTGAAGCTTAGGGGTACTAGTGTACTCTGGAAGGAGGGAAGTATAGTTTTCATGTCTTTATGGAGGTGGGGGAGATTTGAATTCAGCTCTCTTGCGTAAGAAACAAGTGCAGCAATTAAATGTTTTGAGGCCTAAGCTGTCTTGTTCAAAAATCAAATGATAAATAAGATTATAGCTGACATAAGCTTTTGATTAAAAAAATAAATAAAAGTTGGTCACTTTTACCCTGCTTTCTAATGTGAGAAAGGCATTCCTAATCTCCAGCACAAATTCTAGTGCAGGAATTATATGTTTAGCCTGTTGACACATTATTTGAAAAGACAAAATGATCACTTTGCTCTTTTTTATGTCAAAATCCACTGAAAATTTCAAGTTCTCCAAGAATGAAGAATGAAAGAATGCTGTCTTTCTAACTCATCTGCTTCGTGTATTTTGGTTTGGAAATAATACTACAAGATTCAAATAAACTCTGTTGGGTTGATGGCTTTTGAGTAGTTGTTTTGTGTTGGAATATGTAACTCTCAGCCAAGGTTTTTCTTCACTTTACTGAGTTGTATGTTAAGATACTATTAGCTCTTGCCTCTGATCTAAGTGGTCTTTGCATTTTCATACTATGTAAATCAGATCTTAAGATAAAGTGTCTGCTCACGTGGCCTAAAAGTAACACTGACATTCATTCTACCCTCTTACAAACCACTGTTTTGCTTCTCACTACAGCCAGCAGAGATCTAGCATTCTAGATGGAGTGCTGCAGCAAGCCAGGGAAGGGGAAGTTGCCTCAAGTTGACAGCTTTAAAACCTGAGACGCTGGCAAACCAGTGATAGTAAGAAGACTGGTGAGGGGAGGGGAAAAAAAAAAGTGGTGGTTGTAGAAGTAACTAGAAAGTTTGGGTGGAAACTCATAAATAATCAGGCAAGGGGACATTTCTTCATTTATAGGAAATTAGACACTAATATTAGAACTTTTACTGGATGAGAAGGGTAGGAGACGTGTTAAGGGCAAACCTCCATGCTGGTTACTATATCAGTTTGATTGTGGGAGAAGTGGAGATTTAGGTTATCAGATAATTTTAGGAAGGAAAATCACAGTAGGACATTATGACTGGCCTGTGGTTAGGCTGTATGCATCTCTGCTATTTAATTTGTATTTTATACTTATGATCGAGAATAATCAGGGAAAATTACTCTCCAGAGGGACCCCTCTCACCACTTACAGAGCTCTCTTAAACCACACTCAAAGTTCTGTGTCTAACTGGAACCACATGCGCCATGGAGGCAGCAGCCATGGAGGGGTGCTGGGGGATGACAACAGCTAAACAGGACACCCAGGTTTCTGAATGGATGCAATACTGAATTGTTTTCTAATTTATTTTTTTCCTCATTTTGTTGTTTTTTTTTTATCATGTTTTTCTTTGGGTTTCTCTCTGTTTTACAGTTCTTTTGAGCTCTTCTTTTGAGGCTGTGTTTGATGCGTTGGCTTCCCATCCGCTGCTCGTAACCATCTCTGCTATGAGTTGTGAGTGAGCCATCATCATGCTTCTGGGTTTTCATTTTGTTTTGCTCTTTTGTTGTATATGGAAGTCTGAATTACACCTGGTTTTATTTTTTTTTTCCCCTCATGATATGTTTGCTTTTCAGCAGGATCATGACAGCTATCTAAACGTGCTGCAGAGACCTAGAGCACTTGGGGTTTTGCTTAAGGGGTTGGCAGATGGGTGGTGCCAGAGACTGTGGTTTTGTCACTCTTGTGGTTTCACAGGCAAGGGGAGGGGAGTTTTCTCATCTTTTGACTCCAGATTTCTGTTTATTCATTTCTAACTCTCTGGGGACAAACTATGCTGCTGTCATTAATGATTCTGCAGTGTACTGTTTAAATTAATAACTCAAAAAGTATGGAAAGGATGCGGAATTTAACTCCACAGTAGATGTGGAGATGCAAATCCCTGTGTCTCCTTTTAGGCCTAACCAATGGAAGGCAGAAAATCCCTTGTACTCACCAAGATGCTGGCTTTTTGTTTACTTAAAGTTTCCTCTTACTTTTTCTTCTTACTCCAACTTTTCCAACAAGTTATTTCAGTCCAAGGTACATCTCCACATGCTTCCTGTGATCTGTGATGCTTCCTCCCTCCCCTTAGCCCCTTCTCTCTGGTCTGCGCTAACTTTCATTTTCTTACTGCTGGAAATCCCTTTCCTATTTCCACGACTGATTAACTGATCCTAGTTGACAACAGTCCTGCCAGAGGCAAAGGTGGTGGGTCTCATGAGATGTTTGCGCAGGCTGGGAGGAACCAGTAGTCACATTCTATTAGAGTATCACAGGAGTAAGAAACAGCAGGAGGAAAGTACTGGCATCCAAATGTAAGTTATTAGGAATGGAGATGGAGATCAGGGCCTTCTAAGTTAGCAATCTAGAGAACAATGAGACAAGAGAAAAAGTTTTAATGCCTAGGAAGAAAGGTAGTGTAAGGAGCAAAGATTCCAGTTCATGATGAAATAGGAACATTCCTGAATTAAAAGGAGCATATACAAGAAAGGTAGATTTCATTTGAATCAGAAAGGAGACAGCGTTGGCCCTTATAATACAGGTGGTCAGAAGTGTTTGAAATGCAGAATGAGGAAATGCTCATGGGTGCGAAGGAGGACACAATTTGGGAAAATGTACTGACTTTGTACATGAGTCACTCTGAAAGTAATGTCTCCTTTTTATTTCCATGGAAACTACAACAGAAACAAGGAAAAATATAACACTGATAAAGCAAACTCTCAGCTACAAAACACTTTTTTTCAACATGGTCACCACCTATGTACCTTTGCCAGCAACGAACAAGAACCTGCAATTCATGCTCATAAAAATCTGCACCAGCGGAGGTGACCCACTGTTTCACAACTGCTATGACAATGTCATTGCTAGGAAAATGTTGCCCATGCAGTTCCATCTTTCGTTGACTTGAACAGATAGAAGTCAGAAGGCACCAAATCCAGACTGTACTGTAGATGGCTGTGGTAGGACAGTCCAGCCAAGATGGGCAATGTTCTCCATTGTCTTCTAACTGGTATGGGGCCTGGCGTTATTGTGTTGCAAGAGAAAGGTTGTCTTCTTTTCTGGCCTGACCCTGGAAGTACAAGCCGTCGCATAACAAGTTGATAGTTTGTCAAAGTTCCTGGAAACTCAGGAAGATCATCACTTTACTATCCCAAAAGGCACTGCACATCACCTTGTCCTCTGGAGGCTGTGTCTTGAACTTTTTCTTCAATGAGGAGTTCATATGTTGCCACTCCATGGACTGCTGTTTTGACTCTGGCTCATAGTGGTGACACCGTGTTTCACCGTGGTAATGATATGGTTCAGGAAACTGTCACCTTCAACCTTGTTGATTCAATAGATTCTGACAAGCATATACAGAGTGTTGTTTCTGTTTGTGTGTGAGCACTCATCGGGCCCACCTAATGCAAACTGTGATATTCCAATGTTACCACCATCATTTCTACTGCATTGAAGCTGATATTCAGCTCCGTATGCAGTTCCCTGGTTGTAATCCGTCTATTCATGTGGATGAGCTGATCAAGACATATTTCATTTTGTTGTGCGACAGCTGTGCATGGCCATCTGAACTGTGGTTTATTTTTCACATCACCGTTGCCGCTGCTTAAAAATGCCACTCGCCACCTGACTGTGCTCACATCCACTGTTTGGTCCCTTTAAACATTAAGCAAGCATCGGTTGAATGTGGGTGCCATTTTTTTTCCATGTGGGGGGATTCAGTTCTGCCCCTTTGCTTCATACACACTTCCACGTCAGACACAATGTGTCTCATGGCAACAAAATGTAGTGGGATATTGGTGGGAATGTTCAACCTCTACTGCTGTACCAGCAACTCCTGCCTCTGGTGTCATGGGACAACGTAATAAAATAGGAGACATTACTTTTAGAGCAGCCTTCATACATGATTCTGTCAATTGTCTGTGTTGTAGTACATTGCCAGTATATTGAAAGGAACACAGAGTATAATTTTTTTCTCTGTGGTACCAGTCTAATATATTCTCCCAAGCTAAAACTCATTTTAAACCTAACTTCTGAGACAATGCAATATACCTCATATCTCTGTCATCTCCCTGACAGCTCTGAGTAATAAATTACTTTTGTGCACAATCTGAATTCAGGGGACATACTTTATCATGAATAACGTTTTTCATAGTAATGCTGATGTGGAAAAAAATAAAAAATCATCAGCTTGTTATCTTTTTATTTTCCTATTATTTGGGGGATTTTTATCAATTATGCTATACGTGATTCCATAGTCTGTTAGAACTTGTAGAATTTCAGTTCTGTGTCCGATGTGGACAGCTGGGATGCTTTATCCAGACCATTCTTCACTGCTGGGCAATGCAGTGGTGAGATGTATTTTATTTTTTTTTAAACAGGAAGAAGTGAGGTATGTAAAGAAATCAGAAGATTTAATGTTGATGAAATCAGAAGAGAAGTCAGCAGTTGGGTATACAGCATGAGCTGCAGTAAGTGCTCAGGCAGGAGCACTTACTGTTTGAATGGAAAATAAGTTATCTCCTGCTTTCCACAGTCATGGAAACATTTGATTGCAGTGATTAGTGACCCAGTCGAAAGACAAAACTAATTGTCTCGTGACTGGCAGGGTTAAATGTGGAGGGAAAGCCTTTAGGAGGAAAAAGCTGTTAACATACATAACATTTATCTATTTTGTTCAAAGTTCTAAATGTCCTGTCAAAACAAATGCTAAGTCTTGCAGTGATCTCCTGCAGGCAGCAAATCAGAGAGGACTGGGTGAGAGAGCTTATTGGATTCAGCTGCAGGTCTGGCTTGTGAACTGTTTCATAGTGGCTGTTGGGCAGAGGCTTCGTTAAATGATGGGTGAGCATTTGTTTCCATTCTGAAAGAAAAGGGGAACAAGCCTGCAAACTGCCTAGGATCTGGTTTTGGAATAGATCTAATTAAAGAGAGTAATCTGTCACAAACAGTAAGTATTGATCTAAGAAATATTTTCAGAGATATTGCCAGCCATACTGAAATCAGCATGTGATACTTGGCTCCATGCACACGGATCTGCATTTGATATCTGAGGACATCTAAGTAGGGATAGAACATAAAAGGCAGTCTCCCCTGTGCTGCAGAGATTGAACAATATTTGTTCTGAAAGTATTACAGATTACACACTGGAATTGTTCATAACGTACTGTTATTTTATGGCTCATGAAAAATTTCCACTCACAATGGCACAGAGGAATGAATGTCCTCTTGAGGACAACTGTCCTGTAGAGGTCAACTATGGTAACGAGTGATTCCAACATACTGTTCCAGTGGCAAGCATTCTGCTTTTCAGAAACCTGTGTTGGTGAATTCAGTGAATACTGGAAGGTATTTTGCAGTAATTTGTCAGTAGGCATCCAAAATGTATGCTCTGGGAGGAAAGAGATATATGGTCACAAAAATAATATCTTGAATATTACCAACGCTAAATAAGTAGTTTATAGCTCAAGCTGTTGAACTGCAAGATTATATGCTGTGTTATGTGGCACATGCATATGGGTTCTTGTGAAATATGACTTTTTGTTTGGAGTCACTGTAACTGCAGAGTTGCATTATGCATGCTATTCAGGTGCATGTTAGCAGCATGGTGTTGGTGAACTTGTTTAAAACATGCTCCAATTTTTACTCTTTGTGAGACTATTGAAACGTAGAGCTTCCCTATACCCAGAAGGAAGTAACTGAATTGTATTCATTTAAACTGGCATAAGTGTCCTAAATAAAAGTACGGTTTTAGGCTTTACTCTGAAAGCATAGGCACAGGTGAAAAACAAACAGAAATCGGCTGACCTAAGTGGGACAACTCATCCTAACAGAGTGGTTATTAGTGTGCTCAGACTTTTGCAAGAATACCATCTCAATTTCCAACGCTCAGTGCTTTGCCTAGGCTTAGCCTAAAGGTGCCTGGGCCTGAACCTGGTTTTGCCACATGAATTTTGAAAGCTCTGCTGCTAACTCTGATCCTTCTAGCTAAGCTGAAAGGATTTGCCTGATGTCATTATTTAAATGCAGTTTTTTTCATAATAAAGGAAGTCACACTGTGTAAAGTAATGTCCTTAGAGACAGCATTGGAAAGAGTTGGGGGTGTTGCTCAGCCCCTCCAGCTCCAAATAGAAGTCAGAGGAGGACTGCCTTCTTCCCAAGGTACCTTTATCAAGCCTTCACCTCCCAGAGGACATGAAAAGCAAGAGAATCAGAGCAAGAGAAACTAAATGTACTGGGAAGAAACTGGTGAGGAGTAAAAATAAAAATAAAAAAATCATGTTGATTTTTTGTCAGCAAAGTTGTACGTATGTCAGGGGATTCCTGTTCTTGTCCTGAGCAGGCTGCCCTCAAACTTTGCTTTGCTGTTGTTGTTCTGACTCAGTTTTGCACTGGCATTTCTTTACTAGCTTTTTCCTTGACCTGGGGTTTAGAAGAGAAGTTATGATCCAGGAAAATATTCTTGTCTCTTTCTAGACTACTGCTGTTCTAACCTATCTCTGTTATAACTTTTCCTTCTGTATAAAATAAGCTTTTATGGAAATGCTGAATTTGAGAATGCTACACAGGTGGCTGCTAGAGCAGATGAGAGCTTTGTATCCCTTGGGTCCATAAGATCAATATATAAGTTCTCAGCGGTTAGCTGCATGTAGGATTTAGTAATCTGCTCTCTCTGAGATGTTTCTGTTGTCTCCCTTCAGCCTCGCAACGTCGCTGGCTTTCGAGGAACGGTCCGTTATGCTTCAGTGAATGCACATAAAAACCGAGTGAGTATTTCTGGGTTATAAAGGGTTAAGCACAGGTTTATTTCTCCCCAGGAACTTGTTCTCAGGAGCAGAGGTTCAAAAGCTGTGAGTTCTGCTTTGTAGCCTACATAAGTAAATAATCTGAATTCCATTAGGATGTCAAGGCTGTTTTCTGTAAATCATCAAAATTATCATTCAGTTATTGAATCCTCTCACGTTGCTAAACTTCATAATTTTCATTACTGCATTATTGGACATGATTAAGAGGAAAAAACTCCCACTAATGCAGTTATCAGTGTTACCTGCCAAGCTGCTTACTACTTTCCTGCACAAGTTGATTGTGAGACAACAAGTGCCAGGTCCTCACATCTATTTTCCACCTGGCATTTTGGATCTTAGCAGCATGCCCTCAGGTGAAAAGCTACTTAGTGGAAGTCAGATTTATTTTTTCCCCTGGGGATAGCCATTATTTCCAGAGTATCTGGCGTGTTTCATTCTGAACACTTCCAGAAGTCTCATCCACCATTTTTCTCAAAACACTCTTGTCCTATGTCAGTCACGCTTCCTGTGTAGACAGCAAACTGTAAGTCCTCTGGTCCTGCTGCAAAGTGCTTGCCAGATGAGAATTATCAGCCCTCCTGGCTAATCTCCAGGTTTCCAGCATCTTAACTGCTGTCACTTTTTGAGACAGTGTGTTTGTAAATGTAAATTGGTATTGAATATGTTAGTATTCAGCATTGATACTGTAGTTTTAATCATTGCAGTATTCTATATGTGGCAAAACTCATCTTGGAGTTTTTGCTTGCTGTCTTGTTATAACAAACTTAGTCAATGGCTCAGCCATTTGTTGACCTATAATAAATATATCTAGCAGGATGCTGTTACATAAAGAGAGAATGTTTTTTTCACCTCATCCTCTGCCCTTGTCATAAGCACCATATTCCCATCCTTTTTCCCATACTGATCCTCGCACTTGTTGGACCCATCTGTGAGCCTATTAAACTTTTGTATGAAAGAGTACTTGCTATACACAGACATACATATGTGTATATGTGTTTTACATACACATGTACCAGCACACATGTATATATGGGGGGGAAAAAACAAAAACCAGCACACTAAACTACTGCTTTAGTTTTAGTAAAACTACTGCTTTAGTCTTCTGCTTGCAAAGGGTCCTACAAGTGCCTGAGCTGGTGCAAACTAAGGTATATCATCTTTGTGGTATGTAATCTTTCCCAATTGCCATTTTTCTAGTATGTGATGGAAAGTATTTGTGATAGAGGTCCATACTGAAAACAATGCTCCCCATAATTAGAAAATAAGTAAAGATAAAGCTTTTTCCAAATAGTTTACTCTGGGCTCCTGGGGACATGATTCCTCAGATTCCTTTGATATGCTAGGGAATTCTATTCCTACGTACAAAGTACTTCCGTAATTAGCGTGGCCCAGTGCTCACTATTCTTAAAGTCTCTTTGTAGCTACCTGTAAATTCCTGAAGTTTGAAAATGAGGGGGAGGAATGAGCAGCTGAACTTTCAGAAAAGCTTTAGCAAAAACAGTTGTTTTTTTTTCTGAGAACAGGACTTAAAAATCCAAAATATATTACTTCTGAAACACCATCCTTCTGGTAAGGAGCAAAGGTCTGAGTTGTGGTAAACCTTAGTCTGGTGTTAATTATGCTTTCTTCTGTCCCTTAGCAGTTGTCTGAAAGTGGCTTTATTAAAAATGAGTCTGTAGGATGACCTGTGACATATGAGGAAGATTTGTTTTACGAAGTTACTGGTTATAAGATGCCATTCATTGCCAGAGGTGGAAAGTGTGATATAGGGTGGGCAGTTGAATGCCGTAATGAAGTCCTTCTGTTTTCTGGTAGATACTGATAAAATTGAAGTGTAATTTTTGGAAAAGCTGGATAGTGTCAGCTGTAGCTGGCATCAGCTGAAGTTATATTTAGACACAAAAATTGCTGCTTAATGCTTGCTATTCTGCGAAATCATATTATGGATATTGTATGTTGAGCGCCAAAAACGAATTCGTGTGCTTTATGTTTCAGTTTCCCATTTGCTAGGCCAGGAGGAGGATGGCATGGGGAGAATCTGTAAATTATTGTGGTGCTTGATTATGAGAGTTTAAAAAAAAAGCCCTTGAGTAAATGCTGTCTTGTGAAAAGAGTTTGAATGGTACTTTACTTAAAAACAATGATAAAGAAGACTTTCTCTACACTGTTTTCTTTATCTATCTGTGTTGTTCTATATCTTGTTAATAAATATTCTGTATGCTAAGTGAAGGAGAGTCCTATGGAAAACTGTTGCCCAATGTATTCAAAAGTAAAACAAATGAGGTTATTCAGGTGACTGTGTTGACATTACCCAGTTTAGTAAATGCTTGATTTTGCATCAAAGATCTTTAATCTGGCTTCTTTAATCGTGTAATGGGAAGTGTGACTTCTCTCCCTGCTTTTTAAAATGAGGTAGCTCATCTGGAGAGCACATCTGGACCACTGAGCAGCATGGAACTTTGCTCCTCAGTCTTCGTCTCTCTTTTCTCCAGGAGATGGGTAGACATGATGATCTGTGGTCCCTCTTCTACATGTTGGTGGAGTTTGCAGTTGGTCAGCTTCCATGGAGAAAGATCAAAGATAAGGTAAGAAACTTACCATCTGTGCTTGAGACAAGGTGCTACCTTTTTGTTAATATCACTCTTATTATTCCTGTTTTTCAGCTTAGTGCTGTTTTTTGCTGAAGTAAAGCCATAGCCTGTTTTCCATCAGATCTTGCTGCAGGATGTAACCTGCTTTTGTGTTCTGTCACACACCACAGAGTGGAGTTTGCCTTATTTGGGATGCACATTGTTAATCATATTGGATCAAGCAATTTTGAGTTTGTTCTTGCAAAGCAAACAACAAAAGTGAAAAGGCTGAATATGAGCTGTCCTTTTTTACTAAAAAGCAGAGCCTTTAGAAAGGAGAAAGGATAACACTGACATGGAATGCAAGCCAAATGAGAATTGCAACTGGAAAATTGAGTAACTGTTCATGTTACAATGAAAATAGTTCATGCTTGAGAACCAAGTCCCTGGAAAGAAATGTGTTACCTGTGCAGAAGGTTCTGCTAAAGGGACAGCTTCTGAAGAGTGTTTCTGACTTAGGATTCTCCTTTGGCCTTTTCCTGCAGTGATCTACCTCCCTGTGCTAGGGACATCAAAACAGAAGTGTCTAGACAAAATGCTGTTTCTGTGAATCAGCTGTGTTCCAGGAATGACAAGACTGGATAGAGTTTCAGGAACTGTAAGACAGAGGAAGTATGAATGTGATGCAATGATTCTTGGCTCTGAGATATTTGATGTTTTCCAGGAGCAAGTTGGCATGATAAAAGAAAAGTATGAACATCGAATGCTGTTAAAACACATGCCTTCAGAATTCCACCTTTTTCTGGATCATATAGCAAGCTTAGACTACTTCACCAAGCCAGACTATCAGGTAGGAGCCTGTCTTTGTTACCACGGTAATGCATGACACACTGGATTGGTGTTTGCTTTTTCTAATTTTTCCACACATATGTTTATATCTGACTGATGAACACCTTTCCTAGAACCAGGAGGAAAAGATTCTTTAGTTCTCTACCATTCTTCAGTGTCTCAAAAGTTTCTTCTCCTTCTTGCCCACTCAGCCCAAAATAATCCCTTTACTCCAAAACAGAAAGCTTTTCCCAAAGCAGCAGTTTTCATTAAAACACAAAGGTTGTGAGATACTCCAAGCATGGCAAAATTTTAGTGCAGCTTGCCAAAGTCTGCAAAGATCCTGAGCCAACAGCTGAACGGTGCACACCAACCCTTCTAGTTTCTTGCAGATCCATGTGGGCCTTAACTCTTAGGATCTTTCTTTAATATTCATCTTAACATTTTTTCTCCCATGCAGTGTTTGCTATTAGCTTGTATGTGTTCAAGTTACAGTAGTTAACTGGCACAATGTAACTGAAGCAGCTTGACTCTGTTTCCCTTTTTTTTAATCACAGTGCTTTGCTCTCCACATTAAAGCCAAAGCGATGAAAACAATGTTTTATTAGCAAACCTGTGCAGTCTTATGTGAGTGACTGCTCCTGTTGACAGTGCCTGAGATGAGTGGGAAGATGTGCTTTTGTATGTTAGCTATGTACTTGTTCAGCATAGCAACCACAACTCTTTTTTTTTTTTTTTTTTAGGTTTATTTGGGAATAAAAAACAGATACTTTCTGGATAGTACAGTGGAAGTGTAACATTTGCAACCGAGGTGGGGAGCTGGAGAGGGGTGATGGTGGACTGAGAAGACGCTGAGGAAGCTGGGTTTCTTTAGATCAGAGAAGAAAGGGCAAGAGGAGATCTAATTGCTATTTTCCACTATTGTCAAGGGCTGCAGGGAGAAGAGAGGCAGAGGCAGACTTTTCTCAGAGGTGCACAGCAAGAGGCAGCAAGCGCAAGTTACATCTGGGGATACTGGGGTTAGCTCTAGGGGAAAAATCAGAATGAGGGTTGTTATGTATGGATCAGATACCTAGAGAATCTCCATCCTTAGAGATTTCCAAAAGTCAACTGCACCAAGACCCTGAGGCACCAGATCTGACTTGGTAATTAGCCCTGGTTTGAGCAGATGGCTGGATTAGTGATCTTCAAAGCTCCTTTTGAACCTACATCCTCGTATCGTTCTATTCCAGTATAAAATAATTGTACTGTATTGAAAAGCCATCCTCGAGATAGAAATGAAAGGGGATTTTTCCAGACAATTTCAGTGCACTACAAATCATGAACAGCTTTTTCTCAGCTGGGGATTTGTCTTGAAGCTGTGAATTGCCTCTTTGCCCTCAGCTTCTTGCAGGTGCAGCTCTGGGAGGAAGCCTACAAAAAGAACTCTCTACAAAAATCTGGCACCTGCAGCTCAGCACTGAACAGTGATTCTTCTAGCTTGTCTGGAGGCATAATCCAGCCAGCAAATTCTCCAAACATCTCAGCTTCAGAGATGTCCTTTACATTCTTTCATCTGGTTTTATTACTGAGAAAAATTTAAAAGCGTATCAGATGGCATCTGAATTTGATACCAGTAGCAGGCTCTCAAAGAAGTTAAGGAAATGAGGGAAAGATGTCTATTCAGATATGAAGTCGTGGTTTATTTGTGGAATGATCAGAAATAATGAAACAGAATAAAATATGTATGAATACAATTTAAAGTTACTGTTTCTCTCCTTAGCTTTTGAATACATTTCAATTTAAGGTATACATACTAATCACAAGGTGAGGATCAGGATTCTGAAGGCTGTCCAATAGCTGGACAGGTTTGGTTTTGTAGCTGTTCAGTTCTGGTCAGTCTCCAAGTTAGTCTCTGAGAGTAGTTTCTGTGAAAGTCCAACTGCTTTGTTGGGAGATGATGTTTTTCTGGCCTTGTAGCATGTCTCCAACAGTACTGGGTGTTGGAAGATAATAAAAGAATGAACTTTCAGTGATGTTTTTTCCAGAAAACTCTCCAAGCTTGAGGATCAGTGACCTTTGAGGCTTAAGAGTCACCCCATCCAAATATGTCTGTTTCTTGTAGTCCTCAATGAATCTGTGTTCCATCAACTTGTCTTGTAAACCTTTAGCATCCACCACGTTGTGTGACAGAAAGGATCCATAGCTTAAGTGCTTTCTGCAGGTAGGGCTACTTCCTTGTGTTTGTTCTAAACTTGCCACCTGCTAGTTGCAAGTGCCTTTTTTAAGACACTTTACATCATGGACATAACTGTGAACACTGGATCCCTACCTCCTCTCCCAAATCTTGCAGACCTCCATGGCACAGCTCTGTGCAATTACTCTTATGCCCACTCTGAAGGATTCAAAACTATTTAGTTGCACAGAAGGAAACCTTTCCACACCTTTGATCCTTCTCCGAACCTTTTCTAACTGTTTTTGAGGTGGGAAATTGCCAGCATTGCATGTTCAAGATGTGCATAGCCCACACAGTGATACACTGAGTTATGGTGTTCTATTCCATTCCTAAGCCTTTCTTACGTTCTGTCATTTTGATCCAGTGTCGATGCAGTTTTGATTCCTCCCACCTCCTGTACCAAGTAAAGCTTTTGCAGTAGCATGAAGTTCTGGTAGAATCCTTCCTCTCACCTCCATCATTTTGAAGTGGGGAATGATGCATAAACTCTGTGTGTGAGCCTCCAATTACCAGATCATTCTGTCTGCTCCCTCCTCCTTCACTGTCTGAAAGTTGATGTATTGTCTTTCTGCCTTCTCCTGATGTATGTCTTCTGGCTTCACAGAATGCTGGATATCATAGGATGCTTTTGGCTTTATTAAGAGGCCAAGCCAAACATGGATGTAGGAAGAGCCATATTGGGTCAGTCCCTCTTTTCTTGACCCTCTGTAACTGAGGAGAGATGCATGGGGCTTGACTGCTGCTGTGTGCTCCTTGCTCTCAGTTGTCCATTCTGTGAATTCTACAGTCTTTATCTTCAGCTTTGCTGCTCTCAGCATCTGGAATTGTCTATGTAGGCAAATGCCAGCAGGAAGGGGAGGGTGGTAAAATACACCTATAGCCCTCACCGCCATCCTGTAACACACATGAAGGAAAAAGCAACTGCATCTGCTATTTTTATCATCAATGACGATTTTTATCTTCATCACAGGAAAGATGTTTTAGGGGTGGAAGGCTATGTGGATACTTCATATCAGTGATCCTCGCCTTTTGTTTTTTCCATACCATTCCTTCTCCATATTGTTGGGTTTTTATTGGGGAAAAAAAAGAGAGAAATTACTTGCCTCACGGCTGTATTTCTCTCCCTCCAGCCAACCCCTTAACCTAACTTTTGGCTTTTTGTCTATGTGAATTCTTCTAGTTCTGTAATTTTCCTCCCCTTATCTTTGTCCCTATGTGATATTTTTTTCTCTGTGTGTTAGCCAACATGTTTGTCTCCCTTTGCCTTAACCGCACTTCTGTCTTTTCCTCTACAAGCTCTGAGTGCTGTCTGCACCTCCAGACCATGCACTTAGACAACTGCTCCCATACACAGATCAAAATCCTCTTTTCATGCACCCAGCACTACTATAATTCTTACCACTTCCTATTTTAGCACCTAGCCAGGGAACCTTTCTCACCTTGAAGGGAAATGTTGTCACATCTGAGTTTTTCTGGGGAAGTTCTGCCCTGCTTTAGCTGGCCTGGCTGAACAGGTAGCCTCAGGATAGAGCACTCTGTCATCTGAGGTATGCAAAGAGCAGCAGAGAGCCCTCTCTCACTGTCCGTGTTTCTCATACAGCCTGGCAGAGTGCTAGATCCAACTGAGAAAAAGGACTATACCTCTAAAGACAGCATCTGCAGAGGCCCTCATGTAGGAACAACTGCTATGGTCATGGAGAGGACCAGTCTCAGATGGAGACTGCTGCTCTCACCTTCTGTCCTTCCATTATATACAGTCTATTATGACTGTATGGTAAATACAGATTGCAGGCTGAGATATACATCTATTCAAAAGGGAAATATTTCTCTAAACACTGGAGAAACGTACGATTAAATTTGCAATTGCCTCAGTAAGAACATCCAGGATGGGGTGAAAGTCTGACAACAAGGATGGTAGTCAGGAAAAGCAGCTTTCTTTGTTGACTTCCCTCTGATCTGACTTTGAAACTGTATCTGATTCCATTTGAAACTGTATCTGATTCCAAGGTTAGCAATGCTTTGAGTGGGGATTGGGCTAGGTAATTGTCTGAACTCCCTTGCAAATCAAACATCTGTTGAATTTCAGACTTCTCTATATGTAGCATCTCCTGCTTGAGGCTCTTGCTGCGCTCCTTATCTGAAATCCAGCATAACTGAGGGATCACTTGTCCTCTTCCTTCTGGTTAGCTGAAAGAAACTCAGTGTGGGAGGCTTGTAGCGACTGTGGAGTCTACTCTGATTCCTGGTGGTATCTTGCGCACAGGCAGAAGAGCCCTAGATATAGTAACTCTTTGCATGACTTCTGAAAGCAGTGGTTAGAGAAGAATGGTTCCATTGGAAAGGACCTACAAAGATCATAAAGTCCAACTGCTTTGGATAGCTTCAGAGCTATCCAAAAGTTAACATACTAGTAAGAGCATTATCCATAAGCCTCTTGATCACTGACTGGGATATCAGTTGTTGAGGCTGATACGGCGTCTGACCACTCTCATGGTACAGAAATGTTTCCTATTGCCCAGTCTGACCTTGCCCTGGTGCAGCTCTGTGCTGTTCCTGTTCTGCCACTGGTTCCCAGGAGCAGAGCCTGGCATCTCCCTCTGCTTCCCCTCCTCAGGGAGCTGCAGGGAGCAGTGAGGTCACCTCTTCACCTCCTCTTCCCTAGACTGGGCAACCTGAATGTCCTCAGCCTCTCCTCATAGGGTATGCCTTCCCATTCTGTTAGCAGCTTTCTTGCCCTCCTCTGAGCTCTTTCAAGTACCTTAACATCCTTTTCATATTGTGGAGCCCAGAACTGCACACAGTATTTAAGGTGAAGCCAAACCAATCCTAAATAGTGAGAGAATCATCTCTTGTGAGGTTGGTGTTAAAACTGTGCTGTGCCCTCCACTTTCCTGCTTCTTCAAGAATAGAAAGGGTTAGAGAAGGCTGAGTGTGATCAGCACAACCATGGAATAGCTTTAGAATAATGACAGCTAAAGGAACCAGTATGAGAAAAAAAAAACCATCAACAAAACTATTGGAAGTGCAGTAGATGCCTGTAAAATCCCAAATAGCCTGCAAAGTCATTTGCAACTTTTAGCAGAAGAGGCTATAGCAGAAAGTAACAAAAGTTGTTTTGGCTCAGTTGGGGCCTTGAATGTGCAAGGAAATGGTAAGAATTCACTCCTGCTTTTAGCATGTGATTTCTTGCTTCAGGCTGTCTCAGTATCAAAGCAATGGAAGGTGAGAAAAGTGGTACCAGTTCTTAAGAGACTTCAAAAAATACCAGTCCCTGGCACTGACATGTACATCACAAATAGTAAGGAATGTGGTAAAGAGTGTTAGAGGAAATGGGGTTAGAGGACTGATGAGCGAGAGTAATCTAATGCTAGTTATTATGGCTTTTATAAGGGCAATCTGATGTGTAGAGTTCTTGGAAGGAGTTTTTGAGCCTGTGTGCAAAGGCTCTATAAATCATGTTTTGATAGTAATTTCTAAAAGACATTGGGCAGACCTTGCTAGGTTTCTAGTCAAGCTAAGCTCGCTGGGGATAGCAGGGAAGCTTCTCAGATGAATAAACAGATAGTTAATAAGTGAGAAGTGGAAGCTATTTAAAGGAGGGTACTGGTGTAATTAACAGAGGCCTGGGTTTGAACCAGGTTCTTCCAGATGGTCAGAAAATCATTTGGAAAAGAGAGTAAATACCAAAGTGATGAGTGTCACTTATGCATACCAGTAAGTTGTGCTAAATAACAAAGAAAAACTGTTGACTTAATGGAAATGAATGGGTAAGAAAATAGCAGATGAAATTCAGTGTAGGTAGCATCTCATGTTGTGTATGCAGAAAAGGAATCTGAATCTAAACTCTGTGACGGGCTTCATCTTGGCATTAGAATAGATTGTTCTGAGAGAGCTTATATTCAGTTCTCAGTAACACTCAGAAAGCAAACAAAACCATAAGGATAATTTCAAGTACTATTAGAAGATAAACATGTGAATCTGTGTGATGCATATTTCTTAAGTACTGTTTATAGTTTCATACCTGAATCATAATAAGGATAAATTGAAATCAGGAAAAGTGTGTGTGTGTGTGGGG
>JACDJE010000125.1:669436-734242 GCA_016647715.1 Pavo muticus | reverse complement strand
GGGGGTGGGATAGCAAGGAAGCTACAGATATATCGACTTCTAGATACAGGAAGATTAAGTAGACTAGGACAGCACGTTCTGCAAATGAGAGGACTGACATGTACATGACATCTTTAAAATCAAAAGTAGAACTGCAAAAAATTGTTTTCTGCTTTTTCTAACACGAAAATGAGAAACTGCCATATGAAGTTAGCAGATGGGAAATTTAAATGAGCAAAACAAATAGTTCACATCATTGGTGAATTCTTTACCATAAGATATGTATAATCCAAAAGCTTATGTAGTCAATAAGTAATGGGGCAATTCATGAGAAGATGTCCAAGGTTACTAAATACCAGGAATGCATTTACTAAAAAGCAAGACTGACTCTTTATTTACTTACATTCTGTTTTGAGCAAGTTCCATGTCAACAGCAGCAGCACAAGTCCTGTTTCTATCAAAGGTGAAAGGAAGTATCATGAGATGAGGCTAACAGAAATGCAATCCTATCATATTTAACTGTCACAACATTAAAATTCCTTTCTGAGCAAAGGAGCTGCTACATCTGCCATGTCACATCCAGTCTGTCTCTTCTCTCTAGAGAGGTGTTACCTGTCCCTTGGTCTGACAGTTAGCTCTGAGAATTCTCTTTCTCAAATGCAGTGCCACTGCAGAAGTAGAGCTACGGTGATCGTTTGCTTCTGGGCCACAAAGGAAAAAGATGACTTAACTGAAAGCTGCAGATAGGATTTTTTTTTGCAGTGAGCCAAAGGTAGTAGGAAATGGCAAATTCTCATTGCCTTCATGCTGAATGTTTCCTGATCATGCTGCTAAAAACAACTGGAATTGAAATGCGAAGAAATAGGTATTTAATCCATGGTAATGTTTATTCATGTCCTAGCGTTGACATCACGTTTCCTTGGGTAATGCATTGCTGCACAGAGCACTTTGCTAGTAGCTTCATTTTTCTCCTGAGGAAATCGGTTCTCAGAAGTGAACAAGCATAAACCATGTGAGCATGTGCGTTTGTACCTGCAGTCTTTTAAAGGAAATAATTTAGTCACTTTGCTTGTTTGTTTTCTGCAGCCCAATGTGGATGTCGCCACTGTGTATAAGCATATCACTGAGCTCCTGCCTAAGCTGTATTTAAGCCAGACACTGCAGCAAGTCTGCATTCTGGAACTGGCACTTCGCTGTTGTGTCCATGTCTTCTGGTGGGCATTGAACTCTGTGTATCATAAGTACCATTTTTCATATGTCCTAGTGTACAGGAACGCCGAGCTGAAATTAAGGCTTTATATTTAGAATAACTAACCAACTACAAGGTTCAACCAGATCAGTGTCAAAATTACATGTGCCACTGTGGTAGATTTAAAGAAATTTCAGTTACCAAGCCAAAAACAGCCTAGGAAACAGCTGGTGTGATTTTGTGACATTTGCTTTTCATTTCTTGGTACCTTCTACAGGCAAGATGGAGACTCAAGATGCACTTGATCCTCATCACCATAGTTCATTATCTTTTTTTGTGTGAAAGCTTCTCTCAGCCAACTTATTCTTAGAATAAATTGTTTTTGTAAATTTTATTCCAGCTAATCATGTCCGTATTTGAGAACAGTATGAAAGAAAGAGGCATCACTGAAAATGAAGCTTTTGACTGGGAGAAGGCTGGTACGGATATCTTGTTGTCCACTAGCACTTCTACTCCACCACAGCAAAACACCAGGCAAACAGCAGCCATGTTTGGGTGAGTACTACAGTCATGCCAGTCAGACTATGGGGGTGCCCACTAACAAATTCATTACCTAAAGATTCAAAGGCTGTTGTGATCCTGGAAGGTAGGAACTACATGGCATGATTTGACTTTAGGCACATTAGCATGTATCTGAAAACACATTTTCTACTTTGGATGAGTCTGTCAGTTGAAGTTACATTAAAGAATGCCTTTGACTGGGATTAATGGAATCTGTATGCCACATTATATCACACACACACAGCTGGAGCTTCTGTAAGAGTGCTTACAGAAAGGCAGTTGCCCTGCTGTGGAATGGGTTTCTGGTGTAGAGCTGAACTCATCAGAGTGCATACTGCCCAACCTACTTCATGGTTCCCCAGCCCTCACAGGGTGTTTCATTTGCTGGTGCAGCAGTACGTGAAACTTGTTGCTCAGAGTTGGAAGTCAGTCCAAATGGTGAGCTGCAGTCTGTTCTGGTGCTTTTGAAGGAGTAAGAATCCATAGTAATATTACTGAGGATAGAAACTGTGAAGCCTATTAAACCTCATTGTCTCATGGAAAGATGGAGGGTTTTTAAGCCAAGTACTGTATAATGTGCACTCCTGGGATCTTCAGAAGAAGTTCACAGCCTGGGAATTGAATGTCCCAAAATGCTTTCACGGATCCCTCCCATTGTCTTAGTGACTGTATGCTAGGTGGAATCTTTCTGATCTGTTTCATATTGTGATATCTGCTTTTTTTTCCAGAAATACACTAAAAACTGCTAAGGAATTTCTGTGGAGCAGTGTGATAGGCCACGTTCTTTAATTACTATTAATATTACCTTTCTTGTTTTTTCCATAGGGTGGTTAATGTCACTCCAGTACCAGGAGATTTGCTTCGTGAGAACACTGAGGATGTCTTACAGGGTGAACATCTGAGTGATCAAGAGAATGCTCCTCCCATCCTGTCAGGCCGGCCAGCAGAAGGTCTTGGCCAGACACCGAACACCGCTTTCAATGAGGCTGAAGTTTGGGAAGAGACAGATGTGAATCGCAACAAACTCAGGATCAGCATCAGCAAAGTAAAGAGCATATGTTTATTTCTTGTGGCTTCTGGTCTCAGGGCAATGAATTCGCAGACTGCTATAAGCAGCCTGGATCCACTGCTGTATCATCCGACGTAGTACAGAACAAACAGCACCATTTTCTCTATGGAAATGGGGAATGACAGTTTTTTCAGAGTGGAAGCCATTGGAATTAATTTGGATCTGTATGCAAAATACATTGTGAGCCCAACAGTGCTAGAGTGAATCGTTCCTGTAACCACTACATCGTGATGTAGCATCTTGGTACTTCAAGCAGTGGTGTTCTAGTCCTTGAGTAGCTGATACGGTATCAGATATGTCTCATTTTTGGAAATTATAAGCCAAAATTTTACTGCATCCCAATCTCTCAGGCAAATAATTTCGATCTGAGGTGCCTTATTGTCCTTGATCTTGATTCATCACTGGTTGAATTTGTCTTCCAGTTGTTTAACTGTCCTTTCTAAGGGGTAGCTCTATGAATGGCATATGGATTCATGCTTGTTAAGAGAAAGGAGGCTCTACTTAATATTTTGGTATTTTTGCATTCCAAGGTCATATTAGGCTTTGTAGCCTACATTACATGTACACTGCAGTTGGTTTTCCTTATAACCCTTAAGCTATTTTTTCAGTTCTTTCTTGTAGAAGTGACTGGATGATGAATTCATTGTAAGTGTTATTTGAGGGTTTACCAGTTCATTTATTTATTAGATCAATTTGCATATTGTAAGTAAACTAGTATTTGTTGTGTTGATCTTGATTCTTATTTCAAAATCAGAATATCACAT
This sequence comes from Pavo muticus, assembly GCA_016647715.1. Lineage (NCBI taxonomy): Eukaryota > Metazoa > Chordata > Aves > Galliformes > Phasianidae > Pavo > Pavo muticus. Next base: position 730,680 of record JACDJE010000125.1, on the reverse strand, counting down.
GGCATGACACCAAATACAAACAAAATCTGTCACCAGGGAAACCTGCATTGGCAGGCAAACTGTCAGTTAGCAGACAAATATTGGCAGACTAGCATTAATTATATGGTAAAGCTACCAGCCTGCTGGGTCTGACCAGAATTCACTTCAGTCTATACACAGACACAAAGTTAGTCCTTTCTTCAGCCCTTCCCACCGATATCTATGCTATCCTGAATCTTATTAGGAAAGATTATTTTAAGACCAGAAAGCCTCTCACCTAACTTACGTGATATTCTCCAGTGCTTCCAATTTGGATCAACATGTTATTTGCATGAAACATTACCTGAAGAGTTTCCTCAATACTGAGAATTATAAATTAAGTTCAAATCACTTCTTCATCTGTCTCTGGTAAATTACACGTGTGCATTTGCAGAAGTTCTCATCTGAAGGCACATGGAATAAGAAAAGCTTGATAGAGCGAGGCCTTTCTTTTTCCACAACTTACAAAAACAAAAAAGATTATTTCACAGAAATCCTGGTAATTCCTATCTGTTCTTTTGTTCCTTAGAGCCACAAGGTGCCTTGATGCTCTTCAGTCAGACTAAGATGTGTACAAGGGAGTTCTAACTGTCCTTTCCTCATGCTAGTTGTATGTCATGTCTAGGTACTCAGTGCTATCATTCACAAGGCTGTCATAACAGCAACTACAGGCAGGAGAGATTTCTACAAGATCCACAGCATGACCAGGTGACTCTCCTGCTAAGGGCTGTGCTATTTCTTATCAGTTTACTGGCAGAGGAGTTCAGAGGAGTCAGCATGGCAATGAGCACTTCAGTTCTGACAAGCTCAGTGGATACACAGCAGTCAATAAAATAGAGCCCAGGACATTATGCTTTCCAAAGCAGAAGTCTGGCCTTTCTGTCAGCAAGGGTTATCTTTAGTCTGACTCTTGCCTGTCCTTTCTCTCTGCTAGGGCTGTTCTCTTTGCTTTGATTGTTCTCTGATAAGGAGTCAGTTTTCATTGAAGTCACTATCACCACAAGGAGAAATAAGAGGCTGCAGATTTGATCTGTAGGGATGAAGCTTCACCTGTCCTTGCAATCTCAGGCATACTGTGTGTCTTTCAGAATGACATAGGCAGCTGGTTTGTAAAACACCTTTCTATTCCCAGTTTCAACATCCTTTGTTTTCCAGTTTTGTGGAACTAGAATTAACTCTCACTGTCCCTGTCCAGCTCTTTGCTTTTAGGCAATGATCTTGCTGTCTTTTTTTAGTTCCCAGTACTTTCCCAGGATGTACTAGGGAGAATTGTTTTTCTCTGTTCACATAGTTCAAATCTTGTTCTGTCCCATTTCTCTCATTTCTCTGCTAAGGATAGTTTCCTTGCTCGTTGTCACAGAGAAAGGTTCTTTCACTGTTGGATCAAAGTTCTCATTCTTTGTTGGTTTTTTTTTTCAGAAGTTTTTTCTTTCTCTCTTGCACCTTCTCCCAGTTCTCTGCTCTTGGATCTTGCCAAGTTGCCTGTTTCCCTACAAGTACAACATCGGTATTTTGTTCCTCCCCCAAAGATATTTGTCACCATGCTTGAAATCAAGAATTGACTTAGTCATATCATGTCCATCCAAAGTAGAAGTATGTACATTCAATACATGAGTATAAGCAAAAATGTAGATTTCGTACACATTTGCTTTGGCTCTTGGGCACCATAGATTAACAGAATTTGTGCTTGCAGTAGTTTAGTCCATGATAATTCCAGGGTAACTAAAATGCAAATGCCATCTTGTAGAGGTGTTTAAATATTTGAATTGATTTAAAATCCGTTCCTTGTTTTAATACTGGATAATTGCCGGGGCATGTAGGCCCTTGTGTTACTTCATAGGTTGTTTCTGTAGATTGTGAAAATGCAGCTGAAACTGTATCCTGGAAGAATGCACAGAGCAACAGTGAAGGATGGGAAATCAAAGTTTGTGATTGGTTTTCAACATTCTCTGTGTTTATTCCCTGCAGACTCAGTGCATGGTGGAAGAAGATCAGAGAAATGGGGTCTGCCCCAGCTCCCCTGTCCGAGTGCCTCCAGAGTCCCCTACTGCACAAGCGCGCTCCCTAAGATATCGCCGTGTCAACAGCCCTGAGTCGGAACGCCTCTCTACAGCTGATGGCAAAGCAGATCTACATGAAAGAAGGTTTGCTTACCCTCTAACCTCCTGCTACTTGTAGCTGTGCCTTGATTGACTGTTGAGGCCAACCTGATCATTAGATAAATGGGCACTGAAAGGTCCTTTCTAGGTGGAGGAGTCAGTGCCTTTGCGACCTTTGTGATGAGATGCTTTTGTCTGTTAATAAGGCCAGTTAGTGGGAAGGGTTCCTGGGTGGGAATACTTCCACAGGTAAAGAGTGGGACGTTAGTCAAAGAAAAAGCAAAGTATTAGATCAGAGATGAAGTTAGTAGTCTTAAAGCTTTTTGCTGACCTTAGGTGGGAGAGAAGAACGGATCTAGTTAGGATACATATAGAGATGCATGTATTTTAAGAGCTAGCTGACAGATTCTCATCTGGTCAGTTTCATTATTTCATTTGCCCAGAGTTGTGGTGGAAGCTCCATCCCTGAAGACATCCGAGGTCAGGCTGGACAGGGCTCTGAGCATCTGATGGAGCTGTACGTGTCCCTGTTCATTGCAGGAGAGCTGGACTAGGAGGCCTTCAAGGATCCCTTCCAACTCAAATTATTCTATGAGGATTATTTTTCAATAATAATAGTCATCATCCTCATCATTTTCAGCATATAATGTTGCATTTGTTTGCATTTGCAAAGTATGCATTGCATCCAGAAGGCAGAGCCTGATTTTGAGGCTTGTAGGAGTACTTATCTCAGATCCACAGTGAAGAAATGGTCAAGAAGCACAGAATAATAAAAATAATTAAAATAAGCAGTTTAAAGTATTGTGTGCTGAGGAATGTGAGTTATGAGATATAGACCTCTGATGCTGATAACCCTCTTCATGCTCTTCATTACTCCCTCTTCCTCTTACGATTGAAAGTCAGGACATGGACTGTGCTTACAGATCTTACTGTCAAAATGACCCCTGTAAAACAGGTAGGGAAGAGACAAGTCTTCTTCTCTGTCAGAGAAAATCTAGCGGAGTTCAGCTAGGAAGAAGAGTCACAGGGAGGCACAAGCTGGAAATGAGGAAGGATCTAAAAGTACTAGAGAGAGGATGAGCCCCTAGTATTACCTCCAGTTTGTTAGGTACTGGTTTATTCTGGATGGATGGAGGAAGCTGTAATACTTGTCTGTATTTCAGAAATGATTGTATGTGTTACTATTAATAATTTGGAGACTGAAAAGCAAATCTTGGTTCTTGTTAACTTCTTTCTTTTCTTGTCCTCTTTAAAATACGAAGGGAAAAAAGCCATTTATAATAGTCAGCAGCACTATTCTTGTACATTCACTGAAAGGTTTTAACTCCTTCCTCTATTTCTCCTATTCTTCCCTATCTTTTCAGCATCATGCTATCTTAATGTAGGAAATGTGTAATACCCAGGAGGCATCCCTTTCTGCTGTCCTCTTCCCTCAGCCCATATTTTTAAAACAAAAATCTTTTTGTCATCTTCCAAGTAGCCTCCCTCAGCATGGTACAAGTATGGTCTCTCTCTGCCACACTGTCTTCTATTTATTCTTCACTCTCCTTTTCACAGTAGACTTGCAGCGCTTCCTCTGGATTCCTGGAGTAAATTCTTCCACTCCAGGAGTCTCTGCTGGGGAAAGGAGAGAGACATTGATTAAATCCCGTCAGCTTCTTTTTTTTTTTCTTTTTTTTTTTAAATAAGAGCTCGTTAAAATGCAATTTTTGACGCACATGCAGTGTGTGAGGGCTACTGTTCAGTCTTACCTTGTCTAAGTCTTCCTTGTTCACAATAGCATGCTTTGTTTTTAAGTATTTAATAAAAGCACCCTTACTTCTTTCGGATCCATCAGATGGTTTATGCTGAGATCTTTGTTTTCACATACTTCTTTCTCTATATCCGCCCTTGGTTCACCACCTTCCCTGTTTCCTCTTTCTTCACCAAAAATTGCTCATTTTGACTTACAATTCCTTCTGTCTCATCTCTGACCTTCCATTGTGCCAAAGACACCCAGCTCTGCTTAGTAATCCTCACCCTGTGGTCAGTCACCTTTGTGTTTTCCCTTGAAGATTTTTCCCCAGAAGAACACACAAGGCTTCTTCTGACAGACCTCGAGACCGCAGGTTCAAACATGGTCTCTACCAGGCGGCGGGCTTGCCCCAGGAGGACTGTGGCGACCCAGACAGAGGGCCTGCCAAGAAACGTAGCGGTTCAGGTCTCTGGCTGTAGGGAGTGCCTGAGCCTGCTGCTGCCAGGGGAGAATGGGAAGGATGCCACTTGTGCGAGGTGCGAGCAGGTGGACGAGCTGCTCAGCCTGGTGGTGGAGCTTAGGGAGGAGGTAGAGAGATTAAGAACCATCAGAGAGTGTGAGCGGGAAATTGACTGGTGGTGTGACTCTCTGAGAGAAGGACACAGAGATTGCACCCCCCAAACTGTAGTGGACCCTCTCCCTTGCCGCAGTCAAACTGAGAGAGCTAGCTTGAGGGCGGAGGAGGAATGGCAGCAGGTCCCAGCTCGGCGATGCGGGCAACCCCCATCCCGACCTACCTCGGTTCCCCAGCTGCCTCTATGTAATAGGTTTGAAGCCCTGAAACTGGAGGGTGCGGTGACTGAGGATGAGGTGGGAGAACTACCTCCAAGCGTTCCCAAGGAGAGGCATCCAGCTCCACGCTTAAAGACTGCCTCCTCCAGTAAAGAAAGGAGGGTGATAGTCATAGGAGACTCCCTTCTACGAGGAACTGAAGGCCCAATATGTCGGCCTGCCCCCACCCGTAGGGAGGTGTGCTGCCTCCCTGGGGCCCGGGTCAGGGATATTTCTAGGAAACTTCCTAGTTTGATCCGCTCCTCTGATTATTATCCCTTATTGATAGTTCAGGCTGGCAGTGATGAGGTCACTGACGGAAGCCTGAGGACTATGAAAAATGACTTTAGGAGACTGGGGAGGTTAGTTGAAGGAGCAGGCGTACAGGTAGTATTTGCCTGTATTCCTACAGTGGCAGGGAAGGATGCTGAGACGACCAGAAGAACACACCTTATAAACACGTGGCTGAAAGGCTGGTGCAAAAGCAAGAATTTTGGGTTCTTTGATCATGGGGCGGTCTACTCGGCACCTGGCCTGGGGTCTGCTGATGGGTCTCACCTGTCTCGAAGGGGGAAACGGATCCTTGCCCAGGAGCTGGCAGGACTTGTAGAGAGGGCTTTAAACTAGATATGAAGGGGGTAGGGGATAAAACCAGGCCTGCTAGAGATGAGCCTGGGGGAGCGGCAATGGGATTAGGGATGAGGCGAGGGGCTCGGCTGAAGTGCATCTACACCAATGCACGCAGCATGGGCAACAAACAAGAAGAGTTGGAAGCCATGGTGCGGCAGGCAAGCTATGACCTAGTCGCCATTACGGAAACATGGTGGGACTGCTCCCATGACTGGAGTGCTGCAATGGATGGCTACAAGCTCTTCAGGAAGGATAGGCAAGGAAGAAGGGGTGGCGGTGTGGCTCTGTATGTTAGAGAGTGCTTTGATGCTACTGAGCTTGTGGCTGGGGATGATAAGGTTGAATCCCTATGGGTAAAGATCAGGGGAAGGGCTGACAAGGCAGACATATTGGTGGGCGTCTGCTATAGACCGCCGAACCAGGATGAAGAGACAGATGAGGTGTTCTATGAGCAGCTGGCAGAAGCTGCGAGATCGCCGGCCCTTGTCCTCATGGGGGACTTCAACTTCCCTGACATATGCTGGGAATACAACGCAGCGCAGAAGAAGCAGTCTAGGAGGTTTCTGGAGTGTATGGAGGATAACTTTCTGATGCAGCTGGTGAGAGAGCCTACGAGAGGAGCTGCCCCGCTAGACCTGCTGTTCACAAACAGAGAAGGTCTGGTGGAAGATGTGGAGGTCGGGGGCTGTCTTGGACAGAGTGACCATGAGATGGTAGAGTTCTCGATTCTTGGTGGAGCCAGGAGGAAGAACAGCAAAACTGCTACCTTGGACTTCCGGAGGGCGGACTTTGAATTGTTTAGAAGACTAGTAGGGGGAGTCCCCTGGGATTCAGTCTTAGAGGGTAAAGGGGTCCAAGACAACTGGTTGCTCTTCAAGAAGGTAGTCTTACAGGCGCAGGAGCAGGCTGTCCCCCTGAGCTGCAAAATGAGCCGGCGGGGAAGGAGACCGGCGTGGATGAATAGGGAACTATTCTTGAGGCTCCGGGAGAAAAAGAGAATCTACATCCTGTGGAAGAAGGGACGGGCAACTCAGAAAGAGTACAGAGAAGTTGTTAAGATGTGCAGGGAGAAAATCAGAAAGGCGAAAGCCCAGCTCGAACTCAACCTGGCCGCTGGGATAAAAAGAAACAAGAAACCCTTTTACAAATATATCAACAGTAAGAGGAGGACTAAGGAGAATCTCCATTCTTTACTGGATGAGGCTGGGAATATGACTACTGGGGATAAGGAAAAGGCAGAGGTCCTGAATGCCTTCTTTACGTCTGTCTTTAAAGGTCAGACCAGTTATCCTCAGGGTACTCCACTTTTTGACCTGGTAGTCTCGGCTGGGGAGCAGACTAAACCACCCACGATTCAGGAGGAAACAGTCAGAGACCTGCTACTCCAACTGGACTGTCACAAGTCCATGGGGCCGGATGAGATTCACCCGAGAGTGCTGAGGGAACTGGCGGAGGTGATAGCCGAGCCGCTTTCCATCATCTATCAGCGCTCCTTGTTGACTGGTGAAGTACCGGAAGACTGGAGGCTTGCCAATGTGACTCCCATCTACAAGAAGGGCTGTAAGGAGGACCCGGGGAACTACAGGCCTGTTAGCCTGACCTCGGTGCCAGGGAAGGTTATGGAACAGATTGTCTTGAGGGAGATCACGCGGCAAGTGCGGGACAACCGGGGGATCAGGCCTAGCCAGCATGGGTTCACGAAGGGCAGGTCCTGCTTGACCAACCTGATCTCCTTCTATGATCTAGTGACCCGCCTGGTGGATGAGGGAAAGGCTGTTGATGTAGTCTACCTAGACTTCAGCAAAGCCTTTGACACTGTCTCCCACACTATTCTCCTGCAGAAGCTGGCAGTCCGTGGCTTGGACAGGTACACTCTTGGCTGGGTAAGGAACTGGCTGGAGGGCCGGGCCCAGAGAGTGGTGGTCAATGGAGCTAAATCCAGCTGGCGACCGGTCACGAGTGGTGTTCCCCAGGGGTCGGTGCTGGGGCCTGTCCTCTTCAATATCTTTATTGATGACCTGGATGAGGGCATTGAGTGCACCCTCAGTAAGTTTGCAGATGACACCAAGTTGGCTGGAAGTGTCGATCTGCCTGGGGGTAGCGAGGCCCTACAGAGGGATCTGGACAGGCTGGATAGCTGGGCTGAAGCCAATGGGATGAGGTTTAATAAGACCAAATGTCGGGTCCTACACTTTGGCCACAGCAACCCCAAGCAACGCTACAGGCTTGGGGCGGAGTGGCTAGAAGACTGTGTAGAGGAAATGGACCTGGGGGTGTTGGTTGACGCTCGGCTGAACATGAGCCAGCAGTGTGCCTGGGTGGCCAAGAAGGCCAATGGCATCCTGGCTTGTATCAGAAGTAGTGTGACCAGCAGGAGCAGGGAAGTAATTGTCCCCCTGTACTCAGCTCTGGTGAGGCCGCACCTTGAGTACTGTGTCCAGTTCTGGGCCCCTCACTGCAAGAAAGACATTGAGGCCCTGGAACGTGTTCAAAGAAGGGCAACAAAGCTGGTGAGGGGTCTGGAGCACAGGCCTTATGAGGAGCGGCTGAGGGAGCTGGGATTGTTCAGTCTGGAGAAGAGGAGGCTCAGGGGAGACCTTATTGCTCTCTATAACTACCTGAAGGGAGGTTGTAGTGAGCTGGGGGTCGGCCTCTTCTCTCGTGTAACTGGTGATAGGACTAGAGGGAATGGTTTCAAGCTGTGCCAGGGAAGATTCAGGCTGGATATTAGGAAATACTACTTCTCTGAAAGAGTGGTCAGGCACTGGAATGGGCTGCCCAGGGAGGTGGTGGAGTCACCGACCCTGGAGGTGTTCAAGGAACGTTTGGATGCTGTGATGAGGGATATGGTTTAGCGAGAACCATTGGTGATAGGTGGATGGTTGGACTAGATGATCTTATAGGTCCTTTCCAACCTTAGTGATTCTGTGATTCTGTGATTCTGTGATTCTTGTTGAAATCACTTTGTAAAAAAATACTACAAGTGTCTTTCTGGGCATCAGACACTGTGACTGTGCAACAAGCTGCCAGCCTCTGCAGTAGACAGAACTGAATAGGGAGGGAAAGGAAGCAGCAGGTGCAGGCCAAATGAGAAGCATGGACCATAACACTGTGGAACAGAAAGACAAAAGTGCCTCTGGCTTTTCCAGCTGAGATGATGCCAAGGCTGTTGGGGCACAGGGAGCATCCAGGGCTTGTTTGAAAGGTATTTCTGCATGGCTGCATAGGTTGATGCTATTTAGATTGTGAGTCACTGAACATTATACTGCCCTTTGTCAGTGCATATGTGACATGTTTCCTTCCTGCTCCTCCAAATTCTTTTGAGGTCACCTACACCTTTGTAACATTTCAGTGAGATTCCTGCTGTCTTCAGAGAGCTCATGTAGCCGCCACAGAAACCTCAGTGGCCACCTTGGAGAGCACAGTGCAACTGAAGGGGTATAGGAGCCCAGCAATGACATTGTTAAGTCAGACAGTAGATTTAAGATTAAAGTTGTTTTTTTTTCACAAACCAGTAGGAATTCCTAATGGGGAAGGAGTACTTTGATGTGAAGGAAAACTGCTTGGAATCTTGTCAGCTATAAGGAAGAGAGTTGATGGAATTGGTGGCTATCATACAGAATTACTTTAGGAGGAGTAATTCTCTCTGCTACTGTAGGTTCTAAATAAATGTTTTTCCCTAAGCCCATCTTTCTAAAGTACACTAAGAAAGGAGTGAGAGCTATAGAGTTTTTTTCTCAGCTCATTTGCTCTCTAACTTTAACCACAAACATGATGTATTTTTAATGGCTTCATGTTCTGTCTTTAGATCACGAATGGATTTGCCTGGCTCTCCATCACGGCTTGTGTGCTCCTCCCAGCCAGCCCAGATGCTGTCCATTGACACTGGCCAAGTTGACCGGCAGGCAAGTGGTAGGATGGATGTGTCTGCTTCAGTGGAACATGAAGCCCTCAGCAATGCTTTCCGCTCAGTGCCACTTGCAGAGGAGGAGGACTTTGATAGCAAGGAGTGGGTTATCATTGATAAGGAGACAGAGCTGAAGGACTTTCATCCAGGTGCTGAGCCAAGCACCTCTGGCACCACAGATGAGGAGCCTGAGGAGCTAAGACCTATTGAAGATGGTGAGGAGAGAAGGCGCTTGGGGGCAGACGCTGCAGTCAGGCCGAAGACTCACGATGGGCGAAGTCGGGGTATGCAGCCTGTGACTGAGGAGGACAGTTCCCACAGACATGAAGGACCTTCTCAAACAGTATCTGACAGTAAACATGAACAGCAGGCAGGAAGTCCAGCCCACTCCCCCCTACACTCAGCACCAGCTATCCGACAAAGGAGACGAGAATCTGAACCTACTGGTCCTCAGAGACAGGTAAGATCCTTACTCTGGTCTGTATCTCATTGCCTAGCGTAGCAAAATTATCGTCTTGGGAAGCCTCAGCTATGCTGGAGAAATCTGAGGTTCCAAGCATGGATGCTCTTGTGAAACTTTCTGACAATACTTGCAAATGTTGTGAACACCTTCGAGGTGCTCCCTGTAGCTGGTAGTGTTGTCCACTACTAAGGGCATATTGTTGTCAAGATATTTTAGCAATTTTGGCACAGATACAAGAGATGAGCACATTTCTGGTTGTGCGTATCTTTAATAAGTCCTCTTATTATTGTCCCTCAGTGATTTGTTAATAACTGCTTAGTTGTGTGGAGGTGTTACTACCACGTCTCCTCACAGTTTCTCAGCAGCAGCAGCAGCAGCAGCAATACATGACAAGAGAATGCTGCCTAATGTAATCATACATCATGGATAGGCCTGCAGCAATGCACAGCATAAAGTAACTCCCTGAAATTAAACTTTCTTTTGAATACCTAATAAAATCCCAGAGTAACCAGCACATACGCACCTCATCAACCTTACTTCCAGTGATCAGCATTATTGTTACCAGGCATTTAACTCACAGAAATGTCATTAGATACTGTGTTTTTTTCCAAACAATTGTAGAGGGCTTCATTCATTTGTTTTTTGTTTTTTGTTTTCCCTGTGGTCCTCTGAAGACATAAAGAACTTCAGTTTTTAGGAAAAGGTAATATCTTTTATTAGATTACCTGAAGAAACATGATACACTGTTAGCTCAGATTACCTGTGTCATATCTAGTCTTCATTTCTCAGACATTCAGAATAAGGCTGTCTCAATACTGTAGAGTGTTAATTGCAAAAAAAAGAAAACAACAATAAAATTGCTCTCCTGAGAGCTGAAATTTGTATGCTAGTGATGATCTATCATGCATGTGCAATCCATAAGTGAAGGAAACAACAGACAAGTCTCGGACCATGTCGCAGAAATACCCTCTCATGGTAGGTGCCTTTGCGGTCTTGTTTGCCTCTGGAAGATGGTAGCTCCATTTTCCATTCCTTCTTGGCCTTTGTCTCTAAGGAATTGTTCACAGGATTGGATCCTTCTGCACAGGCCCTGCCCAGATTCTGTTCATCTCTGGATCCCAGAGAGTAATTTAAAAAAGAAGGTGGAGGTGTTTGCTGTAAAAAGCCAGTATTTGGAATGACCTAGATGTCTTGAGATTGCATAGGCAGGACCAGCAAAGTTGAAAGAGCTTCTGTGTGAATTTGTTCTGTATCCTTATTAAACTGATCAGTGCAAGATGCTCATAATGCAATGAGTGTGGCACAAACCAGCTGGTAAGAACCAGCAGGGACGCTTCACTGGCATATTTTACATAGCTAAAAAAGGCTGGAGCAAGGATAGTAAGTGCTGTGTGAAATGACTGAGGGAGTTGGGTATGATGCTGCATGAAGGCTGCTTAGCACAGCACAATGATGCTTTAAAAAAGGTCACCCTAGCAGGCAAAAAAAGAAAATTCACTTCCTTTCATTAAATAAAGATAATGTGGTTGTGGGTGGTCACGTAATGTTTCAGACACCCTTGGCTTTCCAGCAGTCTGTGCCTTTCTTTGTTCTTCAGTTCTGAAATACTCCCTGGTTACTACTGAGCCTAGCTTTTTATGTAGCTGGACCGACACTGGACTTGTTTGAGTGCCTGGGGTTTACTTATGCTTCCTTTGATGTCTGGATCCTTCAGTTGCCTCTACATACACAGCTTTGTAAATCACTCGTATTTTTCAATTTCATCACAAAACCAACTGCTAATTCTCTACGGAAAGATAACTTGGTGCATGAAGGAAAGAAGGACCCTCTTCTTTGGTACTGCAAAGCTGGAGACACAGATGATAAGAGCTGCAAACAGTTGCCCAAGGGCTTCGTTTATGAAAATACTGAGGGCCTCCTCACTGTCAGTGTTCTCTGCAGCTCAGGCTTGGGTTTCTTCTAGGTTTGCATGAAACTATAATTTGATAATGTATTCCTGATTTAATGCTTTCTTCTGTTCCTCCAGTATATGCCATTACTGGCAAAAAGACAGTAACCTCTTGATTATCACAGAATCATAGGATAGTTGAGGTTGGACCATCCAGTCCCATCTGCTGCTCCAGGATGGGTGAACTAGAGCAGGTTGCTCAGGACTGTGTCCAGTCCAGAATACGTGTGGATGGAGGCATCACAGCCTCTCTGGGCGATATGCTCCAGTGTTAAGTTCTCCATATTGGTAAAACAAACAAACTAACCAAAAAAACCCAAACCTCTTTTTCTTTTATTTAAACTGAATTTTCTGTATTTCAATTTCTGTCTATTTCCTCTTGTCCTTTCACTGGACATCACTAAGAGTCTGGCTGCATCTTCTTCCTCCTGTCAGGTGTCTACATACATTGATAAGGTCCTCCCTGAGCCTCATCTTCTCCAGGCTAAAAAGCCTTAGCTCTCTCCATTTTTTTGCTCCAGTGGGGGATGCTCCAGCCCCTTCATCATTCAGTGGACTATCTTTAATTGCTCTATGTGTCTCTCATATGGGAAGCTTAGAATTGGACCCAGTGCACTAGGTGTGGCCCCACCAGCACTGAGAAGAGGGCAACAGTCATCACCCTCCATCTGCTCAGAACGTTCCTAACGCAGCCTAGGAGGCAGTTAGCCTTTTATGCAGCAAGAGCACACTGATGGTTCATGTTCAACTTAGTGTCCACCAGGATCCCCAGGCACTTCTCTACCAAACTGCTATCAACTGGGGGTGCAATCTGTCCAATCATTTAGGTCACTAATGAAATGTTCCTAATATCATCCCCTGGGCTTCATCACCAGTGACCGGAAGTTCAGACAGTTTTCAGTCCAGCTCAGTGTCCACTTATCTCGCCTATACTTCATCATTTTGTCTATGAGGATGTTTTGGAGACAACATCAAAAACCTTGCTGAAGTTGAGATAAGCAACCTTCTCCCTTCTCTCCTCACCCAGTGAGCCAGTGATCTCATCACAGAAATCTATCAGGTTCACGAGGAAGGATTCAGCCTTCATGTATCTGTGCTGATGTCTCCCAGTTACCTTTTTCTTAATGTATGTGGAAATAGCTTCCAGGAGGATTTGCTCCACGACCTTTCCAAGCTGACCAGAGTGTAGTTTCCCAGGTTGTCCTCATCTACAGCTCAGATGTTTGTTCGAATGTTTGAATTTGTTGTAAGAAATACTGCAAGTGTGAGGGAAGGTGGTGTGCGAGGGAGCACAATATGAATGAATGGTGCTGTGGGCAAAATGAAGTATAGAAGAGGCTTTTAGTTGCCTGAGAGAATTTCTGGTTCGGGAGGTATTTAAGAGATGTGTGGATGTGGCACTAAGGGGCATAGTGATGGGACTCAGTAGATCAGATTAATGATTGGACTTGATATTGAACGTGTTTCCCAACGTAGATGATTCTGTAATTCTCTATTCTCATATATTAGATATCTTCTATTTTCAAATGATAATGAGACAGCTACAACAGAGCATAGACTCAGGGGAAATGCTGCTACAGAAGCAGCACAGGATTGTCATGAAACCGTATCCAGTTGAAGCCCTTCTGTCTGTGTACCACTTAGTGAAGCACTGAGCATACAACAAGCTATTTAACAGAGCGTTTAGGTGTATTAATATATGAATTTTAATAACTTAGTAACAGATCTATGCTTATGTCTGCATGCTAACATGCAGATGAAGCTGTAGAAATAGCTAAAAATGTGTAGAAAGATCTTGAACTAGCACTTCTGTTTACACATTAGTTCTGGTGCAAGATTTCTGTTATTTTTGAAGTGTTTTTGTCCACACTTAGCAATATCATTTAAAAATTTGTCAAGTTCTTAAATATGCTGACTAAATTCACTGCTACTTGACAAAGATGGCAAGTTACTTCTGCCTTCTGCATTGGGAAGAAATACAAACATTCACACGTTTAAAAGTTTTAGCCATTGCTTCTGTCTGTAGGTCTGCACACATGAGTATTTCTTGACTCTGAATCTCCTTTGCTGCCAGAGCAACTGGTGTTCTAGAAAATGTTTTGAGACTTGTCTGCCTAAAACATTCCTGCCTAAGTGGTGTTCTATCTAAGAAATACAAAAATGTGAAGCAACACTGGGAGATTGAATTAACTTTTCCTTACCTATTCTTGGATATATTCTGCGGAGTTCACAGGGTACTTTGCTTACACTGTGTCTTGCAATCCCATCTCCTGGAGTCAGGAGTTTATCCTTTAGTTAAGATCTCAATGTAAGGTCCACTGATGTATTTCCTTACCAGCTTAGCTGTGTTGTTAGAATCATTCTTTATAAAATCCTGCTTGGACAGGATTTTATGAATGTTAGGTCTCTTTTCTCTTTTAGCCAGCCTCCCACAGCCAGGAGAATACCACATATGGACTTTCTTAAAGTTGTCCATGTCTTGACCCTAAGAAATCAGCACTTGTGAAGCCTAGAAACTCTTCTCAGTCGTATCTCACCCTTGGCATCTTTGCTGAGAGGTCTCACAAGTGTGCTCAGCATGAAGACTCATGTTGGCAATAACATGGGTAAGACAGGGGGCAGTTAGAACACATTGGGCTGCCTGGGCCAGCTTCACCTGGAAGCCCAACTTTATCTGTTGTCACTGAATTTATTCTGTAAAAATCTGTGCTGAAATCCTCACTGAGCCAAGAAAATTCTCTGTTCTGGTACTGAGTCCAGTGCCCTCATGCTCTTGAACCTCATCATCACCTTGTTTGAGGGATGCAGGAGTTGTGATGTTGCCTGGTGTCCTTGGGAGCAGCCTGTCCTTGCTGGTGACCCCTGCGTGCTGCTGCTTTCCTTCATTGATTCGAGGTCATGGCAATTATTCTTCAGAAAGAGGCACAGAGACATGGGAGAGGGCTGTCTCACAGAACAGGGATCTAGCATTTGAGGTGATCTGTACTGCCTTTATGAATCATGTGTTGTAGTGTCCTGGGTTGCCCCTAGATCTGTTACCTGAAGTTTCGTTTGATTTGCACTGGAGACTGAAAGCTGGGCAGGACATTTTCTGGATTACATTTTGAGCTCTTTGACTACAGACCCTGGAGCAGTGATGAGGGAAATCCTTAGCACTCCCAGAGTACAGGAGGCAGCAGAAGGAGATGACAGAAACTACCACCTCGCTGGCTCTGAGACAAAGAGCTGGGTTGAAAGAGCTGAGCAATGAGCTGAAGCAGAACAGCAGGCTGTCAGATTCACAACATTGAGCAGAGGAGGTAGGCCAAGGGAAGAAGGCAGCAAGGAAATGAGGTATGAATAGGTGCTGTGTGTCTTGCTTTCCTTTTCATTCTACAGCAACATCTGTGGGCTACCCTGTGGGACCATTTCTCTGTAGTGAGCAATGGGCATTTGCAGAAAATTGCTAATTAATTTAATGTATTATTCTAAGTCTGTTGAGCTCTGTCAACACCACATTTCTCTGGGACTTTGCATGAGAGATGTCACACTGCTCCTGTCCAAACAGAACAGGATAGGGCTGATGGAGGGTGGTCCAGCCTGACTGCTGCCAAGGGCAAAGAGATGAAGAGGGGCAGCACCTCCAGCTTTGACTGTGTAATTCAAGCACTAGTACATCCATTAATGTAAGTGGCATGTTTGTAACCTCAGCTTCTGCCAGGAGGCAGCAATATCTGAGTTTGCTTGGTGGTGAGGGGTTGAAATTTACCCCTTTGTGACCTGGGCAAGGTCCTTGGTTCTGTGCTGTAAAGGAAGTCCATTGAGATAGTTGGAGTGATCCTTTTTTTAGCTGAGAAGGCTTTACCATGTTGGTATGATACATACAGTGAAAATCATACTTTATGTTTAGCGTGGAACAGATAATAATTATAAGAATTCCATGTATGTATTCGTGCAGCCTGCAAACAATATACCCAGGACTGAATTTGTATGCCATCTACACAAAGAAGAGATGATTGCCCTTCTCCGAAATTAGAGTTGCTGTCTATAATTTGTCTCAGATACTGAGTGACAGCATTATACATTATTATTATCTGAGAGTCTGATCTGTGCAGTGACGTGCAGTACATTTAGGACTGTGAATAATTGCTTTTCACATTTAATGCCCACCACAAGCTGAGTAGTTTTCAGATTCTTATGAAGATAAGATATCAGCCTCAAAACGCTGCAGAGATATTGAAGGTGATAGAAAAGATATGAGACTGGATGAAGTTCAGTTCTTCTCCTCATATAATTTGCAAGGGCAACATCTCTAGTCAGCTAAAGAGAATAGTATTGGCTTATGAAAGTAAAATATTGCCTTTTCACATTTTCTGGTTATACTTTGAAACCTGCAGAGATTTCTTGAAAATAAATGCAGTACGAGGAAGGGAATGAATTTGAAAGGAAACGTGTAATTCCAGGAAAAATTGCCTGTTTTGGAAATGCAGGTTTGGAAACCCCTGTGAAAGCACTAGTTTCATTGCACAGGTAGAAAGGAGAGAAAGAGCTTAGCATTTTCAGGGTGAAGAGTCTGAAATCACTCCCATACTGCCTCTCTCTCCCATTCAGTGCTTAGAGGGAAGGTAGGGACTGCGATCTCATCGTGACGCAAACTCAGACGCTGCCCTCTGTGAGTATACCTTCCTTCCTTTCCTGGCCATACCTGGATCACAGAAGCAGAAAAGGGACCTAAGAGTACATCTTCTCCTCATCCTCTCCTGTGGCTCTATGTTTTCAGTTTCTTACTGAACGATAATTGCACACTGCCTTGCCTTTCCAGCTGCTGCCTCTGCTTACCGAAACTGGAAGCATTAACGCTCCCCCTGCAGGTACTGAGTAGAAGGCAGGAATGTCAGCGTGAGAAAAGGGAACTCCACTAGCAGCCTTCAGAGTGGCCTTTGCAAATCCCTGGAGTGAGTTTTAATAAGATGCATTGAAGGAGTCCTTGAGAATCTCTCACTATTAAATACATACAATTATTTGAGCACTGAATGTTTCACCTTTTCTTTCATACACATGGTTTCCAAGCGTGTTCAGAGTTTGCCTGTTGTCTATATGCAGGATGTATGACTAGCCCAATGACATATCAAATAAGTGATGCCAGAGTGGTGAGGCACGTGGCCTGAAGAGACATTTCCAGTAGCCAGAGGAGGGGACAGATACAGCAAGCCTGACACTGCTGGTGTCACTCGCGGTCGCATGTGGCTGGGGAGAGCATGCCAGGCCCCCATAATTGCAGGCTCCCGTGGTGCCCATGGGATCCCTAGGAATTTATAGGCACAGAGCAGTAAGTTAGCCCAATGTAGAGCAAAAGCATTTTTCATCCGCCAGCGAAGATATCTGCAGCATGCGCATCACAAACCAGGGGCGAGTCAAGTCTTTGCCTGACACCTTTTCCTCCACTCTTCTTGGTCTTTTTCAGTTGGAGGAGGACAGGCCTTCTCAGCACTCCCTCCCGAGGTACAGCCCCCTGAGAAGACTGGCGTCCTCCGTTTTCTCCTCCTCAACCCTGGAGACAGAACACTACCCTCACGTTGGTGGCACTTTCATACAGCGCAGCCGTTCAGCGGAGAGCAGCCCCGTGCGCATGCCCCACCGCAGGCACATGCCCCCCACGGCAGGAAACCACAGACTCATGCCTTCCGTCCTCCGCATTTCCAGGTCCCAGCTCCAGCAGGTGTGGGCCCGCTTCACACACAAAACATAGCCTGTTCAGGGAAGCAGCAGCCTCCATAATGCAATAATAGATCCCACCTGCCCACAATGTGTCACCACTTAATGCAATATTGAATCCCAGACAACACTGGCCTAAGGTACTGTAACTTCCAAAGTCCCCGCAACCAGACCCCACAGAGACCGAAAACATCCGCCTTTCTAAACCTCCCAGCAACCTGGGCAAGGGGCTGCAGCACGGCTGAAGATGAGAATGCACATGGTGAACGTGTGATGTGTTAAAGAGGTGGATGCCAGGGCTCATCTCAGAGACTCACTTGTGTGTCCTGCAGCGGGATAGGAAGTGCAGGGCTGCCTCACTGAACACATGCAATCAAGCCACAAACATTGTCCAATTATGACTGGAGCGAAGAGACCATGGAGGTATCAGCAAGCGTTGCCTTCCCCATGCAAATCTGTTCGAGCATCTCTGTTGGTATCTTACACTGGGCCACATCTGTAGGCAGTTTACTCCATCTAAGCATAGGTAGACTCCCACTGGAAGCTCGCCTGAGGCAGGACCTCGGGACTTGTCCCTCTTGTGGAGTTACGATCATGTATCTCTTCGTTGCTTTGCCTTTGGAAATCCCCATGCTTTTATGGTGATTTTGTTTCCATGCAGAGACTGCATTTTTCTGTCTCTCTGGCTTTGCCTCTGTTACGTGTCAGCGGACCTGTGTGTCTGCTCTCCACTCCTAAGCTGCTCCAAATCCACCTGCCTTTCCCCAGAGGCACTGACTGTCAAGAGCTGGATGGCAGGGCTATTCTTACTGATCCAGCCGTATTTTATGCTATTTCTAAATTTCAGAAACTTTAGGCACCTGCAGCTTTTCAGTGGCAGAGCAGCCTTGCTTCTTGGCCATGCTTGGAAATGCCTGTGGTAATAGGTCTCACTTTAGAAACAAACTGGCCTCAGCGTTGGTACGCAGAGCCCCTGCAGCCCTTGTCTAAAACTTGGATCTCAGAGGCAAAGGAAGATCGAAATTGTTACAAATCTTTATTTCCCAAGTTTTTTGCGGGGATATTGTGTCCTTCTCAGTATAGTTGCAGTGTGAAACTCCAAGCTGTATGAAGACCTTCTGTAATGAAGTGAATGTTGTAACTGTTTGCCATTGAGCCGAGCGTTTGGTCTGGTATCCTGGGAGAAGAGGCAGTATGGATGTGAATGTTAAGTAGGGGGATCATTGGTGGTGCTCAGGACTTCAGGAAAAACATGAGTCCAAAAGAAAATGCTCTGCAGAAAGTACATAAGCCCAGGATGCAGACAAGAAAACACTGGGAAATCTCAACTGTGAAAATGGTGTGAGATAGATATGGCTGTTGAAAGAAAGCTAATGATTTATGACATGTGTAGGTAGGATGTTTCCAGCTGAGTTACAGTGAACACTTTCTTCCAAATACCATTTTCCATAGGTATATCTGCCTTGCCTGAGGTTCCTTTAACAGCATATTCACCCCTCTATAATCCAGTTAGACAGTGTAACCTCAGGCAGGGTTGATGGTGCTTTCTGAGCTCTTAGGACCTGACCTCCTGGCTCAGCGTGGCTCAGAACCTGCTTAAGGCAAGCTGGGCATTCAGTGCCTCCTGCCTGTCCATACAGCATTCCTGTGCTGGGGGATGGAGATGGAGGAGGCAACGCTCCTTGCTTGAGATCTGTGTAGGCACAACCAATCTCTTCCCACAGTCATTTGTGAGCCGGTGACAATAATTTCTTTTGATTTGCACCATGAATGTGAGTGAGCAGGACGCTTTACTGCCCCGCCAAATTTGTTATCTGCAATTTGCCTATCAGTTTTATTATTATAAATTTTTTTTAAAAAGGCCCTGGCCCTTGCCAGAAATGCTTAGACTGGATTATGCTGTAGCCTAATCCTATTTGGCTGTTCTTTTCTTGCGAAGCACAGAAACCACAGAGAGCAAGGCTTCGCTTTTCTCAAAGTGACATGAGAGGTGATGATTTCCTGAAGCAGACTCTGCTCTAATTTTACTTTTTTCCACGTTCAGTAGAGCTGACTTTACTAGAACAGCAGGTTCTAGAGAAAACAGAGCTTATGAAAGAACAGCTCAGTAGCTCTTAATAATTTTTCATTTGTATTTTCCAAAAAGCTGATGTTCACTCTTGAGGTCCAATTGTAGGAACAAAACTAGAAACTGAACTCATTTTAGTTTTACCAGTGAAAAGGGGGAGCAAACAGGATAGCTGGGAATTCATGAACTCGGACCTACCAGTTTTGGACAAAGTAATGACTAGCCATTGAATAGCTCTGTACCTAAAATTTAGAAGGCAGTAATCTATCTAATGTTACTCATCATGGCTATAGAACTGCTAAGCTCCAAAATCTGATCGAAAAAGATAGGTGATTTATACAGACTTCAATAAAGCTTTTCTACTTAAAATTATGAATAAATTTTAAGCCAACTAACCAAACGTAATATGTTTCTATATTGGTATCTCTTACAAGCAAGGATGTTTCTCATTAGCACTTCTGAGGTTCTGACCTTAGCTCAGCACTTCCGTGCCTTCAAGTGGCTATCAAGAGGAAAAAACAAAATCACTGGACAGAAGGTTTGCAGTGGCAGGAAAATGGATGGCTTGGTAAAACAATACTGGCAGGCCAGCTCTGCAGTAGGATCAGGACTGCCTCATAAGTTGCTTGCATTCAGACTAATTATTGCATCCAGCCAGGAAGAGGGTTGTGCTTCAGAGTGTGAAGAATATAGGTCACGTGCACAGAGTGGGGGAAGCTGTGTCCTCAGAGGTGCTGTCTCTCAAAATGACGAGGGACTTGGCAGGAATAATTAGCTTCATGTGAGTTCTCAGTATGCTATTATGGGGGTGGTGGCGGCAGTGAAGCACTTCTTTGGTGAGTCAGCAGGAAAAGGCAGATGTGAGCAGAGGAGAGATCAGTGGCAGATGTGGAACCCAAGTCTTGTATGGAAAATTTTTAATAAGATTTTCAAAACCTGAGAAGGGAGAAGTAAGACAAGAGTTACTTGGTTCTGTAAAACCTGCCTGGTAGATTGAATTTGCAGAAATGCAGTCTGCCATTAAAGACTAAACTAAAACATGGCATGGTCACCGTCAGGAGTACCTACCTGAAGAGAGCAAGTTGGGTTTTTAAGCTGCCAGGCAAAGGTACGGATCTGGTTGCTGGAAGATGAAGTAAGAAAAGCCAAATTAGAAGTAAAATGCTCATTTGAAGACAGAGATTGGTGATAAATCACTGATGCATATTATTAAAAGACTAACTGAATTCCCCCTGTTCAAATTCTCTAAGATGGGCTGTAAAACCATCACTGGGGCTTATGGTAGAATCATTGGACGAGTTGCTGCGGCCTGGGTTTTATGGGAAGCTTTATTTCACGCTCAGTGCTCCATGTGGCTTTTAAAATTTAATTCTAAATATATTAATTGGTGCTAATGAGTGAGATCCTGATGTTATAGTAGTATGAAAAGAATATTTAAAACAGTCCATTTGCTTATTTTTTTAACATCTTCATCTAATGCTGTAATAATTACTGTGGAATCCACATATTATCGAGGAACGGTTGGCAAATTGAAGAAATGTGAAAACAGCTCTCTTTTTATATTTATGGAACTGTAATAAATTACTACTGGAATACTAAAGGACGTTACAGTGCAATTCTAAAAACCCTCTTCAGATTACATTTCTATCGCATTTGTTTGTTGTATTACATTTATAATGATTGCAATTATAAATGTAAATATATCCAAAAATCAGTTGCCAAAAGGAAAACAAAACAAAACCAACAAGTGGATAGTGCAGTGGAAGTGGCAAACAACCATTTTCCGTTAAGCCTGCACTTTTGAGGTCAAGTGAAGGGAAGAGAGGTGCCAGTTTTCTAAGAGGTCCCTCCTACCCCTGCTCCACCCCTTTCAGCCCTTTCCCTCATGTGGCTGCATGAACCTACACAGTGAGAAGGAAAGGTTTTTGGTTAGTTTTGGGTGGGTGTTTTTAGCTAGGTTCATTGCTGTTTTGGCTCACTGTCCATTCGAGCAGCTTGTAGCAGTGGCAATCTAAGGGCAGCAGAGAAAAATGTGATTATGGGACTAAGGGCTGAAAAGTTTATTACCACAGTTATTTTCCTTTTCCTTTTGTTTGTGCCCAAGAATAGGGTTTCCTTCCTGAAATAAATATTCTTGGTTTTGTTTCCAATTGTACGCAGTACTTGTTCTCCTCAGAATCCAAAATGAAGATTAAAGTGTTTGCCACTTGCTTGCCATACAAGAGTTCACTAGCATCAGAAGGAGAGGTTGCTAGGATCTCATGCTCTAACTTCAATGAGCAAATGCACGTCAGTCTTGTATACTTGCAAAAGCCATCTTTTTATATCTTGGTCCCTCAACTCCTTTCGCTTTCTTTCTATGCAGAATGGGAGATGTTTCCAATTTATCATTCACTTCCCAGCCTGCTTCCCACAGGAAGGAGCTAATGAGATGTGATCTTTGTGCAAATGTTACTGTAAATGCTTGCGTTAAACTCAGAGGAATTGGCAGTGAAGCTGCTGGGTGGTACCTGCAGCAGTCTCATTCCTTCCTTGGTTGGTCCCTGAGTTGTTGAGTCACTTCTCTGTGCTCCACCTGGCACAGCAAACATGCAGGTGAAGAGCTGCTGGAGAAAGCATGCTGAGTCCTGCAGCTCACAGCCAGGCAGGGTGGGGCTGTGGACTAATGTGTTCGGGAGGTTTATCTTTGGTGGCACTTATGTGACAAGGGATTGAATGAATGCCAATGGCTGAGCTTAAAATGGAAAAAAAAGCAAGCTTTCTGTAATGCTGCAGGATTGCTTCACCAGCAGAGTTATGGCAGTCATGGGAGTGAAGAGCTTTGATTCCTGACTTGGAGTAAATGTAGTTCTGCCACCACAAATTCACTTCCAATGGAAAATGTTCTGGTGGAAGGGTCTTGGTTGAAAATAAACCATACTAAAAAAGGTGCAGTTTTGCTGATGTGTCTGCATTTAGGAGTATCCTGTTCATATACCCACACTGACTTTGTCTGCCATTCCCATGCTTTCTTGCCAGTGCTGAGGAGCAAGTGGAAGACTTACATTGCATCACCTCTTTCACAGTGTGAGATCCCTTCTATTACAGTGATGATAGAATGCATGATAGAAATGTCCTGTAAGACAGCCATATGGGTGATGTAATCCCATCCCTATGCTACCTCTTCATGATCTCTTGCTCTTCCACTCCTTCTCTTTGAGGTGGATCTGAACCTGGACATCGCAGTGGTCAAGGCTGCTGCAAGATTGTTGCTCTGTAAGGGACAAACTGGCCCAAAAGTTGTCATTGTTGGGCTCTGTGTCCCTGCTGTCCCTGGGGCCTTCCAACTAGGACTGCTCCTTTCCTTTCCCCATCACAGGTGTGGGCTCCAAGGGAAGATCTTTCCTTCAGTCCTTTTTCTTTACTTGGTGTGCTGACTCCTTTTTTTGTCCATTGCTGCTGCTGGCCTGCCAACAAATTAGCTTCTGTTCAACAGTGAATCTGGATGCAGGAAAAGTAGCATTCAGTGGTAGCCCTGAGCTGCCAGTGGACTTCATGCATAGTGACAGGCAGAGCCTCTTCATCTTTACTAAGAGAAGCTCTCTTAGATCCAGCTGCCTCTTTGTTTTCCATTGCTTATCCTATTTCTTCTCCACATGGCAAAGCTCTTTTTACCTTCCAGTTTCAAGAGCATGTCACACTACACATGCTCATCAGCTCCCTTCATTGCCATTCCCAGTATTTTATCCCTCATACTTTCATTACGTCTCTGGGTCTCTCCACTATTTTCTACCTTTACTCTTCACAAAAGCTAGAAAGCAGGAATTTTTCTTGCCTGCTGCACCAGTTTCCTACTGATTTCATGTTGCACCATGCTTTAATACGTCAGTCAGCCTCTTGCATTCCCTCTCTCTGATTTCCTTGGAGGAAGCAGTGAAAAATGGCACATTCTGGCAGTTGGAGCAGTTGCAGCTCTACCTGGAGGAATACCCATCATGTTAGTTGAAGGCAGCCTGATTTCAGAGATAGTAATGATAGATACTTTTCATTTTCAGGACGGAATTTCACAAGTTTCAAACTGTGGAATTCTTCGGATGTAGCAAACAGCCCCAAATCATTACGTACATGAGCAGCTAAATTCAGAAAGCTCTTTCCATGAAGACATAGCTACCATCTGTGATTGCAAACCATATAAACGGATGATGAAGAACCAATTTTATTGTTGTTAGGCTCTAAGTTTTATTTAAATATGTGCCAGGTGAGTGAGAAAATGTCTCAATTCCGATTGCAAATTCTTTGTAGTACAAACTCTTGCAACTGGGTGTTTTCTGAGCTGGCAAAAATGGCTGCTCCCTTTCTCTGCCCTGAAACTGGGGCAGCGATCCAAACACAAGTAGAAGTAAGTAGGATATTGCAAACAAACAGCCAGGACAGGGAAAATTTAGGTGCAACAGAGCTGACAGGGTTCATCAGTTCTAGACTTGAACTCGCTGGTGTTTCCCCTCATTCCCTGTCTCATCTGGAAGTATCAGAGTGGTAGGTTTTTTCCATGAGAATCAGTATTCCTCAGTTTGGCACACATAGTGACATTTCTTCCCTTATCTGGACTGTGCCACTGGCGTTAGGCATCTAAGTATCTTGTTGTTGTAAACAAGCTCCAGGTTGATTCTGTGATCCTGTTTGGCATCTCACTCTCACCGATAGCTTCTGTAGCAGCCAGACTGAGGGCTAGATGACAAGGCCTCCACGAGCCTGTCATCAACCTTTCTTCTCTTCTGAGGTGAAAACCCTTTGTTTTAGATTTTTTTGCATATAGGACTCCTGGAAGGAGGCATACTGTTTCAAACAGATTGTTGTAAGCCCTCAGCAGCTTCCCCAACCTGTTCAAGCGGCACTTCAGGAGTTGGATGGCATTTCATTTCCAAAGAGGACTCTAAAGCCAATTAGCATACACTTTCTTTTATAGCTTCTCTGGGTTTTGAGCACTTTGAAATGAAAAATGAAAAAAAAGCTATTTGGGAGATATCTCTGCCCTGCGCTTCAAGCCTTTCTTCCAAAGAGTTTGCTTTGGAGTGTTGAACTACCTCATTTGTCTTTTGTTTCAGTAACATCGCCAGGCCTTGGTGTCACTTTGTCACTAACTACACTGCCCAAAGTGCACAGCTTCTTCTGAGTGATTATTTATTTATTTATTTATTTATTTTGCAGTGGATGCATTCTACAGTCAGATACAAAGCCACCAAAAACACCTCACCTCAGCTGCAGTACTCATACCTTCCTATGGCCTCTTAACCCAAAAGATCCCCAAGTGCTTTATTATTGCTGTAAGCCACTTCTCTGCTTCTTGGCATGCTGGAGGAAGTGTGCAGCATGTAAAGCCTTTATGGAACATGTCAGGATGAAGTCAGATATGAGGATTTGATTTCACAGAGAGAATTTCAGGAGACAGAATATTATTTCACAATCTGGAAATTGTCAGGACAGTGGGACCCTGTATATAGTCGATATGATTGAGACATTTCTTTGATTGATTGTACATCACCAGAAACTTCACTTGTTCTCTAGAGTTAAAATGCACTATTTCAGTCTGGTACTGTGATTCTAAGTAAATAAAACTAAGGAAATAAAATATAACCATTGGTAGTTCAGGCTTGTATTGCCAGATAGCTCAACAGTAGAATGCAATGTGACTCTGAAGATCAGAAAGCATGGAAAGATATTGGTCTTTTTCTTGTTTTCTTATGTCCTTCCTTTTCACGCCTCCATCAAATAATCTTGCATCAAATTTCAATGTGGGATTTGAGTGCTTGGCAGTGGCACAAGATTGTTTTTGAAAACATGAGGAGATTTTATACTGCTCACTTGGAGGGATTGGTGGAAGATAGACACCATGCTTGTCCAGTGGGTCTAGCATCTCTTCCTTTATTTTCTCTTTTTCCTTTGATGACAAATGGGAAAGGACTGCTGGGAGATAGCATGCATTTGTCTAGCTCTGCTATGCAGTGGTGGATGAGTTACAAGGGACTAGCTGAAGAAAATAAAATTGGGTTCCCTAGCAGACAAGGCCTGAAGCCTTCAAAATCACAAATGATTTGCAAACCCCTCAACTCCTGTTGGTGTTTATACTAAATAAATTGCCCTAGCTATTTCTCAGCTAGAGAACATGGGGCGTCTTTCTTCTTGACTGGCTTCCATTGTAGTTGCCAGCCTCCCCAGAGTGACTGGAAGAGATGGCAGTTTCTGGAGAGGCTGACCAAAGCAAGCCAGATGTGCTTCCTGATTTCACTCCTGTCCCCAGAGTGGTGTTGGGATGCTTTTTGCTGGAGCTTCCCTTTCTGATTCTATGTATGTTCTGTGTGTGTTCGTGACCCGCCTGTGGAGTGTGAATGGCCATGCGTGGTCATGCCTTACAGAAGCGTTTCTGTGCTGGTAATGGATCACTTTGCACACAACCAAGTGCTCAAAAGACTGCTGCAAAGAAAGAATCTCAGTCAGTTAAAGGAAGTGTTTTCATGGTGTCTGGTTCAAATGGCGCAACTGGTCTCCTTTGCATGTTGCAGATGTGAGCAAATGCTTTCAGCAACATGGCTCAGCCCAGTTTTGTTCATTCAGTGTCTTGTGGCATTTGAATCCCTCCCTTCACCATCAGCTGGTAGCAGTGTTCTGGTGATAGGAACGGTGCTGCCACTTGGGTCATAACGTATTAGTATGCAAACATCTATTTTGGGTAATGTTAAAACATGAAATAAAATGCGTGAAGGCCGATTGTTGCAGCACTACCTTCCTTTTTGTTGCATTTTTATACCATGTGTTTTGTGTTTGGGTTGCTGTAACATACGGATCACAACTGCTGTTTCATGAGACAACACAAAGAATCATTTATGGGAAATGTTTCTAAGCGTTATTTGATGTATTGCAACTCATTTGTATTACACATACCGTGGAAGAAATAATGTTACAATGAATGTACATTTTTAATAAGCTGCTAACCGTGTAACCTGGGGACTGGAAGCAATCCCCATTTTACATTCACTTGCATGTCTTTCAGTGTTGAAAAAGAAAATTGCTTTATGCTTGGAGGTCTTATTTTTTCATATGCAAAAAGTGTTTCAGGTTGGTTACCTCATCTAGTGCACTTGCCTCATAAGAATCCCCAGGGCTTCCTCCAACTCCAAGTTTCTCAGTTTGATTATGAGTGCAATTAATCAATCTGGCAATGTGAAACACAGTAATGGCAAATTTCCTCTGAGCTACAAGTCAAATGAGGAGGATTTCTGCGGGACTCTTGGCCCCTCAGCTGAAAAGAGCCAGACCAGGTTCTTTTTCAGCACTGCTGACTTAGGGTTATTTTTATGACTAAGAAAGATGTTTAGCTCTCAGAATTTCCTTCTTCTTCTTTCTTGCTGCTATTAAGTTGCCTTTGTAATTAGGGACTAGAAAAATGTTTGGATTATCATTTCCTTCCACTTTGCTCGCCATTTCCTGAGTCTCTTCTCAGTGATACAAATGAGGTGGTCCATGTGTCTGCTCAGGCAGGGAGCTCTGCACCGACCCTTGCTGGAGACACTGGTGGCTACAAGCTAAGTGGCAGGTGTACGACCTTTACAGAGCTATTGCTTCCATCCACAATGCTAGGAAGACTGACACAAACCTAACAACATCTGAAAGCACAAACAGGGAGAAGCAGAGCACTTACCAGCATAGGACTGCACTGTCCTATTCACTTCGTTAACATAAAGAAAATGGTTGTGGAGCATTTGATGGTAAGATGCTGGAAAGAAAATCTCTCTGACGATTATGGTGCTGATTCTTGGAACACAGACATCCTGCAAGCAAGCATGGCAGCTCAAAGACCCCTGCTACTTTTACCTCATGTGTTGCTGGTTGGAAGAAAAAGCTGCTTCAGAAACTCAGATTCTAGTTTTTCCACTCATTGTCGTATATCCCACCAGGTCTCTCAATCCCAAACAAGTTTAGACTGTATTGGCAGAGGATAATGTCACTTCCAGGATATGCTACGTTCCTGATAGTATCCAAATCAAAGCTGGTAAAGGGAAGATTGGACTATAGCTGTTGCTGTCTGTGTGCCATCTGCATCTCTCAGGACTAAGGCCTCTTCCCATTCCCAACGGAACAGTTGACGTCACGTTGGGAATTTGATTTCTGCTTCTTGGACTTCTCAGCTCGCATGAAGAATCTCAGGGACCAGCATATCCTTCCTTTGCATTACCTTGTGTCACCTGTTAGACTTCTGTTGCTGCTAAGCAGGAGAGAGTCCAAACCATATTTAACCGTTTATTTTCAGTTAGGAGGTGAATGTGGGTTTCTGTAGTCATTTCTGTTGAGAGGAGGCAAAATCTGTAGGTAACCTGTTGTACTTCTTGGTTTGTTTGAGAAACTTCATCCGCTGGGACTTGAGTTTGCTCAAAGCAGTGGATCTCAGGAAAGTCCCCTTTGTGCTGGTCTCCAGCATCAGGAGCCCTGCAGAAAGGGCTTCCTCGAGCTGCCAGAAGCCCTCACCAACTGCTAGGGTCAGAAGGTGTGAAGAAGCTGTGGAAGCTCATCTCAGGGGGAGGGCAGCAGGGAGTTGGAGAGGAAGCAGCTGCTGTAGCTTTAAAGGTGGTACTGAGTAGGGATCAACTGGAAGGATGTAGTTGACTAAAGGGATCCAAAGCTTGTTTTCCCTGACTTTTTATTCTTTCTGTATTTAATCCCTTTAGAGCCTAACGTCAACCCCTTTTTGTACTGCAATAACACTGTAATATATGCTTGCACTAATTCTTCTGGCACACCAAGCATGCAACCAAGACCAATTTAAAGCTTTTTTCAGAAGAAAAGCACTGTATTATTGTGTATATAGACAGGCCGAGAGAGAATTTGAATTCTGTCTCCTGTATAAAAGCATGCATTGATTACCTGTATGTAGACCATGCTGTAAATGCTGCAGAGTACTGTAAAATCCTACACTTGAAACCACAACGAACAGGCAATGACATCAAAAAACAAACAAAACAGAAAGCTGTGCAATGGATTTTGTGCCTTTTTTAAATCCATGTATGTTAATCCAGACAATCGGAAAAAAAGAGCTTGTATACTACCAAAACCTTATTAAAGAATCAAAGGCAGCACCTTGGTGATGGCTGGGTTTTTTGTTTGCTTTCTTGCTTTGTTTTTCTACTCCCTGTGCTTCCCGGCTCTGGGAGGGTGTCCCCTGCTCATCCTTGGGTAGGTACATGGGAGCACAGGGCTGAAAGGAAGAGGAGCTCTGGTAGAACTAATGGTCATTTGCTAATGTGATCACTGAAAACTTGCAGTGAGGTTGGATCTGGGAAGAAAAACAAGGTCTTGTGACTGTTGAGGATGGTTTTCATGCACTTTGGGAAGGCCACGTTGTGAGTTGCATTTATGTAAGTTTAGGCTAGAACCAATTTCACTGTTTTATGCCCGGTCACATCACAGAACAGGTTGCATCTAGCCCCATTTTGATATGTTTAGAGCTCTGGCTTGATGGTAACCAGCATCTGAACTGGCAAGGCTTAAGCATGTACAATTTAACATCTACAAAACCAGCAGAGTTTTTTACATGGCTCTCAGTTTCAACACTGGGCATTTCCCCCCAGCTAGCAGTGCATATGCAGTGTGCAGTATGCAGTATGAGTAAGCCTCTCTACTCCTGATCTTCCACTATCTTCCCACACATTCTTCCCATTGGTACAGCAGAGCAGAGAAGTTCTCCAGCCTCTGAGGAACAGTGCTAGAGAAAGTGAGCCTGCTGTAGTACAAAAGACACATGGTATGTAACAGAGGACACTTTGAGGGCTTCAGAGTAGGAGCAACGTGCTCAGCAGCATGGCCATTGGTAGATAGCTGCTGATCACAGCAGTTCAACAGTGAAGACAGTCTCAGACTGATGCCTTAGGACTGTCTTCCTTGTTACCAGCTTCAGATGATGATAGTAGTTAAGGTAAGAAAATACTTGTTAAACTAATATTTGACCTAAGGCTCATCTCAGCAAAATTTCTTTTACTCATGTTTGTGCGTAACTTTTGTCCTTCATTTTTGGCATATTTACGCTCCTTGGATTTTCTCCATGATGAGTTTATAATAAATAATAATAATAATAAATAATAATAAATAATAAAATAACCACAGTCTCAGGCTTCTTTGAGGAATGAGTTCTGCCAGTCTTGGGGTAGAGCGTGCCATAGGTTGAACAGCCCAAGTCCTCCAGAGGCAGGTAGAAGCAAACAATCGCTGTTGCATCATGGCAGTATCTGGGCAGGGAAATAGAAATACACAGAGAAATTGAAATGACAGACAGAAAGACAGTCCACATGCTAAATAGCACAAGGAATTTCTCCAGGCAGAGGTGGAGGTTATCGATGTATCTGCAGCATGACTCATCAACAGCAAAGGATAACCAGAGCAGAAGAAAGAGAGGACTGTAATTTATATTATAGCAATGTCACTGTTATACCTTACTACTTAGCAGTGAAACAAATATATGTATATATTATATACATATATATTATATGCCTAAAACAATCATCTCAAAAAAAAAAAAACCAACCCTGCTGTCTTGCAAAAGGAAGAACAGTTGAAGAAAGAAGCATTGCATAAAGCAGTATGCCAACTGCATGCACATTGGATATGCTAATGTTCCTGCAGAGCTGCTGAGATAATAGCTACAAGCAAAGGATGAGTTGAATCTCAAAAGCTCTTAGGATGATTCGAGATTGAAAAAGCAGCAGTAGAGTACAGGATGTCTTATTGGTAAGAAATGATAGCCAGAAGGAGACAGAGGTGTGTGATGAGCCAGAGATCACTGGGCCACCAGACAAGATGCCAGGCTGCACCAAGTAGCATCAGGTCTCATGCCTGACCATTCTGGCCAACAGAGGAGCTTGGTGGCAGAATGGACTGTAGAGCATCTCTGGCCTATACAGGATGTGCGCTGCAGGACTGGATTCAGTTCCCCTTGACCAGAAAGCAGATGAGATGTCAAAAACTCCCAAGAGAGGACATTTGAAGTTTTACATACGCAAAGAGAAACCAGTGATCCTGTAACTGTACCAACCACAGCAGGGTGAAATAGAGCAGCGAGCGACCTGTTGTTAGAGATAGGGTATTCTTTGTAGTGTGAAACTCAGTGTAAGGCAAGACAGTGGGCAGGGCTCCTATGTTAAGGGCTAGTCCCAAAGCTGGGGAAGTATGCCTGCTTGATCAGGACTCCAAGAATAAGGGGATTTCTTCTACGTATTTATTTCTTGGCAAGATCAAATCCAGCCATCAGGACTGATTTCCAGGAGGTTTTTCAGAGGAAAAGAGGGAGGAAGCCAAGTGGGTAATTTCTTCTAAAAAAGGTAGTAGGTCCATCTAAACAGTCAAAGCTTCGCATCTGTCAGCCTGATAGAAGAGGTAGCACTCCACAGTGAAAGCCCAAGTCTGGTTATTACAAGGCCATCCTCAGGGCCAGTCTCCTGCTTTAGGAAGAGATGAGAATAAACTTTGGAAGCCAAAGGCATTATCAGAGCCAGCCTGTGTTTTAACTTATAAGACAGAAAGAAATACGAAAACAGTAGCAGGCAGACTTTGTCAATAGGAAAGGAGAAAGGAGGAATAAGCTTCACTGGGACCAAACAACCAAATCACCACTGAACCCAGCAGTACTGAAGAATGAGTGCCATCTTCATCCCTGGAAAACAACCTACCACCATGTGTAATTGCTTAGAGCTACCCATGATTCTATTAGAAATGTCCCTGTTGCGTGTGAGCATAAAGGTCTTCTATCTTTCACACGCCTCTGCCCATAGCTGAATGTGCTAGCCTCTGGCTATGTGTATCCCACATAGTTAAATGGGTGCTTGCTCAGTTGTGTAGCCTAAACATCTTCTGATTCTGTCAAATGCCACTTGAAAAAGCAGATGTTTGCAGCCTTCCTGTTTGTGGTTAGGACTTTCCAAATGTAATGCGTTGTGTTATTGTCTGCTTGAGTTCATGGAGTGGCTTCTGTTTCCCAGCCCTCTTACCTGAAGGGTGACATATGTATCTTCTAAAAAATCCCTTCTGCAGAGTGTTGCTCCTGTGGTTTTCACTTACAACCAATTGTTGATTGAACTAAACTTTGATAGGCATTTCCTATTTATTTTGCCTCTCCTCTTCTGTTCAGTAAAGTGTGTGTGTGTGTGTGTGAAGCTTTGCTTATCTGTTGGCTTTATTTTCAGTCATTTCACAGACTGCTCCTTGTAGCCTTATGGGCAGCCTCACCTCAAAAGGCTGCAGCTTGAGAAACAGTCTCCACCAACAGTTCTGTCCTCCCCTTGCTTTTTATGGCTGGATACACCAGAGTCTAATAGCGATATTGTATATATCAGCATTCGTGACTTACTTGGTGATCATTCCAGTGGAAGCAGAAGACTGTAGAAAACAGAATTAGAAGTTGCCGGAGATAAAATCAAAGCAGAAGAGAGTGGTGAATAATACAGCAAGGGAGCGCTGAAGAGCTATAAATGTTTTTTTGCTGTGGGCCAAAGTTGGATGGTACTCTGAAGTGATTAGGAAATTGTCTACCTCAGAGGGGGCCTGTAAGTGCTCTGGGGCCTGTGCATGAAAGAGAGTTGCTGAATGGTTCTAGTAAGGAATGTATGAATATATAAATATACAGGTACTGAATAAATAGGTAATACTGAAGAAGACTGGGAGAAATGAAAAAAATCCTCAAGAACTGTGTGCTAAAAGGGATTCTTTCAAATACAGGTTAATAAATGCTAACAAAGAAACTCCTTCGGCAAGATTTTTGCCTTTGTTGATTACGTCTCTTTATGATTCTCTCTTTTCTAAGGTTGGTACTAATCTAATGGTTGAGTGATCTCCACTCTGGTGTGTATTTTGGAGAATCACGATGGTTTAGATTTTTTCCACTGGTGTTTTCCACCGCCGTTGATGCCGATGACTTTTGTGTCAGCATTATGTCTGAATACTAACCTTTTTCTTTTGTCCCATTTGTCTTCTGGCAGGCATATACACTGAAGTCATTTGAAATGAATGGTCTGCCCAAGGCGGTGCCTTTAAGTTTGCCTTATCAAGACTTCAGAAAAGACATGTTAGACTACTGGGAAAAGGCTAAGTTATCCCAGCGGATAAAGAGAGTTGATTTCTCAAATGTTGTCTTGACTGCTCCTTGCAAACCCCTGGAACCTTACCTGGAAATGAATGGAAAAGAGGAGGAGGAAGAAGAAGAGGAAGAAGATGAAGATGAGGAAGAGGATGAAGAAGATGTGGAGGAGGAAGGGGATGAAATTGACATGCACAGTGGTTCCAGCAGTGACCTGAGTCAAAAAAGCACAGAGCGCAGCCAGGAGTGCGCACCATCCACCCTCCTGGCTGATGACCAGAAGGGATCCAAGGGTCGAGCTTCCATGGCTGATGGGGACTTGGAACTGGAGGAAGGCTCAAAAACACTGGTGCTGTTTTCACCAGGTGATCTGAAAAAATCTCCAGTGACCACAGACTTGCCTCCAGAAGTTGATCTGGGGACTCTTGCTGCACTGACACCTCAGAGCGAACGGCCGCAGCCAATGGGTAGCCAACTAGATGTTTCTGAGCCAGGGACCCTGTCCTCAGTCCTTAAATCTGAACCAAAGCCTCCCGTGGCAGTGGCTACAGCTTCCTCCCCATTTACCAAAGTTGAGCGCACATTTGTTCATATAGCTGAAAAGACCCACCTAAATGTCATGTCTTCCAGTGGCCAGCTGATGAGGCATGAGGAATACTGCCCTCCGGGCCAGTTTGAAGAGGTCATTATTGAAGAGGAGCTGGAAGACAACCTGGTGTTGGTAGAAAATGGAAGCATCCATTCGGGGCTAGAAGGGGCAGAGACAGAGAGCTGTGCACTTTCTGCTAATCCCATTGAAACCACCTCAGAAACAGTGGGGGAGCAGCTGTCAGTCCCCAATGTAGCAAAGCCTCCTGAGGATAAGGCAGAGTCCTCTGACAATGTGGCACTCTTGCTGGATTTGGAAGAGTCTGCCAAGGTGGTCACAAGGGAGCCTGACCTTGAGAAGCCAGCATTGGTAGCAGAACACCTGAAGCCAGCAGAGACCCTCCCTGATGCTCCACAGCAGGGCCCCAGGAGACCTCTGGGCTCCAGGTATAGAAGTCGGATCCCCATTTTATTCTCTGAGGAGGACACTGGCTCAGATCTTTCAACTTCACTCTCAGCCAAAGAGAGGCTTTATAAGAGGGCAAAGCAACCTGATCTGGCTCGTTTAGTGATGGAGAAGAGGCAAAACCGCCTCCTTAGGCTAGCCTCGGGGGCCTCCTCCTCAGCATCCTCCAGTGACGAGAGGCGGCGGGCCTCAGAAACCCTGTCAGCCACTGGTTCTGAGGAGGACACCCATGACTCTGATGACTCCATCCCAAGAAAGGCAGGGAAGAAAGCTGCCCTCCTGGGGAGAGAAGAGAAACTCATAAGCACAAAGAGCAGAATTCCTCGGCCCATCATGCCTGTGAAAACACCGCTAGAGACAATGAAGTCTGAGAGCTCCACAGCCGCTGTGATGGCAGTGCTACCTAGCTCCCCACAGGATGCAGCTGTTGCCTACAGGTAAGCCCAAAATGCTGAGCAATGCAAAATGTTGGACCTGTTAGGGAATCGCACTGGGGGCTGTGCTCACCTCATGCTCCTTTACTCTTTGCTTAACTTGAATGTGTGGTCTATTCCCCTTTCTTACAGTCACTTCAGATCACTTGTGTATAAAATTCCCACCTCTCTTGTGTTCTTTGGCTCAGTCTGGCCAAAAGGCCAACCCCTTTTTCATGTGCCTTGGCATTGAGACCTTCTTCCCTTCCCTGCGCTCTTTCATTTGGTCTGATGCCGCTAATTGCAGATCTCTGGGCTCTCAATTCAGCAGCATGTTCACCAAGTCCTTGACTCTAAAGGGGCACCTGGCCTAGCAATTGCAAATAGGCCTGCAAGGGCTAATCACAAGTTGTGACTGCATCAGCAGAACGATTGGAGAGAGGGATGTGCACACATACAGGCAGCGTCAGTGACCTGGAGGAGTTTGAGCCACTTCCACACAGTCTAAATTCCTTACATATCCCTGTGCTTTTTCAGATTCAGGTGAAGGGCCGTGATCCCTGTGAGTTGGTTTATCTTCCAGCAAAGTTATTCAGAGCCTAAGTGATGCAACCTGGCTTATGCTCTCGAATTCGGACTGTGTTGCCTACCTCAAAAGAGGTTGCTGCATTCACACTGCATGTTAAGAAGATTCCAAAGGAGTGCGCCCTGCTAAACCATGCCTGAGTGTTGTCCCAGAGGGTACTGATGAATCAGGGAACACACTTACTGTTTAACAGCATTGTTGTGGGATGATGCTGAGGCCGCTACCCCAGCTTATTTGAAGCATAACTCCTGTCACCACGATGCTGGAGATTCCTTGTAATTGTCCCAGAAACACTGATGCCAAAGCTGCCAGGAGCCCAGAGTCCCTTGCAATAATTCCTCTTCATCCGCCCTCTTCTCTTTCCCTGTAGGCTCCAGGCACAGAGACCAGCTGGAAATGTCCCGAGTGACTGCCGAACAACACAGATACAAAGCCGGATTCCTCCTTCACCAAGTTCCTCATCTCTTCCTCCACGGAGCAGCACGCAGAGGTCCAGCTGCGCATCCCCTCGGAGCCCTGTCCTTCCTTCCAAAACCCCCAGTGCTTCCCCAAGAAGCCAGTTGCTGCCTCGGAGGGAAAGCCCTTCTCCCTGCAGGCAGCATAAGCCAGGGACTGCTCTCCAGCGAGTTCCACCTTCCCCCCGACCTCAGCCCCAGGCTCAGGCCCCAGGGCCAACAGGAGACTCCCTGCCCTCTCCTGGCACGGCCAAAAAACGGCAAAGAGGAAAAACCCAGACTCAGAGTCCAGCAACCAAAGGAAAGCAGGTGTCCCTGGAAAGTAAGGCAGCTGCCAGATAATGATCTTCTGCCAACCCAACAGACTGGGTAACTTCTGCGTATAGTATACACTTGAGATGCTGCAGCACAGCCTTCCATGCCGGAACCACGAGTGTATAGCAGTAGCTGTACTTCAATGCTTCACTCACTCTCACCCCACACAGTTGCGATCAGCTCCCACAGGCCTGAGAGCCTCTGAGCCATGGAGCCTTCTTCAAGGGAAACATCCAGTCTGCAGCTCACGCTTGCTAATGCACAGCACCAAGCAGCAACCCTGGCAGCCTGCCTAGTGCCTGACCCCCCTACTCCCCAGGCATTCCCCTCTCTCTGTTGGCAATACTTGTCGCCAATACTGACCCTGGCTTTGGAAAGAGGAGTGGAAGTGATGAGAGCCTGCTGGGGAGGAAGGCTCCTGTCCTGCAGGCAGCCCTTGCTCTCTCTTTGCTGGGAAAACACCAGCCGTGGCTGCCAACGGCTGAGTGTTGGCTCTTCTCCTGCAACTTGTGTTAGTGAGGGCTTGTCGCCAGCCCAGCTCAGAGTGATGTGTGTGTCATTGTGTGCTGAGAGAGGGGCAGGAGAGGGCTGGAGGGTCTTCGCTCTCCTTTTTCCACAAGGTCCTCTGCAGGCAGGAGTGGGGCACAGGCAGCTCTGGTAGATGCTCCTGCCTGCTCCAGGGTATCCTGCAGAGCTGTTTCAGCAGCTGCCTGTGGGGCAGGTATTGAGGTGGAAGTAGGGGTGTATGGGCAGCTTGCTGGGAAATCCAGAGCACTAGCATGTGATGTGGAAGGGAGCACTCTGCAGCCACTCCTGTCTCAGATACCGAACTGTGACCTGTGGAGACCGCATCTTCTGACATGGGTGGTTCCTCTCAGCCTGAGTGTGGTTGGTGCCACGGTTCTGTAGGCCACCCAAACACAGCTCCATCCTGAAGATGTGAATAGTCACTGGATGCCTTCAGCTCGGGTGCCCCCTGCACCTAAATTCCTCATGCTTTATTGTCACGCTCTTGGTGTTTGTGAATTTTGGCACTGTTGATGAAGGTTCCCCTACACAGCAGGGTGGGAAATAATTATCCTGTAGTATACTCTAAAGCTGCTGCTTTGCAAGGAGAGTTTTGCTGGTACGCCGTGGGTATCCTGTGCATTTCTCATCGGGAGATCTGGTTTATGTCTTTCTCAGTGCTCAGCTCTTCCACACATTGCCTAACAACCAACAATGTGAACACAAAAGCAAGGGCTGTGCTCTTAAATAATATTACCAGAATGTAAGCTTAGCTCTCACTTAGAACTGCACGCCAACTTTTTAGCTGCCCAACTAATTAGGATGGTTTGAAAATTCAAGTCAGGAGGACTGATAACTGCCCGAGCCTGATAAGATCTTGAAATGGCCACAAATTCCTCCCTGCATTCCACAGGGGGAAATAATATAGACCCAAGTCCTTGGGGCTTCGTGCCATTGTCACACCTAAAAGAAGTTTTGCATAAGGCAGAACAAAACGATGGCTGCTCTGCCCACCCATTCCTGCAGCTGCAACTAGCAGCTTCAGGAAAGATTTGCAGACAAAAAAGCTTGATGGAAGAATCTGTATGGTAATAACTATGACTCATTTGAATGTATTTACAGTCACATTCATGGTCATCCAGCCAAGGAATCCCGAGGTTCTGTTCTAGAGTGGTTCTACGGGAACATGCATGGATCATGAGAGCTGTGATGGAGTGGCAGGGAGAACAGGACACTCCTGGGACATCAGAACAGGGAAACGTCTAGAAACAAGTGATGGGAATTACCTCTCTACACAACAGTTCCAGTGTTGACAATGCTAGGAATTTATTTCATATAGTTCAAAACATTTGGTGTTTTCCTTAAAAGTCATTCATCCTTGTAGAGTAAGAAGCAGAGCTTCTCGTCCGAGAACACATCCCAGCTCTCATCTTTGCAGAGGGGCACTGGGAATTCCACGCTCAGGTTGTGGTTTGAGGGACTGAGATTACTTAGCCACTAATGGCAGTGGTCCCTCCAAGTTGCAGTCCCCTCCCTTACCCTAGGGCAGCTGTTTGGTGAGGTGGCTGGGGGAAGGGATCCAGTGTGACAACAAGTGCTCTGGTTTGCTGGGTTAGTTTTCATCTGTTCATCTATCAGGTTCAGCATTCGGTCACACAAATGCTTCTGCCAAAAGTGGAGGAAAGAGTAGATAGTAAATTCTACCACTTCTTCTGCAGGCACGATGACTTCATGTGAGTTTGGAGTCTGATCCAACTGCAGCCTAAATATGTCCTGAGACTAGAAAACAGAATAAACCCAAACACACAGATTCCTTCTGGAAATATAAATGGTAATGGCGCTCCTATTAATTTGTCAGCAGACTGTTCATTTTAGAGTGCTTCGATAATAAGATTTTGACAGTGAAGCCATTACCAGATGCTCTGTCCAGGTTTGACATGCACATGCCAAAAAGGCATTGAAGGAGCAGGAAACGAGTGCTACAGAGCTATTTACAGGATTAGCAAACCCGCTTTGTCACGGGAAGCCAGTGAAGCACAATTATTGTATTTGTGCAAGAGAAAGTTTAAATTAGAATTGTCCATGGCCCAGCTGTACCATGTCAAGAAGGAAGCTGAAAGAAGAATGCCAGTGAATGATTTCCAGCACAGGAGACAGCAGCCTGTCTCCGTGTTGTGTGATAGGGCTGGGCTGATGCTGCAGCTGGATCTGTAGTACTGTCATGCACTGTCTATCCTGAGTCATCAGGTCCAGTGGCATTGAGAGCTGTCTGGCTGCAGCAGGGCTGAGAGCCAGAGCAGGAGCTGCTGGCTGCTGCCACTGACAGGCTCCCAAGGTTGTTGTTCCTGCAGGGCCTGGCTGTCCCCAGGTGTCCCGTCCCACAGGTTTGGAGCTCCAGACCTGTTCCCTTTCCCAGTGGCAAGTGATGCTGTGATGTTACAGGTGAAGTGCTTCACATTGCCTCTTATAGTCCTTCACTGAGATTATTTTTTACAGGAGCTTCAGTGCTGGGCTCTTTCAGTCAAGTGATTAAAATAATTTGCTCATTTGCTAAATTTGGCAGTGCAAAGAATCAGGCTTCATGCAAGCACTGCTCACCAACCACTAAATGTCATTGCGTTATCAACATTATTCTCACCCAAATCCAAAACACAACACCACGCCAGCCACTACAAAGGGAGCTAATTATCTCAGCCCAAACCAGGACACTTGTCCTGAGGGACACTCAGGAAAGCTTCCGCCATGCAGAAGCTGCTCTGGGTCTGTTCACTCTGATTTTCAAAGTTCTGCCCTTCAGAGGTGAGCATGACCCCGGGGACTGCTGTCACTTGGGTCTGCTTGGTGCTCTGGAGAGGAGGATTTTCTGGTGAGCAGGTGGACCAGCAGTGATATTTCCTGTAAAAAGAGCCCTGCAAAAGGGGCTGGGAACTGTGGGTCTTTCATCCTCTTCTCTGTCCCACAGACCAAGAGGGCACCTGCCGTAGTTGGGTCAAACGCAGCAGATCCTGTCTGGGGGGTTGTTCTGTTAGGGCAGATGGCTGATACAAGATGATGTGCCAAGGGGTGGGTCTGAAGGACAGTTCTCAGCACCAAGCTAGTATGACAGTGGATTGTATGAGCAAAAGAGCACTCTGGACAGGCAGGAGACTGTCACGGGAGGGCACGGACACGTGGCTGGAGACACTGAGCTGGCTTTGGTTGGTGGCATGGACACTGGCTTATCTTGGTACAAAAGGTGTTTTGATCACAGATATTTCTGGGTTGTGCTTGGAATTTGTGAGACGCAGGACACTTGGCTTGTCCTTTCTAAGTAGAGAGTATTACTATATATATAAATACATATATATATTAAAAATTATAAGAATATAATATAAGTAGTGCCCATTATATATTGTGGCTAAAGGTTGAAAAGGATCCTGCGGCCTTCAGAGAGGTGCTGTGGTGCTGTGTGCCCCCGCTGTGTGCAGGGCTGTCCCCGTGCTGGGGGGGCAGGTGGAGGAGCAGGGTACCGCCACTGAAGCACATGGGAGCTGTGAGGCTCTGCTCGCCAAGGGCCAACACACAGTGGTGTGGATGGCCATTGGAGCTGTCATAACCATCTTAGTGTGGCGTGGATCTGGGTCTGGAGACTGGGTGATGGCCCTTCACTAACACAAGCGTGGTTTTGTTGGGGCAACAATGTCTTTGGTGTTCCTCCTTTCCAACACAGAGCTATTTTCTCAGTGTAAATCTCTGTAATAAGATGGCTCCACATCTGCTTACAGCCTGAGCAGCTCCAGCAGTAGCTTGATGGCCCCTTAGCAGACTTCTTTCTTCCCTGTACAGTTTACTGCCCCGTGGCATGATCCCACCACTATCCCACACGCACAGACACGGATGTCCACCCGAGGCCTTGCTCCACGCATCTACAAACTGCAGTCAAATGAATCTTGTGAATACAATAAAAGTCCCTTTGTGGATCTGATGAGTTTGGTTTCCAACGAGCTTCTTCTGGCTTAACTGCAGTGTGCCCATGCTCAATCTGCTGCATTCACAAAGCATGTGGAGACCACCTGGGCACCTGCAACCACTTGTGATCACGTCTGTTTCCCAGCTGTTGCACACAAGGGGAGAGCTTGGTTTCCTGCTCTGGTCCTTCCCTCCTCTTCTGTGTGCTGTGGCACCGACAGCAGGGTGGGTGCCCACGGGCTCCCTGCTTGCTGGCTCCAGGGTCCTCTGCAGAACCCCGAATGGCTTTTTGCTCTCCCTCAGCCTCTTGCTGACCACTGAAGGGCTGGGACTGTGCTAGTAGGAAAGCAGAGCCAGCTGACATTCAGATAAGTTGGCAGCGTCTCCGTGAGCTTTGGGTCTTGCATCTTTCTGAGGCCAGAGAATAGCCCTGGTTGCAGGCTGCAGTGATCCATGGTCCCAGGCACAGCCAGGAAACTACGAAATGGCAGTGGTTTGCACACTACAGCTCTCCCATCCCCTCATTTGTAACTTCTCTCCTCTAGCAAACCTGGTCTGCAGTCACTCTTTGTCCCCTGCAGATCAGTCCCTCCCTGTCTGAGGCTTTGTAGCCCTCCTGGATGTCTGCCCAACTCATGGAATACCTGACCCCTTTGCAGGCTGCTGCTCTGGGATATGAGGAGCATTTCCCCTTCTATTTCTGGAGCTGCAAATGTCTGCAAAGCAGGTTTAAGGCAGGCATTGATGCCTTCTGTGCTGAAAGGAGGAAGGGAGCTACCACAGCAGATCCACAGGTGGGTTCCTGACAGGGACCGAGGTGTGAGCACATCCTCCCCTTAGCTCCTGAACCAGAGTGAGCTGCAGGGCTGAGATCCCGGCTTGCCTCACCTCTGCCCCAGCTGCAAGGAGCAGGCAGGGGCTGGTGGCACTCAGGGACATGGCTGCCAAGGCAGAGGCTCCCAGACCAGCATCTGCAGGTGGTATGAAGAGCTCTTCAGGACATGGGGTTAGGCAAGGAGTCCGCATTTTAAACCAGCCCATGCGTGAGAACCAGTGTCAAGGACACCGCTGTCCTGTGCAACCTGGGCTGCTGCTTCTCCGGACAGGAATTGGAGCTGAAAATGCAGATAATTTTGTAAATCTCCTTTTACCACATTAGCATGGGACTCTACACTCAGACATCACAGCTGGCGCACTGACGTTGTTTTCCTTTGCCTCCAACACAGTCCAACGCCTTTCGGCCCGGAGACAGGACTCTTGCTCCTTGGTACTGTCTGGGAACGCGACTGGGTCCCAAGGCTGAATCTCTCTACATATCTCCTTGCATTCTTTAGGAAAGCAGCTCGAGAATGTTTACACACTGCAAACAGAATGTACAACTCCGACCAGGAACCACAATCCGGTTCAACTGCATGGCAAATTTCTTGGCCATCAAATCTGGCATGCATCACAGAGGCCCCGTCTGTGTACAGATCCACCTGGCATTGCTCATACCTTGAGATCACGTCTTAAAAAGAATATATTATGATGCCATTTCTTGTTCATACCAGACACAGTTGTCATTAGATTTGTTATTAACAGGGGGATTCTTGATCATGCCATTAAAAGCCTGTCTACCTTTTCATTGGTGTCTTCTCCCATTTATTGGTTGCAGAGAGAAGCAGAAAAATAGCACCTGCCCAGGGCCCCATCCAGCCTGGCCTGGAGCACCTCTAGGGATGGGGCACCACCACTTCTCTGGGCAGCTGTATCAGAGCCTCACTGCCCTCTGAGTAAAGAATTTCCTCCTCACATCTGACCTACACCTCCCCTTTTTGTGATGTTGACTAGTGTTGAAATACCTCTTTGAAACATGTGAGTACATGGTAAAATTTCCCAGCTGGTGTCATCATGGTCTAACGCACTGAGTGTTTTGTTGGAGGTTTCAGATGACAAAAAATCTACAGGATAAGAATGTAATTTGTAACAGTCACTGTGACTTTATGAAACTTGACTTTGTTAGGCAAATGTGGTGGCACTTTCTTTTATATATCGCCTGGCTAATCTTACGCATCATTTGACCAAATATCCCCAACACCCTCTTTCCCCTCTGATTCTTTACACTGAGCTGCACCTCTCAGAGATAGGAGCTACCAGTCCCAGCAGGGCCCCAGCATACAGCTGGGATAAAGCAGCCCTTCATAACCCAATTAAGGAGCAGTGAGGAGCAGCAGCTTGCCCTCCTTTGAATAGGCTGAGTTTTCTGACAGGAGAACACCTGCAGCTCTTCTCAGCTTTAAAGAACTGTGAAAAATCAGTGAGAGCACAGGAAAGAGGAAAAGTAAGTTCTCCCTTGGAAAGATGATCTTACGATGACAGGTTTTAATCTTTCTCCTGTTGCCCAGAAAGCACAGTTGGCTTCAGTGCAGAATCTAAATCCACAGAAAGAAGCACTGGGCTCTACAAAGCCTGTGTCGGGAACAGGCAGATGAAATCTGAGCAGCCTCAAGAGAAATGCTGAAGTGATTGTCATCTGCGTGGTTCTGGCTGATGGAGGAAGGGGTAGGAGGCAGAAGTTAGGCTGGTAGGAGGTTCAAAGAGCAGCATTCCTACAGCCACGTTCCCTGATGTACTCTGAAGGCAGGACAGATGGATGGGCAGACCGACACAGGGTACAAAGTTGTAAAGTCTGAGAAGACTGTGTGTGAAGAAGTTGAAATGAATGGCTGGGAAGGCTTTGAGGTAAGGACCAGCTGGGAATGGCCTAGGGGGGAAGCGGAGGAGAGGACTGAGCAGAGCTGTGGAGTTATTGGGATGCAATGAGCAAACAGCCACGTGGGCAGGGAAACTCCCCAGATTGGATGTTAGACCTCGCTTTGCTTGCTCTGTCATCACGTACAAATCATTCTTGGCAGCTGCTCAGCCCAGCTTCTGCTTCAGTGGAAGAAAGTGTGTGACTATGTACTTTCACACCCACACCTTTATGTCTGCACAGGGTTTCCAAAAATAGCTTTCTAACCAGCACTAAATCCTCCCCTAAGTTCCCTCGGCAGCATTATATGACTGTTTGAGGTAAAACCCTGCTGTTTCATTTCAGTTGCAGTATATTAGGGACACTAAAGTGTCTTCACTGCCCTGTACAGCCTCACCTGCCCCCCATACCTCCTGTGCCCAAGGGCCAGGAGACCACTGAAGGCCTGGTTTCCAAGTCTCCAGCCCCTTCTACTCCAGACTGGGATCTCTGGTTGGGCCCATGTCCCAGCTCATCCCCTGGCCGTGTCTGGCTGCTGATGGACCTGGCTCCCAAACCAGCTCCTCTGACTGTGCTGAGAGCCTCTGGGACCATGCCCTGTTGGCCACTGAAGAATGTTCCTTCTCTGCTAGTAGATGGCCTTCTGAAACAGAGAAGATTGCTGAAGAAATGTGGATGTGAAGCTTCTGTTTTTATACGTGAGCAGTCAGCGTGATATTGCTGCCACCAGGGAGGCCCAAGCCACCTGAGGCAGGTCCAGGGTCTAGGGCCAAGTGGTAGGGCAGAGACACAGCAGTTGTATGTGCAGTGATCATTAACTACATGTAGTGACCCGCTACGAGAACGTGTTTGGGTTAGAGAAATACAGCAGTCAACTAATACTTCTTAGCAATTGCAGTGTGAAGGGGAGAGCTCCAGGGATTTCAGAGTGATGGACTGTAACCTCATTTCTGATGGGGGGGCTGGATTTGCTGTACAGTTTAAATATGCTACAGCATATCAATGAGAATTCCTGTTCCTTGCCCTTAGAAGACCAGTGGTGAAGAAAAACGATTTGCCCTTTAGTTCAACTTGAGCTTAAACTGTAACCCTGGAGAGACAGTGCTGTCAGGTCACCCTACTCCACTCCCACCTAATTTCCCTGCTCCCACCCCAAGATGAGCACTGATACACTCAGTAGTGCAGTCTGGGGCAGCATATAAGTTAAGCATGGATGACCAGGAATGCTGCTGAGACAGCAAAATCTCCTAAGGCCACAGCATGCCATCCTTTGCCTCGTAAGCCTGAACCTGAGCATTCAGCCACAACCAGAGAGGCCCTAAGAAGAACTGCTTCAGCCCTTCTTATCTCCACCTGCTGCTCTGCAGCCCTTTGTTCTCTGGCCCACTGCAGACTGGCCCACTTGGGGCAGGTGCCTGTCTGCATCTGCATCCCTGAACACTCAAGAACACGTGATTGCTGTAGGAGGGAGGACTGTCGGGAAACAAGGTAGAACCCCCCACTCCCATAGCTCCCAGTTTAACCAGCCTTGATATTGCCTCTTCTCTAAGCTTGCTCGGTTGTAGGGCAGGGCCCTTTGTCTGTCTTGTCTTTAAATGCCAGTGATCCTCCAGCTGGGTCTCTACTGGTCAGGGAAAAGGATGGGCAGCTCCTGGCTGACCTGAAGTACCTAGAGCTGCTAGATTTTTTATTCCTGTCTCACGGAGTAGGGATGGTCCTTTGAACCACGCTGTCTGTGTGACCCAAGCTGCACCAGCTCTGTTCCTGCATCTCCCCATTTGCTGCATCAAGGCTTTTGCCCAGCAGCTGTGCAATATGCAACTCATAAAAGTTGCATGCAGTGCATACTCTTTGTCAACCTTGACCTTTGACGACAGGTTTCTCCAACTAACTTTCAGCTTCTCAGATGCTCAGATAGTCCGTT
Source organism: Pavo muticus (assembly GCA_016647715.1). Classification (NCBI taxonomy): domain Eukaryota; kingdom Metazoa; phylum Chordata; class Aves; order Galliformes; family Phasianidae; genus Pavo; species Pavo muticus. The sequence goes on along the minus strand of JACDJE010000125.1, from coordinate 686,261 downwards.
CTTTTTCTGCAATGGCTCTGGCTGAATGAAGAGCCCATGGTCTTGGCTAAGAGCACACAAAGAATAGAAATGCAAATTAAAGACCCATCTCTTCCAGGAGCCCCTTTCTGGTGGTGGTGGGAGAGCCATGGTGTGAAGCTTGAGTGGTGGTACCTCTAGCCCTGCTGAGGGCTGTAGTTCCCTCACTGGGCTGTTGTACTGATCCCCAACCAATCAGTCTCCGTTCAGAGACACATTTCTCATCTCTTCTGGGTTCCCAGTCCTCAGCGTACCCCTTGCTCCCAGGTCATGACTTGAGACAAGCCATACTAAGAACACAGCTGATGCACAGCAATCAGGCCTTGGTGCTCACAGGCATCCTCCATGCTGGGGGGCACCACTGCACTCCTGGCGGCCCATTTTCTGTCCAGCTGGGCAGGCTGGTGATGAGCTCACACAACACAGAGCATGTTGCTGTGCCTGAGAGAAAGCAGAGTGTGGTGTCCCCATACCAGAAACAATGGTGATCTTCCCACAACCCTTTCCTAATGTGGATCTCCCCCTCAAAAACCACCACAGGAGGAAAGGACTCTTTAAAAAAAAAAAGGTGCCTTGTGCTGGATCTGCTTGAAATAGATGTGCTGTGTGCACATGGAAGACTTGGAATGATTTCTTTGGCTCTACCCCAGATTGAGAGTTTCACTGTGACTTTTGAAAGCCTTGCTGTGAGGTCTCAAAGTCCAAGGAAGTGGCTGTATGAAAAGCCATGGGACGCTGAGCTCCAAGGACAGAGACCACTTCCCAAGCTCATGTTGCTATTCTTTGGTACATAGCTGCTCTGAATGAGCAAACTCTATAGAAAAGATGAAATTTGAAGATCTCTTACTGGAAACTGGTGGCTTTGGCAGATTCCAGATTTTGATTTTGTTAATCCTCTGCCTCCCAAGAATCAACCTTCCCATGCATTTCCTGATGCACAGCTTTCTTGCTGCTACCCCCTCTCACCACTGTGCAATTCCACATCAGGAAGAATTTGTGAACCTCACCACAGAGGAAATTCTGCTCATCAGCATCCCCCGGAAACCCGATGGCACCTTCAGGTCCTGTGAGATGTTCTCACAGCCTCAGTTTCACCTACTTCTCAATTCCTCTCTGCAACCAGACAACGACTCCATCACCCAGGACTGCCAGCACGGGTGGGTCTACGACCACTCGCAGTTCACCTCCACCATCTCCACCGAGGTAATCCCTGGCCTGTGATCTAGCTGAAAATGAAATTAGCTCAGAGTTTTGAGGAGATGGAGAGGTGTTCACAAGGTGCACAGAATCGAAGGGGAATCTTTGCATTTTAACCGGTGGAAAGTACTTGTTTAGAGAAGATGGCTTGGGATGGGGAAGTTCTCTTGAGCTCAGAGGTAGATACCAACATTTCTCATAATGAGCACCTCCAGGTGATTGAGAGACTGGGGGTGTGGGGAGGAGAGACTGCTATGGGATTTTCTCTGCTTGGGCCATGTGGCATTTGCACAGGATCACACCCTGTAAGGGTATCATCTAACTCTGTAGCTTTCTTGGTTTTCCAAGCACTTTGTTACTTCCCTTGTCTGCCTCTCCTCTCTGATCTCCAGCTCCCTTGCTTCTCCCCAGGATTAAGCAGCCTTTCTCACTTTCCCCATTTGTTCTATTCCTGCCCTTCAATTTATCTTTGATGTTTTACATTTGTTGACTACATGCCTTGATGGGAAGAAGACCTCAGCAAAGCTGTTGACTTACAGTGACTTTATCCTTCTAGAAGACACTTCCCAGATTTAGGAGTCCATCAGTCCAGTTGTCATCAGAGTGCCTTGCCATCAGGCACAAAATGTGCTTTCGGAGGGCTCCTGGTGAGGTGCAGCACTCTGGTCAGCCATAACCTTCAGTCTGCCCAAGGTCCCTGCCCACCAAACATTAACCACCAGCCTTCCTAAATGCTTCGTTAGGGCTAACAGTGATACCTCTGGGTGTTAATGCTTTACCTGAGGCTGTAGCTTCTCCTCCTGGAAAGGCAGCCCAAAGCACAGTAGGTCTTAGGGAAGGGGGCACTTTGGTCAGTCAAAAGGGAAATGGTTCGTTTAGAAACAACAGCAGCTGTTTGAAAGCACGGCCAAGTCTTATCCTAGAGCCAGTGCCTCCTCCCCACCACTCCCCACCACTCAGCCTCTGGTTTTAGCAAGCACAGAGGTTGTTGTTGTGTGTGCACCAGGTCTGCACCTGATTTCCACGCTGTTTTAGGGAGAAAGATGTAAAGCACCCTTGGAGAAAAAGGCAGGATAAATGCTCTGCTGCAGAGGCACTGGGCTCAGAGCCTTATGACACTGCACTCAGGGTGCTGTGGCTTCAGGCTGTGTTCAAGGGGCCATGGACTTTCTGTGGAGTCTTTTTCTCTTGCAGCCAAAAAGGTTGTTCAAGGTCTTGTTGGCCTTGTCAGAGAGACTGCAAGGCTGGGTTGATAATTAAATTAAGTTTTGTCAAGTTACACACGCATGGAAAATTAACTCTGCAGCTTGGTCAGAGTATTCTGTAATGATTAGCGACATTTGCACCTCCAAGAAAGCAAAATGGTGCTAATTAACTCAATTAAGAAGAGTGCCTAGACCACTCTCTCCACAGAAATAAACAAGTTAACATCAGGAGCGAGTCTGATTCCCCCCTGTCTTCCTTCCTCCTTGCACAGACTACTTGGAGGAAGTTGGTCAGGGCAACACTAACTGGATATCAAGACTGCATTCCATAATGAACATTGTAGCAAAAGAATCAGAGAATTGTTTAGGTTGGAAAAGAACTGAAGATCACTAAGCCCAAACAACAACCTGACCTACCCAGTCCCACCACTAAATCATGTCCCTCAGTGCCACGTCCACATGTCTCTTGATTAACCCCATCACTGATCTGGGCAGCCCATTCCAATGCCTTGCCACCCTCTCTAAAAAGAAATTCTTCCTGATATCCCAACTAAACTGCATCTGGTTCAACTTGGGAAGGGGTGTGAAGGGAGACAGAGGCTGAACTGGGCACTCAGTGTCACTTGGGCCTTGTGTTTCAGTGGGACCTCGTGTGTGAGCAGCGTGGACTGAACCAGGCAACTGCGACCTTCTTCTTCATCGGCGTCATGATGGGGGCTGTGGTGTTTGGATACCTTTCAGACAGGTTTGACCCTTGCAGGCTGTCCCTTCAGAGGCTGTAGTTTCCTGGCAAGGCCTTCATACACATGTGACTTGCAAAAGCAATGAGAGGAGCAGAAAAAAGAGAAAACACAATCGTAAAGGGAGAACTCAGTCTTCCACATCCAAACTGGATTAAAGTCATACTGAGAAGCAGTGCAAGGGCTAAATGCTGAGTTAGGATCGTGGACTGCTTCATGGGGCAGCCAGTTAGGAGCCCACCTGAGAAGCTGCTCTGGCCATGGTGAGGATAAGGTGCATTGCAACAATGACAGTAGCACTGGGGTCAGAATTGCTGCAGGAACAGATATAAAACATCCACTGTCTGTGAGACATTTCAGGAAAGATAACTGCTTAAAAAGGAGAAAGATGATTAAAGCAAAGCTGAAACAAGCAGCTGAGAGTTAACTCCTGGCAAGCTATCTGGAAATTACCTAGGGACACACAAGTGAGGGGCCTAAAGCAAATACATGTCATGTCCAAAAAAGTCTCAAGAAAGCAAAAACTGTCTCTGTCGTTACTAGAGAAGCAGGGTAAAGCAGGGAGGCACTCTTCAAGGAAGAGCTAAGACCATGGCCTGATAAGGAAAATAGGAGCAAACCTGCTCTCCCTGGTTAAATGTTAGGATGTGATAATGTAAAGGGGAAAAAAATCTGAGTAATAACCTAGAAAGGGCATCAATTAAGAAATCAAATATTTTTGCAAATAGCAGAACCAGGAAACCTACCACCGAAAATGCAGAGCAAGCATGCATTCAGGATGTGCTGTTCTCTCTACACTATTCAATATTTAATGGCTGAGTTTCCTGTGCAGGAAACTATTTGATTCCCTCCCGATTTCCTTCCTCTGGGACCAAAGGAATATTAGTGAGGCAGGCTGCAAAATCACTGCACGGCAGAACGGAAACTAGGTGCACCATATAAAGCTGCCAGTCACTTCTGGATCTTTTCTTATATCTGTTTCAAATTAGTTTTTATATGGGTCCCCAAGAAAGACCTTGGGGACTGCCAGCCAGGCTGCCTGGCATCCAGCTCTACCGAGTGAATTGGTAGAAACGATTCTGAATGGCTGAGCCAGTGGCCATAGGACTTCTATTTCTCTTTTGCATAAGATTCTTACCCTACAAACAGATTGGATTTCTTTGAAGATGTTCACAGGTGTGTGAACAGAGGAGATATCATCTATAAGAGGTTTCCTTACAAAAGGCTTCAAAAGAAACTGAGCAAGACAGGATGTCCCTGTGTGGCTAAATAATTGATCAAAAGCGGGGAGGGAGCAGGGAGGGGTAAGAGTTGGGTTGTTACAGTGAAGGGACACCTCTGGGGACCTGTTAATTGGATGTGTGCTCTTCAGCATATTCATAACTGATCTGGGAAAGGAGTGAGTGGAGAGGGGGTGCTGAGTGACCGGACTGATAGAGACAAAGTCTGAGTGTGAAGAACTGCAGAAGGATCCTACAGAGCTCTGTGATTGGGTGGAAGCATTAAAAGACACAATTTCAGAGTAGATTAATATAAAACAAAGAAAGAAATGCATCCAACTTCATATGTAAAATAGAGCTGTTCATAGTGGCTCAGGAGTAAGACTTAGAAGTTACAATAAAAAGCTACAGGCAGATATCTTATAGAGTCTTAGAATCACCAAGACTGGAAAAGACCTCCAGGATCATCCAGTCCAGCCATCCACCTACCACCAATATTTCCTTACTAAACCATGCCCCTCAGTACAACATCTAAATGCTTCTTGAATGCCTCCAGGACAGTGACTCCACCACCTCCCTGGGCAGCCTGTGCCACTGCCTGACCACTCTTATGGAGAAGAAATTTTTCCTAATATAAAACTTGAACCTCTCCTGGCACAACTTGAGGCCATTCCCTCCTAGTTCTGTCTTCTCAGCGATGAGTAGCAGCTGGGGAAGCAAATGTATCATTCAGAATTAACAGGAAAGGAATAGAAAACTAAAGTGAACATAACCATGCAGAAACATGTATATATGTGATAGCCCCGTGTCTTGAATACTGTGTGCAGTTTTGATTTCTCTCCACTCTCTTCCCCACCTATACATACTATAACCCAAGGTTATAGTAGAAGGGAAGAAAATGTGATGACAAAAAAGACTAAGTTAAGGATTGACTGCTGAGTAGACAAACCAGGACCTTCAGTCTGCTAAAGAGGCAGATAAAGAGAATTTGGCAGCCAGCCGTGCCTTCGTCAGCAGCCTGACTGCACTGCCATGCTGGGCCATGCAGTAAACCACAGCGAACGGATCAAGCAGATTTTGTTGGTTGCCTACAATACTCCAGATATAGCAATTGGTCTCCCATCTTCTCTGGGGTGTTCAGCACTTTATAGTGCATATTCAGCCCCATTTCCATCATTCCAACTCTCTGCTCTTCGTGGTTTCCTCATCTGCAAGATGACGTTCCTTTGGCTTCATTCTCATCTCAGCCTCCTCCAGCTGTACCCATTTAAGGTGGAGAGCCAGAAATGCTTAGGGGTTTTTTCAGCTCAAGAAGTGACTATTTACTCCCGCCACCTGACTATTAATATATCGTTTACTCATGCAAAGGCCTCCTCTCCTCTCCTGTAGCAGCTCAGTTTCTATAAGAATCTCTGGTGGGAGGGTGGCTACGGTTGCTTTGGGAAATCCAAGCATTCTGAATCAATCAGAACTTTCTCATTACGTTTGACTTCTCCTGCAGTGAACTCCAACAGATTATGAGCATTTTCTTTACAAAAGCCATGCTGATACCTGCAGCATTTGCTTATCTGTGTCAACAAATTCTAGTTTTTAACATTATCTTTACCCATTTAATCAGTATCAACACTAGATCTGTTAAACCTCAGATTCATGCCCCCACATCTCCCTCAGGACACTGCAAAAGCAGCCTTTCTCTTCTCTAACAGGGAAGAGGTCCCACTCTCCCATGCAAATTGTAAAGCACATACTGCACCTCTAGTGCTTCAGGCTGAGAGACATCTGGTCCTGGCATTTTGCTACAGCTCAGGTTCATTCTGATCCAAGCTTCTACAGACTCCTGCACTTGAGAACACTTCTACTGACAAATCTCACCCCACCAAACCCTCCAAGCACCTTTACTGAGAACATATCTATGCAAAAGAATAGAAATCTGGGGGGGAAAAAAAATGAAATACTGTTATTGCCTGTTCTTGCCCAAATTCTCCTTTTGTACCTTGTTATTGTACCTCATTGGCTGTATCGCGCTCTGGCAGACTCCCACATTGGGATATTTATGAAAATTGCTTTTTTATTCATTTTTATCCTTGCACAGTTTGCTCTTTTTATTATATTTTCCACATATAAACATTCAGAGGTTGGGCTTTTCCATTTCTCTCTCTCTTTGAAGGCACTTTTAACTGCATTACTTCTGGCAGCTTCCTTGTAGCAGTTCGATCCTGCCAGCTTCTCTCTGGTTCCGTTAGCAGGTGGTGTGCATTTGCTGCGAGGGTCTAGTAATGGGTCCATAAATAGCTGCCTTGTGCTCTGCAGGGAATCTGATGTTTTGATATGCTCCTTACTGTATTTTTGAACCACATTTTAATTGTATCTTCTTTCCTTAGCACTTACACTTTTGGAAATGGGATCCAGCACTGGTGGGTTTCTGGATGCTTGCTGCACTGACCCAGGTGCATTGCTTCTGCAGTCTGGGTCTGTTTAAAGTTCACAGCAGATCCAGAAAACTGCCTGGGCTATTGCCACAAGTTGATTCTTCTCCAGCAGACGTGTTAACTAGCTGCTGCATGAAGTTACCTGTGACCATTCTCAAGAATGTTACGGTGGCACTGTGCCCCAACACATCATTTCACACCCTGGAGTAAAGGTCCTTGCCACCATCCCTATCAGGTGGCCACTGGGAGAATGCCAGAATCAGTCCCTACGGACTGAATGCAACCCGCTGACAGATTTAATTACTAGCCCAGTTTCAAACCATCACATGCGGGGCTGATATTTACTGGAAGGTCCTCTCCACTTATGGATGGTTTGTCAAAATTTTCATTGAAACCCCAACCTTATGCTCCATGTTGAATTTTAGATTTCCGCAGACTGTGTAGTGTGTTGGTGTGAGAGTGAATGCCTAAGCACATTTGTGTGTATTTGACTTCCTATATTTCTCTACACTCTCCCCACAGGACTCTGCACCAAGGGTCAGGTCATACAACTTCTAAAATCCTTGAGGAGCAACCTCATCATGCATGTTCAAGCTGATTATCATGGTGGCATTGAATGGGGAGCCCAGTATATCATTTTTTTTAATCAGTGCTGCTCTTTCTATTAGAGAGACTCATGCCCAGTGTTCATGAGGCTTCCTGACCCTTTTTATGGGATCACACCGCTGCAGCACTGGCAATATCCAGCAGGTCCCTCCACTCTGGGGTACCACATAGTCTTTGTAGTGCAGGCTATGTACCGACCTCCTTAAGTCTCTGCTTTGCCTCATTTCAAACCCTACTCCTGGGACACATTTCCAGCCTGTAAGTAACCCTGTCTGTGCTTTGATAGGTTCGGCCGGAAATCTATCCTCATGCTGTCACTTGTGTGCTCAGTCATATTTGGGATGCTGAGTGCCTGCTCCGTCTCCTACAGCATGCTGGCTGTCACAAGAACCCTCACCGGGGTGGCCCTGAGCGGTGTGTCCCTGATCATCTTGCCTCTGGGTAAGTATGGTGAGGTTGTGGGTGTACAGGGTGCCTACTTCTTCAAAAGAGCAGTCGGGCAGTGGCACAGGCTGCCAGGGAGGTGGTGGAGTCACCATCCCTGGAGGTATTCAAGAACCGCGGAGATGTGGCACTGAAGGATGTGGTCAGTGGGCATGGTGAGGATGAGCAGTGACAGTTGGACACGACGATGTTAGAGGTCTCTTCCAACCTTTATGATTCTATGATTCTGGCCAGCAGTTCCTGTTAAGCACCATTCTTAGTGCTTTAAAATCTACAGATGAAGTATCTGCCCTTTTCCTCTGATATTGGGTTCTCATTTTTCACATGCAATTAAAGAAATTCACCAGTCGAGCAGGAGCAGGATGTTGGGTCATTCATGGCATGCTTCTTCCTCTCCAGTCTTAACTTTGCAGCAATTGTTTCCATCATATTCCTTATCTGCATTCTTAGAAAGGCTGGAAAGGGAAAGAACATGAAAATAAAATCTCTCAAAGTGAGGCAAACTTGAAGCTAAGAAATTTAAGTAATGATATAATTAAAACAAGCTCCAAACTCCAAGCTACCCAACAGAGCATCAGATGATTTTATAGGTATGTTTAGGATGCCCTGGGCAAGAGTCGCAATACCTTAGAGCACATCACATGTGCAGCAGAAATTTCCAGAATTTTTGCAGATACACCCAAAAACAAGCTAAAAATGCTTCAAGAAAGGACAAATACACACAAGATATTACATGTTCCAAGGCCTGCGATGGCACATTCTTATTATAAATGTGATGCCTACAATACAAAGTAGAGATTGGGAAGGACATTTCTGATTGCTAGATGCTGTAGCATGATGTCAAGATCTCTGGAGGAAAATTGACTGTTAGTTCTCAAACAGAAACAAGGGGATCAGCCTGGATTTACATGTGCATTAATATCTGTTCCACTAAGGCCAGTTCAGCTTGATTTATGCATACTACATTAATATTATATTTCTTGAATCTGGAATAATGCATAGGCAGAGAAATTGGAAAGGCAAGATACAACTGCAGAGTTAGATTAAAAACAAGTTTGATGAAGATGGCCATTGGATGCTATTGAACAAGATAAAAAAGTATCATCTAGGGTGTTTCTGGCACCATTGTTAATGTATGTCCAGAATTTCTTTGTTTAAAGCTTCGTTTTAGTTGTTCTCAGCTTTGTGAGGAGTTAACTTGTGGATGAACATTTAAAAAGTGGCAAATGTCAGTGGAACTCTCCTGGAGGAAAAGACCAGGGATATTGCCTCACTTTGCCCTTCTCACAAAGACCCGCAGACCCTCTCCTGGAGAAGCCCTGTGTGACCCAGCTGAACACTGCCTCCCTCTTACAGGGATGGAGTGGGTGGACATAGAGCACCGCACCTTCTCTGGGATCCTGACCAGCATCTCCTGGAGCGTAGGGAACATGCTGCTGGCCTTGACAGCATACCTGGTGAGGGAATGGCACTGGCTCTTGGTTGCCGTGACGGGACCTTGTCTTCTGAGCATCGTCTGCCTGTGGTGAGTGCAGCAACCCGTGGCCTGCTGCTGCTAGAACAGGAGCAGGATGTCATTTGCCTTTTTGCCCCGTGTGTACGGCAGATATTGCAGCATTCATCCTGGAATTGGATCTGGCAACCTTGAAAACCTTCAGAAATGGTGGCCTGGCCCTCCTCAACGTCAGGGTCGTTGTTTGGTTCATCTTGGACATCAGTGTGGATCTGGACCCACACTGCAAAAATCTCCCAGGGTGATGGGGAGCTATAGCTGGAAGCCACACAAAATAATCTGACTGATATATATGCAGACCCCAAAATTACCTGCATAACTGATAAGCAGAAAAAGGTATAAAAATGCAAATGTGACTTTCAGCTGTCACTACAGAGGCATGTAGAGGTGATGGTTTACTTACTATGTCTGTCCATCAGCATGAAGCAGCAGATGAAATAGCTGCACCAACCAAATAGCTACCAACAACATCTCAAATCATACCTGTGAAAAATGGGATGCACACTGATGTTGTTGTTAAACAATGGCTCAGAAGTAGACGTATCCTTTCAACAGTGATGAATGGTTTCTGGCAGACAGTGACATCTGAGGTTTTGCTGATCAAATTCAAGACAATTAAATTTTATGTTCTGCTGACTTTCTGGTTTGAGGTTTTGTTCTTTTTCTAGGACACCTAGTTGTAGAAGTTGAATCCTGGGAAATGCTGAAATTCATAGATATATTTGGATCCACCCTTCGAATAATAGCTATATTTCTTTCTTGTTTCTTAATGCCTTTTATGGAAATGAGTTTTCAAAAAAATTACACTGTCTGATCAAAATTTAAGCAACCAAGAGGTCAGTGATTGTTGGATAATTAAGTCCCTGAAGAATAGAATCAAAATTTAATTTAACACATTCATTATATATTGTTGACACAATACCTGTACTCAGCTGAGACATTAGACAGCCAAAAGACATAACATACTCTGGAGATGGTGGCAAGGAGTGCAAAATGCCACCTTTAATTCTTTATATTTGCCAAACTATTAACAACTTCTGGGAAGGAGTTGAAAACTTTCCATAGTCCAGTTCTGCAAATGATTTTGCTCTGCACACCCTTTTCAGCTATGGGTTGAATAGATTGAATAGTTCATTGATTTTACCACAATCTGACTTAGGGCACATAAATCACCAACAGCTTATAAGGAAGCGGTCTCAGACCACTCAATGGGAGACCTCAATGAGAGATTTTGACAAATACATGAGCTCAGCTGATCTCTTACCCAAATATTTCTTCAAGCTTCTAACTGCACTTCAGTTGGGCTATATTGGAATGTTTGCATATAGTTGGAATGGATCTGACTGTGGGGCATTTCCAGTGCCTTCTGGACATTGACCACTATGCAGACACGCTCAGGCCAGCTGGGCTGCTCTGTGGCCTGGGCAGATCCAGGGCTGATAGTGCCACGTAGCCACGAATTGCAACCAGATGAAAGATCACAGAGAGGAACAAGGAGTTACAGATGCCAGTTTATAACAAGTGGTGGATCTTTTACTGGGACAGATAGAAAAACTGGACTCACAGGACCCCCACTCGAGGTAGATCTGCTAAGTAAACCTCTCCAAGTTGCTAATTAGCTTTGCAGCATCAGAGAATCCCTTGTCATTCAATGACTAGTGTGGCCTCTTCACTGGGGGCCACAGCCACAATGATTTCGACTCCAGTGGATTATCTTTTGCAGAAGGCTTTGATTGTTGTGAACAACAAAGAATTTAGCAATTAACAAAGGAAGTAAGAGGTATAATCTCAGTGGGCCCACTAAATCCTTTCTACATAGTAATTTTTAATATCCTAAAATATCAGCATTTAAAGAATCTCAAAAATCATGAATACAAATCTAAATAAAGCTATACATCTGAATAAATCTAAATCTAATATCTAAATATAATCTTTTTGGGGCCAATTTTATTTGTTAAGAGCTTGAAACTTCAACCAGCTCAGAAAATTCAAGCTTTGGTCAAAAATCACATTATAAAAAATTTGGCTAGACATATTTCAATTAAGAGACAAGTTCTTTAAGATAGAATAGCATGTATGCATAAAGAGGGTGTCCTACTAGTCTTAATCTCATGCACCACGGTTGTTATTCTCAGTAGAGGTTGAAGTCTCATAGAGAAGATCCCCCCTCTTTGGCCAGGGCCATGTATGTGGGGTGGAAAACATGGGGCAACAACAGGAATGCTGTCTTCTCTCCTCGCACCAGGTGGGTCCCAGAGTCTGCCCGGTGGCTCATAGCCAACGGCAAAGTGAAACAAGCTCACAAGCATCTGCTTAGATGTGCAAGAATGAATGGAAGGAAAGACTTCACTGTCTCACTGGAGGTGAGAAACTGAAGATCTGGACGCATTCTTCCTCTCACATTTTCTCCTTCTCTGTTTTACTTCTACTTTATATCTGAAGTGATGCTCAGCCCGCAGTGTGATCTGTGGGGCACTATGGTCCACAGGATGCCTTAGGCCATTTTGCTCTAGAAAGCATTTATATTCACTGCTGAAGAGAAAACTCACACTCAGCTCATCTAAGACCAGAAACCAACTTCAGTAGGTGGGGAGTCTTTCCATTCATCACTCTCATGGCAAGACGCCTCACTGCACTGGACACTGAACACTGGACACTGGACTGAGTATGCAGTGAAAGCAGTACAGCTTGGAAAAATAAGGAGTTGGCACTGGCCAATGCTGACTTTGCTAGGACTCTTTCTGCCACGTGGGATATGTAGGTAAGAGAGGAAAAGGGGCCATGGATGAAAAAAGGCTCTAAAATGGTAGATAATCTATTAAATGCTGTAGGAAGACAAGCCTCTGATAATGTATGCCCAGCAAATTGTTCTGCAATAGGAATATGTGGAAAACTGAATGGGTTGATGAAATTAGGAAAGGCAACAGACCCCAGCCTGTCTAAGGTCTCATGTCTGGATGCTAAATGTACAGCAGTTGAGCTCTTTCCTTCTTCTCCCAGGCTCTTAGAGGAATGACTACAGAGAAAAAGCCAAGAGAAAGTTTCTCCTACATCAGCTTGTTCAGGACTCCAGTCCTGCGGAAGATCTCTCTGTGTTCTGGGACAGTGTGGTAAGCAGCGTTACTTTGCACAAGGGATTCATCCTGCATTGCCCAGCCGGTTTTCCCCTATTTCAATCTCTATACGTTCCTTGCAGGTTTGGTGTTGCCTTCTCTTATTATGGCATGAGTATGAGCCTAACTGGCTTTGGGCTCAACATGTATCTCTCCCAGTTTGTCTTTGGCATCATTGAGATTCCAGCCAAGATGCTCATGTACGTGCTGGTGAATCGAATTGGACGGCGGCACAGCCAGGCATGGACACTCATTCTGACAGGAGTATGCATAGGAGCCAATATCATCATTCCTAAACGTGAGATGCTCTTCTGCTGTACGCTAAAGGGGAGGTATCCATTCTGTGCTGCCCTAGAGAAGGAGAAACATAGATCTTGTCCACAGTCATCTCCACATAGAGACATCTTCCACCTGCAAGGGCATTAGTGGGACAAGGCTGCTGATGTGGGCCAGCCCCAGTATCTGGAGGCAGCAGATGTTCTCTAGTCACTGTGAAGCACTATAAGGCTAGTGATAACAAGGGGAAGTGCCCATCCTTATTATGGATATTTTCCAATGGGAAATATTGGGACTTAGCCTTCCATCCGTTCAGCTTCCACTCAAAATAGCAGTCACCAAATTTTCAGACTGATTCATACTGATTCAGATCTTGGATCAGCAGCTACAGGGCTCTGAAGCTTCCAGTTTTGTCTCTTGGAGCCTTCTGGCACCTGTGACCACAAAAAACTCCTTCACATTTTTCTTTGACTATTGTCATAAATGTCTTTTCTTTCCGCCCAGCTTTCACTTCTCTACGCTCTGTGATAGCCGTTATAGCCAAAGGTTCCTCAGAAGCTGCGTTCACCACTGTCTACTTGTACACCTCTGAGCTCTACCCCACCGTCCTGAGGTAAGAGAGGCTACTGCCTGAGGGCACTGACAGATCCTTTGCGGGATGTCACCATCTGGTCTTGGACATTGACACAGCAGGAGGTGCTGTTGGCCAGACTGCAGGACTGATCCTTTGCCTCTAGAAGTAGCAGGTTCTGAGGATTACATCCACCCACAAGAAACGGGCAGAAAGCTATTATTTGCTGACCTGGAGTATGTGGATAAGGAAATGTGTTGAATGGTGAGGAGTATTCTGTGGGACACATACTACCACACAAGTTTGTAGCCCTCTGGACATCAGATGATACTAAAGCAGGGATTAAGGAGCCTTTTAGGAGAAAAAAGACAGTTCATTTGAAATATCCAGTTAATAATGACATAAAATCACAGACAGGTCCTGGGATCCCTGTTTTATGCATGAAATGCCATTCATCTCCTGAAAATTATTAAGTGGAATAGGTCCCAGGTCCTATTTTTGGCCACATCTCCAGACTTTCCTAACTATAGAAGGACCGAAGGTGCTCACAGGAATCCCTAGTGCTTAGCACCTGCCTAGAACTACCTGGGAGAGGAGGGACTTAAATTAATCTCAGCAGATAAGAGGACTTACTAGAGAGATGTGTAGAAAATGCACTCGGTTTTAGACTTTCAAAGAAAACATCTTTAGAGCAGATATTTGGGAAGTATTGTCATTATATGAAGATACAGAGAAAAAAAAAAAGGTAGAAAAAGCCTGGTAGAGGAAAAATCTAGGGGTGAGAAATCTCAAGATTTTCTCAGCTAGTGATGAGAAATCTCTGGATCCCCTGAAAAATAGGAGAGGAGAGGGAAGAGGGACTCAGGGACTCTTTTTTTTTTTTTTTTTTTTTTGCAAGGTCTGATATGAAGGAAGTACCCATCTCTTTCTTGGGGTATTCTACACTACCACGGTCTCCTACCTTTTCAGGCAGAATGGAATGGGATACACCGCCTTCACGGCACGCCTCGGTGGGTCTTTGGCCCCACTTGTGTTCCTGCTGGATGATGTGTGGAGGTCCCTGCCTGAGGTGACGTACTGTGGTGTAGCAGTGTTCTGTGGCTCGGTGGCCTTCTTGCTCCCGGAGACACTCAATGTGCGCCTGCCTGAGGGCATTGAGGACATTGAGAAGACACAGTGAGTAAGCTCCATCCTGTCCTGCACAAAGAGTCTGCCAAAAGAGGCAGGGAAATGTCCCATCTGCTATCTGTAATTCCACATCCGTGGGCAGCAGCCGATCAAGTGACAGTCCAGCAGGGATTGGGACTGCTAGGCCCTTTGCTCTTCTATCCACCAGCCCAAAAAGCACCTGGGGGTGTTAGCTGGCAGCTGGCTGAACATGAGCCAGCAATGTGCCCAGATGGCCAAGAAGCCCAACAGTATTCTGGCTTGTATCAGTAGGAGTGGAGTGGTGAGATGTGGCACTGAGGGACATGGTTAATGAGAATGATGGAGGCGGGATGGTGGTTGAACATGATGATCTTAGAGGTCTTTTCCAACCTTGATGATTCTATGACTCCATGATGGATTCTTTCCTTCCAGAGTGAAAGGACCGCTACAAACCAGTGCTCCTGAGGGCTTGCCATTACAGTCTCTTCTGAAGTGAAGGACTCCATGGAACAGCCATAGACACTGTGAAGGACTGCAAAACTGAGCCGTAATCTGGCCTGCCAGTGGATGAGCCTTCACTCCCCTCCTGGTCTCTCTCTGCAGGGAAGTGGGGCTGAAGACATATGAGGAAGGAGGTGGAACATAAAACCAGCTGGAGGGAGACAACCCTACTCTGTCGTGTGATCAGGACCAAGAGTTCTCAGGTCTAACAGGGTCTGGAAATAAAAGGACTCTATGTTTGGCTCTTCCAGTCTTGTTGGACCAGCAGTATCTTTCAGATCACTGCACAGCCTTCCAGAAACTATAGTCCATTGGTTGACAAACCACAAGAAATGTAAAAGAGCAATAAAAACCACTGAGCGTGAATTGTACAAAAACGAATCTTCTTAAATAAATCTAGCTGGATGGGTGAACCATAAACTGTAGCTACAAATATTTCTTGAATGTGGAAGGGGTCTGGAGATTTTCCATACTGAGACTCAAAGCTTGCAAAAAGTAAATGCAGTGATTTCACTGAGAATGGGATAACTGTAAGCATTTGCCCCAAATACAAAAAGATATATATATATTTTTGCTGATATTAGATATCTAGTGCATATAGTTAAAGGAAGTCGTGAATGTAATATTGACTAATTCAGTACTGGACTTCATTCTGCTTACTGGTCTAACACATCACTCTTAGATTTTGGGAATGCCTTGGCATCTTGCACTTTTGCAAATCACAGAGATGAGGCACCAGCTATCAATAAACCTGGAATCCTGACGAAGAGTAATACTCTAAACTAGGAGAGAGCGTGGCCTCAGCATCTGAGTCCCAGACACGCCGCGTTTTAAGGTAAGCCATGCACAGGTCTATCAGTGCGCACAAAGACGGCTCTGGAAACAGATGAGGTAGCCCATCAGATCCTAGGTCCAAGAGCGCCTCCTGGTAGAAATACGCTGCATAGCAAAATTTCGTTTGCCACATTTTTGCTTTCAGGTAACAAAAGGAAAGCGAACTCCTCGGAATCAGCCCGAGACTGAGACTGGAAAAAGAGCAGTTCCCTGTGAGGAGCTGCAGCCGCCATGAGGCCTCCCTCAGCTCTTCTGCTCTGGGCTGAGCAAACACAGCGGCCTCAGCCGCTTTTTTGGGACCTTTTCAGGACATTCCCTTGGCCACAACAAACAGGTGATGGAGAGACCCAGGGTGCTTTTACGTGCAATTTGACAAAAGTGTGCATTTACTGGTAGAGTTCGGACTATCGGAAAATGCTCTCGATTTGCTGGAAACGCGTTGTGATTTCGAGCAACCAACATGAGCACGCAATACTGATGGTGTTTTTTCTAGAGCGTACGCAAGGGAAAACGGGGCGTTAGCCAAACCAGGAGCTGCTCTCCATCCTGCCAGCTTTGCTAAGAGAAGTAAACTCCCCGAGCCCAGACCTGGTGAAATAAGATGACTGCGGTTGGCTGCAGAGCGTGTAAGAGGACGGGAGCAACGCTTGCAAACAACAGACACTCATTAAACTTTCACCCTTTCTCTTCGATCCCCCCAGGCTCCTCCCGCTCCCTCTCTCAACCCGAGGCATGGGACCCGGTGGCGAAGGGGGCACTTTCCGCCCTCCGCGGCGTTGCCTGGAAACGGGGTCGCATTACGTCACTCCCCTGACGTCATCTTCTACGGCTCCGCTTCCGGGTCGCGCTGAGGAAGGCGGGGCGGGGGCGTGCCGCGCCGGGGTAGGCCCACCCTCCCCCCACCCCGGGGTAGGCCCGAGCCGGGGCCTCCCCGCCCCGCAGCCGCCGGCCCCGCGCGGTCCCTCCCCGCGATGAGCTCAGCCCTGCGGCGTGGCGCGGTGCGGGGCGG
>JACDJE010000125.1:632244-669336 GCA_016647715.1 Pavo muticus | reverse complement strand
GCGAGGGCGGCGGCGGAGGGCCCTGCCTAGGCTGCGGCGGGGCCCCATGGGCCTGGGGCACCCCTCGGGCCCCCGGGGGTAGGCTCGGGAGTGGTCGCCCCGCCGCCATGTACACCTTCGTGGTGCGGGACGAGAACAGCAGCGTCTACGCGGAGGTCTCCCGGCTCCTCCTGGCCACCGGGCAGTGGAAGCGCCTGAGGAAGGACAACCCCCGCTTCAACCTGATGCTGGGCGAGAGGAACCGGCTCCCTTTCGGCAGGCTGGGTAAGGGAGAACCGTGGTAGTGTCTTTTGTCGCCAGGTGTCTCTCGGTTCTTCCCCCGGGGACCCGGGTAGGCGTGGTGGTGCTCCTCTCAGCCCGTGCAGGCCCTGGTTCTGGGAGGGGGACCCCGCGTCAGGGTGCCGCCCCCACGGCTTGTCACAGCCTCTTGTTCCCCAGGGTTCCCTGTGGCCTGCTGTTCCCCACCTCTTACTAGTCATGCTGACACTCAGGCATCTGCTGGGCTCCTTGTCGCAGGGACCCCACAACCGGCATCGCTCAGAACAAAGGGCTGAGGCCGGCGGGCTCCGTGCAGCACTTCCCAGCCCTGGAAGGGGCTTTCTCCAGCAACCTCACAGCCTGAGGTTGGGCAATCTTGGCTGGGGACCACCGCCCCTCGCCTAGACTCTTAAGCATCACCTTCCCCAAGTGCCTTCAGGATGGTGTTTCCGCAGTCCCCCAGGAATGCCCATCCTGGGGCTGCAGGGTGAAGGGACTGGGATGCTGGCACACAGGACACTCACCCCACAACGGGGCATTCCCTTTATTTGGCTCCTGCATGTTGGGGGCACTGGTCTCAGGATCCCCTCTGAGCCTGCCTTATTCTGCAGCAATGCTCTTGAGGACTTTTTTGCTGTTCAGATTGTGACAGCACATCTGGTACCTGCTTAGGGCAGGGTGAAAGGCTGTGTGTCTGTAAGGCTAAGCCTTCCACCCTCCTTGTCCCCTCTGCCAGCATGAGTGGCCATGGCTGAACAAGACCTGAGAGCTCCCCTGCACAGGCTTGTCCCTTGCCTGCCCTGCACATTGCTTGTCTGGTGCTCTGCTGGACAGGGAAGAGCCTGAAAGCTGAGCCGTGCTCAGCCCACAAGTAGGGAGAGCCATGCCAGGCACTGGCAGCAGTGTGGGGTGGGGTGGGGAGCAGAGATGCAGTGTCATTGCCCATGGCTGGTGGCAAGCTGGCTGGAGCTGCAGGGCTGGCAGCTGTCCGTGCAGAGTGCCAGCTGCTGTTCTGGCCCCATGCTGACTCCTGTCCCCAGGAGTTGCTGGAGCCGGTTTAGGATCAGCATGCTGCTAAGCACAGCACAGTGTTTCCCTTCTGTGGTCCCCTATTTCTGTATTGGACGTCTGGCAGGACCCTCCTGGCCTCCTTCCATCTCATTCACCAGTTTCCAGTGATTTTGCAGCACTGCTTCAGGCTGCAGAAGCATTGGAGCAGGAGAAACCCCCTTACCCCGGCAACTTGAGGGCAGGACTGCTTTTCCAGCCCGTATCATGCAATTCAAACGCAGCACCATTCAGTCAGCACTGCTCTTTCAGATCTGCAATTCACCAGCTCCAGCATCTCTCCCCTTGTTTCCACGTGAATTCGCAACTGGAAAGTCCCCACATCGTATGGCAAATGCCATCTGGTCACTTCCCAGCACAAAGCTGTTTGCAGCAAGCAGAGGAGAGGCTAAAGCAGTGAGGATGCTCACAGATGCTGCAGCCAGCCACAGCAGGCAAACCTGTACCCTAATGTGCCTGGTGTGAAGATGTGCCTTTGAGCATCAGACTTTGCCACAGACCCAGCACGGTCCTCTGATGTGACCCGCACAGCGTGTCCAGCTGTGCAGTTCAGTCTCTTAACAAACCCTTCCATTGTGGAGAAAAGCCCTGGGATGATGGAAGGGCTTCAGCAAGCTCTTCACCATGTGTTGCAATGGAAGGCCTGAAAATTTAAACCTTTCTTGCAGCCAAGATGCACCAACAACTGTTAGAGGTGGACTAAACTTTGGTACTGGCTTCTTCAACCCATCCTTCTATAGCAGAAGCTGGTTGCCTGAAATCAGTAGATTCAGACAAAAAACATGGTTTTTGTACGTATTCCAAAAAGCTGTAGAACCATCTCTGGTATATCTTCCTCCAGCTGTCCTTCTGAGCAGCTGTTGCGGGCAGGCTGACTTGGTTTTTCTGAAGGCTTGAAACAGACGTCATTTCAGTAAGCTGTAAGGCTGTGCATCCTGAGAGAGAGATGGAGGTGGGCACTCAGCTGGAGCCTCTGGCTGGCTGCAAGCACTCTGATTGTACTCACTGATTTCCTACTTCTTGGGCTGACCATGCCCTTGAGCGGTGAGTCCACTTGGAATGGTGAGGTCACCTTTGGGACCTCAGTTCCTATAGGAAGCAAGCAAAATCAATAAACTGGAAACAGAAGGAAATCTGAGAGTTTTTGCTTATTTCTTTCAGTAAATCAGTCTGTGGCAGTGCTGGCTGCATGTTAAAGTACCTGAAATTGCAGATCTTTTGCCAGAAGATGGGTTTCAGCTTTCTCGTATTTAAGGATCTGTGAATAAAATAGTGACCCATGCCAGGGCCATGGGGGTTTTTTGTTGTTGTTTTTTTTTAATTGAAGTAGATGTTGACTCTCTGTGATCTTGCAGGCGCCTGGTCTTTAACTTAATATTTTCTCTGGGCCTTTTTTTTTCAGGCAAACTCCAAGGAGGGTAACTAAAACTCTGAATACTGTTTCAGGGCCTGAATCACTCCCACAGGCATTTGTTTGGAAAGAGAAGGCAAAAATGCAAATAATGTCATGCCTGGGAGTTTCCCTCAAGGTCGCGTTTCAGACCAGAGTGGTTTCCTGTCAGATTTTCCCTATTCATGTTCTTCTTGGTTGTTGTCACAGGGTCCCAGGTGTTGCCTGAGGCATTGTTCACCTGTTGCACGTTGATGGCTGTGTGGGGCAGTTTGTGTTGCTGCCCAGATCTGCATTACCCTCCAGTCTGTCGCAGCAGAGAGCTCCTAACTGAGCATGGGTGTCTGCGCTGTGTGCAAGGATGAGGACAGGCAGGCTGTGGTGTGAAGCTCAGTATGAGCAGTGAGGCTAAATCTTTTAACATTTCTCAGTGTTTTAACTGGGCCAAAAGGGAATCTTGCTGAAAATGACAAAAGAAAAACAAAAAACCCATGGCTGTTTTCTAAGCTGTGATCTTTGTGCTGTGGTGTACTTCATCTTCCTATTGCACTTAAGATTGAGTGAAATCTTGACTCTTAAAAACTGCCACCAGCGAATGGAGAATGTTTTTGGGTGGCTCTGCCAGTTCCCAGTATGAATTAGGAAATGGTTATTTTCCTTTGGAAAACGGCAACGAGATGTTCAAAGCAGACTTGAGTAAGTGCATGGACCTTCTTCCCTGAAGGAAAGAAAATGGCAGTGCCAGTATCAGCTCAGTGCCTGTTTCTTTGACATGGGGTGAGGAAACAGCCTGGTTTTCTTCCCTGCTGCACAGATCCCTTGCACCAAGCAGGTATTTTTTCCTCCAATAATTAAAAAGTTTGTCTGACCCTTCTATTTTTCCTTGTAGGCCACGAACCTGGACTTGTGCAGTTGGTGAATTATTACAGGGGAGCAGACAAGCTGTGCCGCAAAGCATCCCTGGTGAAGTAAGAAATTTACTGAATAGTTGCATGGGATTGGTAGAAATATTTCTGCTAGCTGTTGTCAACAGCTCATCCTGTTCTTAGGGTATTTCACAGAACAGCTGCCCTGGGAATGTCCTAGCACGTGCTGTCTTCAGACTTCTGTGTTGATCTACGCAGCTATCTGTGCACAATGACCTCTTTGTAATTTCAGGGGAAATGGCATTTCCACTGAATTACATCTGCTTGAAAAGTAGAGTATATTGAATCAGGCAGACAGGGAGCTGCAGATTAGAGCCAAATCAAAGGAAAAAAAAAACAGCAAACCATATCTGCTCTTTCTCCTTGTAGCTACTTGATTAAAACCTACTCCTTTTATTCTGATTCATACAGAGAGGAGGCACTAATATGCCTTTAGCTAATCATATTTGTTGGTCAAGCAAATGTCTGGAGACATCTCCAGGAAGAGCTGGCTCTGGGAGTTATTTCTGCACGACCAGCCACGCCACAGTCTCCTGGGGAAATGACGGTGAGCTTTCATTGCAGATAACCCTAGTCCCCCTGCAAACCATTAGGGCCTCTTCATGTCAGAACTCTTGACCTCCTCCAAGAATATCATTCCATGTTAGTGTCCGCCCTGCCTCTTGCTGATGCAGTGCTGCAGACTGCACGCTGCTCTGAGGCCTCTCCTTCCTCTGCAAAGAACCCAGTCCCAGAAGCTTTCTGTGCAGCGGTGACTGTGTCAGGCACTAAATATATTTTAAACAAGCATTTGGTGCACTCCCCAGCTGGATTTCTGTGCAACCGAGGATCTGGACATAGTGCTCAAAATGCTTCTGCTTGTTTTTCTCTCCTGAAGGTTGGCTGACCTTTTGAGCTCTAGAGTCAGCCACGCATCAAGACACTTATGAACCCAAGGGACCAGAAATGACATTCCTCTGACAGTGGGATCTGAGGGTGTCACTGCCTGACTGC
This sequence comes from Pavo muticus, assembly GCA_016647715.1. Lineage (NCBI taxonomy): Eukaryota > Metazoa > Chordata > Aves > Galliformes > Phasianidae > Pavo > Pavo muticus. The sequence goes on along the minus strand of JACDJE010000125.1, from coordinate 664,701 downwards.
TATTTCAACAGACAGGCACAAATGTATGGAGAGAGTCAGCATGTCATTAGCTCTGCTTTTGGCCTTCAGCAAAACACAGTGAGCATTCACAGAGGTAGGCAGCTCCTTGGACTCTAAAGGATAACAGACCTGAGCACCACTGGCAGGAGTTTGCTGGGATCTCTTGATATAACTGGTAGAAGAGAGTATCTGCCAGTGGGAACAGAGGTATCCTGGGCACTTCAGAAATTGAGGCATGTAGCCGTGTCCTTGCCTTCAGTGCATTCCCAGTGGCCTTCCGTCACAGCTAGGCTTTCTGATCTGATTTCAGTGGGAATGGGATCAAGAGCCCGGCATTACTGCTCTGGCTCTCCTTTGCTGTTACCACCACTTCCTTCCTGCCCTGTTGTGTATTAGCAGTCATGCCTTCTCAGTGGCCTTGTGCAGAGATGGTGCAGGGAGGCCACTGCAAACTCTTAATTAGAGAGGTTTCTACTCTACTGGTTGTTTCGTGACATCCACAGTATCTAGAAAATATTTAACAAAAGTCTGTAGGTCTGGTGCAAAGAGCTGCAGCTTTGGGTTGCCTTAGTCTGTATAGGAAGACCCTAATTTCAAAGATGGGAAGAGAACACAATAACTGAATCCAGATTGTCTGTAAGATGCTATTCGTCACCAAGCAAAAGAGCCCAGTTAGCGGTGATTTGTACTTATTAAATGATGTCCTCACAGGTCACTCTGGATATTAACAATTTGGAGATTATCACCCTGTATCTCTTCATCTAGGCTAATCAAGACAAGCCCTGAGCTATCAGAGTCTTGCACATGGTTTCCCGAGTCATATGTGATTTACCCAACGAACTTGAAGACCCCCGTGGCTCCAGCGCAGAATGGAATTCGCCATCTCATAAACAACACGAGGACAGATGAGAGGGAGGTCTTCTTGGCAGCTTACAACAGGCGTCGGGAAGGCAGAGAAGGCAATGTGTGGATTGCCAAGTCCTCAGCTGGTGCCAAAGGTTCGTTCTTCAGCAAAATGAGCCACCTTCTCAGTATTCCTTTGAGTGGAGTCATGGGGTTTGGTTGAGCCCTGTCTGTGAAGGGCTTTGACTACTGCTTAGTGGCATGGAACTCCTTACATGAATTGTAATATGCACGTGGTAGTTGGACATGGATGGCAGTGAAAGGACCCCCTTTTTTCTACTCATGCACCTCAAAATATAAGAAGGTTTGCTGCAGGGGGAAGGCAGCAGGGAGAGCAGGCCAAGGGAATGTGGGCTGTAAGAGGTAAGGGAGCAGAACAAGATATGAGGAGGAGGGCATCAAACAAGACAGTAGTCATCCATGACAGCAGGAAACATCATCATGCTGCATCTAAGCCTGATTTCAGCTGAGCAGGAATACCATCGTTTGTCTTCCAGCCAACTCAGATACCTGGTGCCAGTGGCCCACTCATGGTCACACTGAAAGTGAGAGTATGTGAGCTCAGTGCTTCCAGATTATACCCAAACTGTGGGCAGGAAGCAGAGCAAAGGCAAGCAATGCAATATCTGTACTTCCCTTAATTTGAATAAGATACATAATAGATAACGTACAGATACTTAAATGTTAACATATCCCTCCTTCCAGAAATTATGAGCTATTAAGATGAGATAGCTGGACACAACTATGGATGTAATTCTTTGGTAATGATCCTATCTACCAGTCATAGCAGTATCACTGGCATGCTGTCAGAATTGCTTTGTGGAAACTGGCCTTGCTGTGCGTGAGGAACCCAAGCCCACATATACGACTCGTTTGCAGAGTCTCTTCTGATGCAGCTTTACAAAAATCATCAGGCAATGTGAAAGCCAGAGGTGGGTGGTTGCAGGGAGGCTGCAGGATACAACTCTCGTTTGTGCAGGCTTTCCTCAGTGTTCTGCTTTCATGGCCGTGTGACTGCAAAGCATCAGAAGACTGTATTTTCATCAGGGAGGAAGGGGAAATGAGTCCTTTTGTCATGCCGCTGGTAGGAAGTGTGTCTGTTTAGTGTCACTGGCAAAGAAACAATCTGGGAAACTGGAAAAAGCCGTGGCTGTTGTTTGCTGCAGCATGGGGAGATTTAAACTCCCCACATACTTTGTTCAAGTGTAATCTCACCTTCTTTTTACATTAAAGTAACTTTTTGTATTCATCGGTGTGCTGCAGAACTCAAGGTGGGAATTAATGTGGTGAGCAAATCCGATTGTTAATCTTCTAGAGAGCAGTTCTAAATGTCTGGGGATTACTTCTGATGAAGAAGAAAGCTTGTCAGTATTAATTGCCCAGGCAGATTCAGTTAAGGCACAGCTCCTGACTCAGGGGAGTTCTAGGAGAAACTTGATTGTCCATCAGTAATAGGAAGACTAAAGGTTTAGGATGCCAGGACTTAATAGTTGAGAAGTTTTCATCTCTGGCTAGAGATTTTTGTGTTGTCTTTGAGAGCAGAGAGAGTGGCCCTCACATAAGCTGCTTTTCTGTCTCACTGGGCTGCTGACTAGGTGCACAGTTAAGCTAACCACTCCCTCAGTTCACCATCTGTCCAGCACAGAACAGATAATTGCTGATTTTCCTGCTGCAGGGGCTTACTGTCTTAAAGAGATGTTGTTTTCCTCCTCTCCCCCGGTGCATAGCCTTGTGATTGTACCATTGTAAGTGTCTGCTTGGCTCTGCTGTAATCAGGGGACTAAAAAACTTCCTTCTTCTCTTCCCTCCCCCTCCCCTAAAAAAAAGAAAAAAAGAGAAGTATTTTGATGAAGCACTTCCAGTTGAGAATTGTTAGATAATTTTACTTGAGCTGCTTTGAGTGGATTCATTTCTAGACTTGCAAGAAATGAACAGTGACAGCTTCTGCCAAAATGTGGTAGTATTTAAAAGCTGCATCTAAATTCTTTAATGAATAGTTTCCGTGGAAGGGGAAAACACTGATTACATGGATGAGCATTCTGAAACAGTTCTTTTCCTAATTCAGCAATGGTTTCAGCAGTAACTTAAATGGACTCGGTGAGCAGAGGAACACAGTTTGCACATGCATGCATGTGTGACTGCCTCCGGCAAACAGAAAAGCTAGGCGGGAGAAGAAAGTCTGAGTCTAGGATAAAAACAAACCTCCCTTCCCAAAGAAACAAAGTAAATAAAAACCTCACAGACTGCCCAAACCCTGCTTTCCAAACTGCTGAAAAACAGAGAAAAGCAAAACAGAATTAAAAAGTGCTTGCTGAATGTTCCTCCCTACAAAGACCAGATGGAAAAAACGTGCCAGAAAGGGAAACGAAATCCCCCAAACAAAGCAGCTGCCTCACTTCTTGCCACGGTCTCTCTCTGCTGCACATCCACTTGCATTTAAAATAGCCATCTGCCTGCCAAAAAGCCCACGTTATCTCTGGAACCTGTGGTTCCCAGCTGTGCTCCAGCTGTGAAGAAACCAAATGCCCTGTGCTGAGGGAAGAGGGATATAGCTCTGCCAGTCTGCTACCTGACTTTATGCAAATGTAACAATTGCTCTGGCAGCAATCAGCTCTGAAGTTGTGGCTTCTTGTGTATTGCTTGTTTTGTCATGGGAACGAGCCATGGCCCACTTGGGCCTGGAAAGAGCTCCAGCAATGATCTTTACCTAATTTTTTCTTTTCCTTTCTATGTCAGGGGAAGGGATCCTGATTTCTTCAGAGGCTTCAGAGCTCCTGGATTTCATTGATGAGCAGGGACAAGTGCACGTGATTCAAAAATACCTGGAGAAGCCTCTTCTTTTGGAGCCGGGGCATCGCAAGTTTGACATCAGGTAACTTTGTTGCTTTTTTGGCTTCTGTAATACTGGTTTGTGCCGTTTCTTGTTAAGTCACTGAGACGTGAGTTTGTTCTCTTTTCCTCTAGGAGCTGGGTTCTCGTGGATCATCTGTATAATATCTACCTCTACAGAGAGGGTGTCCTGCGGACCTCTTCCGAACCATATAACAGTGCTAATTTCCAGGACAAAACCTGCCACCTGACCAATCACTGCATTCAGAAGGAATATTCCAAAAATTATGGGCGGTATGAGGAAGGGAATGAAATGTTCTTTGAAGAGTTCAACCAGTATCTGATGGATGCCCTGAACACAACGCTTGAGAATAGCATCTTATTGCAAATCAAACACATAATAAGGTAACCAGCTACCTACTGTACAGGGGTACGTAACGCTTGAGTGACAGAGAGCGTGTATGAACACAGCTGGGAAAGCAGGCAGATAAGGGAAGAGTTTCATTTGCTTGGATCAGGGGTTGTGGCTCAGAGATACATTGAGGATAAAGCCAGAAGGACTCCAGTGTCATTGCTCAATCATAAAGCAATATAGGTGCTGTTCTCTGAAGGCAGTGTGCCAATATGTGTGCATTTTGCTGGCTGTAGCTTGATAAGGGAGTGAGATGACTTGGTGAGGGAAGAGGGTAGGTCATATAGGTCTAGGAGAGGTTGAGGTGAAAAAAGACATAAGGCATAAGAGTGGAAATGAAGCAGGACTCAAATCTGTAGGATCTCAGTGCTCCCCTGCTGTCAGCAAGCAGCAGTGTGCCTTGTTGCAGGGCATTTTGTCTTATTAATTCCAAGCAGAGCTAAGCTACCTCTATCAGCTGCTTCCTGGGCACTGAGGAAATTGTCTGGAGAGATCATGGTGCTGGAGAGAAATTGGGTCTTGAAAAAGTGGTCCTCCATGGCAGAATTTCCTTTGCAAATACTCTATTGCTATTACTTAAGCCAAAGAGACATAACTTTGAGGGTTTCAGTGGCAAATGAGCTCTGTGTGTCAGTTCCTTGGGGACCTGGTACAGTCCTTTGTGGCTCTGCCTTCTGCTCCAGAAGGCAGCAAGTAACCCGTCCACTTAACTGCACTGTGCACTCGCCCTCGGAAACTGCAGCGCAGACTGTGTCTGCAGGGCTTTTAAACTTGTGTTTGTGCTTTTCCCATCACAGAAGCTGCCTTATGTGTATAGAGCCTGCAATCAGCACAAAGCATCTTCACTACCAGAGCTTCCAGCTCTTTGGCTTTGACTTCATGGTTGATGAGGAGTTGAAAGTCTGGCTCATAGAAGTCAATGGGGCTCCAGCTTGTGCCCAGTAAGTAGCCAGTTTCTGTAGTACGTTTGTGATGCTGCTGTTCACATAACTTGCTCAAAACATGGCTGTGTACCAGCTCCAAACAAAAAAGGTGGAAGAAAGTGAATGGTAGGGGCCTTTTCCAGGCAAATCCATACCAGATATAGCTCTAAGTACCAGTCAATTTAGGTTAAGTGCTGCTGCCTCTGTGCTGGGTCTCCCACCGCTTCTTTCCTTCTTAAATCTCATTTTCTGAACAACTGGATCTGAATATAACTTGGGTTGTTTTTATTGACACCACGGGGTACGTTGCAGAATTAATGCCTTGGACCTCAGGTGGTTTCTCATTCTCTTGTAGAGACAGTGGTGGCTGCTCCTCACGTGAGCACAGAATAATGAGTAGCTTTAAAGGTAGCAGCTGGAAGCAGGTGACTGAATTTGCAGGCAGTGGGACTCCAGAGCGCTATGTGGATGCCTCAGACGTTGGATCAAAGGCTCTACTAGCCGCAGCTGAGAGCTGTGACAGCCACAGCCACAAACCCATGGCCATGAACATCTCTGAGTAGGCACAGTGAGAAGTGCTGTTTTATGTGATTGAGACAACTGTGGAAGACTAGGAACCGTTGCCTAAATAGGCATTTATATCATATACAGACCCAGCATAGCAGGCTGTTCTACGTTGTCTGCTTTATTATATTTTTTAAATTATTTATATATATGTAGGACTATTATATATGCTGTACGTAGTATGATAATGTAATAATTATATATGTTATATTACATGCATTAATCTATATTAGGTATAGATTAGAGCAAATCATTGCTAATACTAGAGAAGAAATAATAGGTCGGCTTACCAGGCAGCCCCGACAGCAGCCTTTTCAGAGCTAGGCCTTGGGGGGGCTTTTGTTGTCCAGAACGTCCTGTTCATCATGTGCACCATGGTACAATTCTGCCTGGCACCTCCCTTCTGCTGCGTGGGTGGAATTTGGCTTTTGCTGCATGGGTTTGTGTTTCAACAATGCTCTGGTTGCTTTATACCTATCTATGGCACTTGGAAGCCTTGAGAAGCAGATGAGCTGAGTTTTGGCTATTGGTGGCTTTTCCTTTTCAGGGCTATTCTAATTTATAGCACCAAACCACACAATTTCACATTGAAGAGACAAAAATTGGCTGCTGAAAGCAGCAACATGCCCAGAAGCTGAAAAAGTGTCTTACTGTCATGAAGCTCCAGCTCATAGAGTGATTTTGTTAATTCTAGTAAAGACAGCTTTAGTACTCAGTGTCCCATACACCAGCATGTTCTGTGAGGTTACACATGTATTTCCTTCAGCAGAATATGAAGCTGCTGTTAACTCAATTCCTCAAACACACAGTCTCTCTTCTGCCTAATCCTGCTTTGCATGAGCCTTGCCATTATGAAACTCTTCCAAGGGGTGGTCCTGTGAAATCTCAGTGCCTAGCTTACAAGTTACTGTGCACAATTGCACTTCATTGCAGAATTTCGTCAAATCACACATACATCAGGGAAGTCTCTCTGGGACACACCCCCACTTGCACAGGGTCATGATGAGCATGACTCCCTGAGCTGGGAGACTGCTACAGGGGGTTCTCAGCAGTTGTCTGCCCCCGTGCATCTAGTGGTGAGAGTCCTGAAGGTGGGAGACACTGCTGAGCAACTGCAGTGTCTGTTCTTCTGATGGTAAACTCAGATAACAGGTTTTGTGGTCCCAAGCTGCAGAGAGCAATGTTGGGAATGGGAGCATTGTTAAAAAAGAAGACAGCTTCTGGCATAGGAGGGGAAGATATCAAGAGATGCCTTATCCGCCACTAGCCTTCCTGGGGCCACCTGTAACAGCAGCAGGATCTTGTAGCTCCCTTTGGGAAAATGCATGCCTATATAAAAAGAAGTTGGAAGACCTGCTGGTTTGCTCTGTTTGGGCATCTTACTCTGTCTCTCTCTCATCTCTTAGGAAGCTGTATGCAGAACTCTGCCAAGGAATTGTGGATGTAGCCATCTCTAGCGTTTTCCCCCTTGCTGACACTGGACAGAAGACAAGCCAGCCAACATCGATCTTTATCAAACTGTGATGATTACAGGAGTGCATCTGCTGTGCATAAGGAGAGACTGCACCCATTGGGTCAGCACTGTTTAATGGCTTATCTCAGTTTATGCCAAAAAGTGGTAGGGACAGGCTTCTCTTTTTTTCTGGAAAGTCATGGAGAAAAACAACAAAACAGGCATCCACATAAAGCTGTGATGATCCAGAGCTGCTGAGACAACTCTGCCTGTGTTCACCAAAATCTACTTTAGAAACAGCTCATGTGACTTTGATACCTGAAACAAATCTCTGGGAGTATAGCAAAATAACCTTAAGATGAAACCCCAACAGGGATACTATAATACTGTATTAGTTCCTCCTTTTCTATAGAGATAACGTTGTTTTTTTTTTTTTAAGGCAGCTGAGTGAAGAATACAGTGATCTTCTGGGATGTCATGGTTGGAAAGTTTTACTCCTCCCACTATGTTTCTTCTTTCCTCACCTACTGCATCATTAGTGCCTTAGCTCAGCTCCAAATAGGTGACTCCTTTCCTTTGTTCCTGCTCTATCCTGTAGAAAGGAACAAGCTGTCTTGCATCACAGGATGCATAACACCAGGAACACCAAGAATTCAGTTTCCTTGGGTATTTTCAAAGCTGGCTGGCTGAACACCCAAGCAATGACTGGCAAGGATGCTGTTGGGAAGGGTGCTGAACTGCAGGCGGTGAATTAACCCAAGCAAGCAGGGAAGGCGGTTCGTTTATTATAGTTATCCCTTTTCCTAATGAGATTTGATCAGTTTCCATCCAAGTCTGATGCAGTTGGATTCTGTTTAAAACAGGTAGAGAGACTTTCCCTTGGGACTCACCTGCAGGCTATAGGATTTCTAGCATCACTTCTGTGCTAAGAGTGCTTCAAATATTCTTCTCAGCTTCTTCTGAGACACTGATGTGAATTTAGGCTCTTTTCTCAGCTTTCACCTTTATGCCCTTGAGGCTTGAATCTGAATCCTTTCAACTCAAATGATTTTTATCCTTTTTGATCCAATCAATTTGATTATCTTCTATTTGACAATTTACTACCACAATCCACAGCTCAATCCCAGCTAAGGAGAAGACGGGTGAGATATTGCCAACCAGGAGATTTCTTGTGTATAGGTTTGCCACACAGCTGGGACAGGATGATTTTCTTGTGAGGAAGTTAAATTCCTTGAGGACCCTGCATTTCAGAGCTAACATCTACTCTGAGTATACCCTAAGTCCTTGGCATACTACCCATTCTGTGAAGTTTATCTGAATTTTTAGCACATTTAGCCCAGCACATCCTTCCTAAGCTTTATGCTGTCTGTGGAACGCAGCTGCATTTCTAACAGCAGCTGGCTATGTGAGTGGTATCTGTCTGTGCTGTACCCCAGATTTTCATATGAAGAGTCAAAATTCAACAATTAGATCTCACTGTTCAAGAGACTGTAGCAGTGTCTGCGAAGAACTGAGTGCTCACAGGGTGCTGCACACTGGTGGTCCTGGGTTAGGAGTTTCTTTCCATGTTGCACACGATGCGTGGATGTATGTTAGCTCTGAGGTTACATGTTTGAAAACATGCTTCAGGGCAGATTGCAAACAAGTGCCTGCTCAAGCAGCACAGAACTGATTCCCAGTGAGGAGGGGAGGACATGGATTGTCTGACTGAGATCCCCACACTCTGCGTAGGAAACCGTCATGGAAAACTGCAGCTCTGGGGGTTTGAATTGATTGCAGCAGAAGAGCAGAGTGTGCTGCTGAGGTCAGGACTGCGTTCTGCTGCCTCTGGCAGGGAGAGATGGTTGGCACGGAAATAAACTGGTTCCTGTTACCCAAAATAAACAAATGAGGAGATCGTGGAGGTTACAGGCTTCTGGCTGCCTGTGTGTAATGGGATGCAAATCAAGGAGTGGGATTTCTGCCTCTCACAAGATCCTGGCGTTGTGATGTACTTGTCTCTGCTCATGACTGAAATGTCAAAGGTCTTTGTGCCAGCCAAAGGCTCTGCAAGCAGACAGTCCTGCCACCTTTCTGTAGGCAGAGCTGAAGTGTACAGGCCTCCTTGGAGTAAGGCATTTTGATCGTACTGTAGTGGCACAGACATTCATTGCAAAATGCTGTGAATCCACGCATGGTGCCATTTCACACCAGGATGCTTAAATCCAGAAGGGAACAGTGCGCTTGGCAAGACCCAGCAGAAGCACTGCAGAAAGGAAGCATTCCAGAAGGCCACACGAACACCTCTGAAGTTGTAAATGCTCTGAGTACTGCATGGATCAGCATCTGCCCAGCGTGTGGAAGGCACGAGGTGGGCTGGTGCACACTGAGAAGTGACCAGGAGCAGTAGCTACAAGAGAGCGGCTTTGCTGTGTTCCTCTGTGCTGTGTGCAAAAGGAGCCTGGGCTGCGGGTGCTGTGGGGTGGCTTTGTTTCTGAGCAGGACTCCCAAGTGCCAGGTCTGGTCTCTGGCTTTGGAACTTTCATGTATGCTGAAGGGTAACCACAAACTCTTCAGCTCATGAGTCAGGAGGCGGTGGGGAAGTAGTGAGTCATGGAATGGGAGAGAGGGGATGTGGGGAGAGAAATGGTTGGTTTTTTTAATCTTATGGTAGCATATGAGGTGTCAAAATTTCCATGCAAACCAGGCAAAGCATGGTGATAGCATTCTATAGTAAACAAAATTAGGCTATAATGGTTAACGGGCAAAGCTACCTGTTCACCATGTCTCCGTTGGCATTTTCATGTTAGCTTAAAATTAGCTTAAGCTAATGTAAGTTTAACAATACAACTTCTTCCCCAGCAAAGACAGGATCTGATAGCAGTCACCCTGGTCCAGCATGTATGTGAGGTGACAGGAGACACAACGCTCTCAAGCCCTAGAGCTACTCAGTGTGCAAAGTGAGAAAAGAAAATGTTCCCTGTCATAGAGAAATGAAAAACACTCGAGCCATCTTTATGTTCTTCTCGAAGGGGAAATGCAAAAGTCAAATTGCTCCCTTTCTTAGTGTACAGATCCATGCTGATGGAGTGGCATGTGGCCAGAAAAGCAGCCTGGGCGCAGGAAGATGCAGCATCCTTCACGGGAGCAGTGGACAGCCAGGAGAAGCACCGACTCAGGAACATCTGCCCAACTCTTAAGGCCTTTTCTTCCCCCATTTTCATCTGGGGTTGCACTGTGGTACGTTACCACCTGGCTGTTTCTGCTGCTCCCTTAAAAGTAGGGCTTCTGTTCAGTGGTAAAGCCATGACTACAGGTGATGCAGCTGCTTATAACCTGTATTTCAGCTGGGTTTCGGGGAGGTGGTGATTCAGGGACCCTTTGATCATTGGTATCTTTACTGAATTCTTAAAAATAAGCAAAAGCTGCTGGAGGAAAACAGCAGGTACTGCCTATGACTGTTTACCACCTGCCCTCAACATGCTCACAGAGGTAAAGCACGGGTGGAAAATGATAGAAGACAGACAGCACAGTGCCTGAGCTCTTGTCCAATATATTAGCCAAGCAGGAGAGGACATGCGTGTGGCTGAGGCCTGAGCACTGCAGCTGTGGGCGCACCTTGCAAGCAATGCTCACAAACCCTTTAGAGACTTTGGGGTGTTTTTTTTTTAGAAAAATGCAAAAATAAATGTTTTCTAGCTCATTTCAACTAAAAAGGTCAATAGAATAGGTCTTAGTCTCTTTCCTAAGCTTTTGCAAAGGATGGTGCTGGGTTTCAAGAAGATACCCACTATATGGAGGGATGTCTCTAATCATAGTTCAGCGTCAGCCATGAAGGATGTAGGACCCAGGTGCTCTGGCTGTTGACCAGCAGGGTCTGGTCCAGCAGGACTCTGGGTTTCTGCAAACTCCTGTGTGGCAGCAACAGCTCCTGTGCTCCTACCGAAGGCCATGAAAAACACCGGAGAAGTCTGTGGAGGTCTTATATGCTGCTTCACCCGGCTGCTGTGCCCTGTTGTCATCAGTGCCCTTTAGGATGCTTGCATGTCTCCTGTCCTATCATTTAGTGTTCTCTGCATGCAGCTCTCCCTGAGGGAGCTGCGCTGCGCCATACACGCGTTAATGGTGGTGTCTCGTTCCCGGTGTCAGCTACTGCAGAGAGCCATGGCTCAGAGAGCAGGTGATGCCGACAGTGGTGGGACGCTCCTGCGATGGCTCTGGGTCTCCCTGCTGGCCGCCTGCACGTCAGCATGCACGTGTACAGCTGGCGGGGCTCCCAACTCGTGCTTTTCCAGCCGCTGTGTCCATGTCTGTCCTCAAGCATCATTAAAACAAGCAAATCTCCCTGGCTCCGATGTTTCTTTGGGACAGTGGGGTGGCAGATCTCCTGATGGGGGCACCGGTGCAGCCCAAGGAGCGCGTCAAGCCCTATGGCAGTGGTTTGTCACAAGAGCAAGATAAAAGCAACACAAGAGGACCAAATACCTGGGGTGATTCTGGGGGGTGATTTGGACACCTGATAGTGGTGTTGGTGCAGGCAGGAGCTGCAGGCCTGCTCCTTAGAGATAAGCACCTCTGGCTTATCTGTGTGTGTGCCACCAACATGGGGCTGTGACGGAGTGCAGGCTTCTGGCACACTGGCAGGGGACTTGGGCACTGAGGGACGCAGGCAGTGAAGGATGTGGCCCAAGGGGACACAGGCACTGAGGAGCATAGGTGCTGAGGGACGTGGCACAGATTGATGTGGTGCAGGGGGATGTTGTGCTGTGAGACAAGGGCACCGAGGGGCACGGTTGCAGGGAGACACGAGCACTGAAGTGCATGGCACGGGGTGGTTATACTGGGGAACGCGGGCGCTGAGGGAAACGATGGCTGAGGCGGCCGTGGGCGGGAAGCACGCGGCCCCAACACGCGCCCCGGCTCGCGGCCGTCCCACCCCGCAGCGTCCCGGCAGACGGCGCGGCGGGGCGGAGCAGAGCAGGCGCACGGAGGGCAGCATGGCGGCGGCCACAGAGGAGGGCATGTCTCGCGAGCCGCACCGCTTGCGACGGCGGCAGCGGCCCCGCAGCGGGGCACGGCGCGACCTGCCCGCCGCTCACATCGAGTCCTTCAACTACGCCATCAGCGAGGGAGTGTACCGCGCCCTGCAGGTGCCGGGGGGCGGGCGGGGAGCGGCCTCCGGGGATCGCGCTCCGGAGCTCGCCCTCACGCGTGAGCGTCTGTCTCTTGCAGGACATCCCGCCGGTGGAGCTGGCGCTGAAGGACAGCCGCGTGGCGCTCACCGTGGTGGGGGTCGCCATCTCGCCGCCCCTGGTGCCCAAGGGGACGCTGTGCCAGGAGGTGAAGGTGTTCCCGGCCGAGTGCCGGGGGCTGCGCAGCACCTACCGCGGGCGGCTCACGGTGAGCCCCTTCGCTCGCGGGTTTGTTGTCTTACCTCAACTACGGCGTCTTCACCCTTCCGAGCTTCGCCTGCTTGGGAAGCGTTTCTGAGAGCTGTGTTCTGCAGGACGAGCTGACAGTGAAAGCTTTTCATTGTGTTGAGCTCTGTCTCCCTTGTTCTTATTTCCTTTTCCCCACTCACGGGACCTCATTTGTGTTCCTTCTGCTATCAGGTGGGTGTTAAACCCAATCACCCAGTCAGCCTCTGTTGGAGGTCCTGCAAGGAAACCTCCTTCATCCCACAGACCATTAGGATTCAAGTCTCTTCTTTTTTCCTGCAGAAATCTAGGTCCAAAGGCGGTATGGCTCTGAAACCAAAGTCTTAAGTTCCTCCTGTTCATGTTGTCTGCTCACTAGTTCTCTGCATTGCCCTGAAATTCCACTAAAGAAGCATCCCTGGCAGGCATTCTCCTTTGCACGGCTGCTTCCCATTGTCACCATATAGCCACATCCATGCTGCATGCATCCTGCACAAGGACTGCTTGCTTGCACTTCCAGCTTCATACAGTTTGCAGCAATGAATCCAACTGCAAGCAAAATGTCTGGACATAAAAGTTGGCCTGTTGGAGGTTGTGCACCGTTTTTCCACTGGCTCTTGGACTTTCCTGAGCCAGAGATGTATTCATTCTTTCATTTCTCCTACCTGTGTTGCTCCCTTCCTTTCTTCCCTCCCTCCCTAACTGTATTTGTTCGTTTCTCAACCTACATAAATATTTGATACTTGGAACAAAGCATTTTATTGTGCCTGATGTGAGGAAGGCTTTCCTGTTCTTTCCCACTCCCTGCCCTTGCACAGTGGGAAGCAGTGTGTCATCAGCCCGTTTTCACCATACTGCTTTTAACAGCGCTATCAAGTTAGCCCTGAGGTTCTCAGTGCTCCAAGGTGAGTGCTGTCATCTGGTGAGTGGCGTGTTGCACAGAAGCCATTTTATACCATTGGGCATCGTTCAAGCTGGAGACAGAATTATGCAGAGCTTTCAGTGTAAGGCTGTGTCATGGATTTAGAGGGGGGACATCACATGTTTCTGTACTATTTCCTAAACTTCCTTAATTCCTAAAATGTTGCCACCTGTTGAACCAGCAATGATGCCAAGACTTCTTTCCCGACTGTGGCTTTTTTAAGGCTCACCATTCTGCCGATGAAATTAGGACCGCTTGCTATGCATTTTACACTCTGTCAACTTTGTACACCTTGCTGCCAGCTTCTTTTCTTAGAAGGAAATCACACAAGTGTAGAACTGTAGACATGCGCTGACTGTTTTCCAGAATATATTGCCCAGATATCTACTAGTTAAGCTTTTTATTGTGATTATGACCACTTTATGGTGATAGAAGTTGGTTGGACAGATTGGTGGTTGCACTAAATGTGCAGTTATTATACTAGGAACGAAAAAGGTCAGCTCAGTTTGCTCACTGTTTGTGTTGTATCATTTTAGGTTGATATCAGCTGGTCAGTGAATGGCATTCCACAAGGGACTATTAAACAGCCTGTGGGGTATATTCCAATCATGGTGAAGTCCAAATTGTGCAACCTCTATAATCTTTCTCCCCAAGAGCTCATCCAGCACCATGAGGAGGAAGAGGTAATGAGGATTTTGTGGCTCAGGAAAACGTGCAGTATATTAGGCCGTTTGTATTTTAAATTTTACTTACATTCTCTGAATGTACACTGCTTCTGGTGATTCTGTACAGCATCTTGAAAAATGGCAAGTCCCAGTAAGTCTCAGCTGTCTTTGGATGCAGGGGCTTGTTTTGTGCCAATACCTGTGCTTCCCACCGGTGTCTTTACAGTTGCTAACCAGCAGTGGTGGCTCTGTGGAGGCAGATTAGGAGAAAAGGCATTGAAAGGGTTTGTTTTCTTAATTATTGTTGGTTGTCTTCCACAGCTGTTTTCATCTCCCCAGTAGCATGTCATCTAGGGGTAGTAAATACAGAATTATATGTTTTGTGCTCCCAAAAGAGTGAGCAAACTGAAAGAAAATCTGCAGTGGTATATTGCTGCTGGCCCCATAGTGCACCACCAGTACCCTTACTTAGAGTATTCCTGCTGCTGGAACACTTTTTTTCCTAATGGCACACAACTTGGGGATCTATGCATTTCTTGGTATGATGCATGTACATGAATCCCTTCCTTGCGCAGTGTGCTAAATTTAGACTTTTAAAGTGCACTGACAAAGAGAGCAGCCTTTCCAGATGCAGTGCTAAAATTCATGTCTTGCTGTGTTTCATAGTTGAGATTTTCAGTGTTTGTTTTTATAATACAGTACAAGCATTTTCTTATTTTTACTTAAAATGATACTATAAGCACATTAAAAGCATTCTTTTCTTTCTGGCAGGAAATGGGGGGCTACTTCATAATTAATGGCTTAGAGAAAGTTATTAGAATGCTGATTATGCCCAGGCGCAATTTCCCTCTTGCGATGACGAGACACAAGTGGAAAAACAGAGGTCCTGGTTTCACAGAGTACGGTAAGCTAAAGGGCTTCCTGCCGCATCCCTCCAGAAACTACTTGTGGACAAACAGGAATGACCAGTTAGGGCTGATATTTTGTCGTTGTTGTTGCATAATGTTTATATTTTCAGGTAAATTTTACTACGTAGGAGACCAAAGGGTTGATAACACCATAGTGATACAAGTATGAGGCAAGTGCTTGCCTTTCAGGTGATTTCTGAGCTGCCTGTGCTGAGGGAAATGGCATTCTAGGCTGTGCAATACATGAGCTGTTGTTCTGTGAAAGGAGTAATTGGAACCCTGCATGCTGCAGAAGTCAGTGTAAATTAGTGAGGTTGTGGCAGAGAATTTGGTTTTCCATACCTCAAGATGATAAATGTAATTTACATGAAACAAATTAACTGGATTCTTGGCTGTTTCATAACTTTGCATATCTATGCAGGTAAAATTGAATTTTAATTAAAGCAGGTTGAATAAAACCTGAGTTTTGCACTCAGGTGTTACCAGCTGCTGATTGGCCTGAACCATGGTGCTTCAGAACACACTGCAATTCCCCATGAATCAATTTTGAGGCAGTGCTAGCTTAATCAGTTCCCATTGGTTTTATTTTGATTTGTCCTGCAGCGGACAGCATGGAACAGGAGCAGGAAACAGTGCTTCAAAGGTACTGCCCTACCACAGGGATGGGAAAACTTGTTCCACAGTGCAACAGGGAAGAGTACTTGTGTGTTGCAGTATCTCAGGACCTATGTTTAGAGACAGGGCAGATGGAGTTTCTGTTTCTTAAAAGCTATAGGCATCTCCTGAGCTTCTCAGCAAGTGTAATGGCTGTCCAAAGATGTTTGTTCTTTAAAACTGAACTTAGCTACATGTATTTATGGGAATCTGATCAGTCACTGATCAGATCTACCTGCCTCACGTTCTCAGCCACGAAGTACAAAAGTTTCTCTTCTGAATCCTCTCACACCTGTTCAGACATCTCACAGAAGTGCGGTCTGTTCTTGCGTAGCTCATATTGGCTTCTGCTTCTGTTAATTTCTGCAGGAGTAGTGCTGCACTGTGTTAAAGATGAGCACAGTGCAATAAACATGAACCTTCACTACCTGGAAAACGGCTGCGTAATGGTGAACTTCATTTTTCAGAAAGAACTGTTCTTCCTTCCCTTGGGATTTGCTCTAAAGGTAAACAAATAATGCACTTTACATGCTTTCTGTGTTAAATAAATGCAGAAGTTTCACTAAGCATTTCTGTTTTCTTCAGTAATGAGAGGCAGCTAATTCCGTATTAAGTATTTTCAGTCATACTTCTGACATTGGTTGAAGAACTGTAGAGCAAACTGAGCCTGCACGTGTGATACAGTGTGCAGTTGGAGCAGAGGAAGTGCGTGCAGGCTTATGCCAAGGTGTTATGGCTTCCTGCTAATGAATGTTGTGGGTTAATAGCTCATGGAGGATGTAAGGGCTTGTAACCTAACAGGAAAGACCCTAGGAGTGTTTTTAAAACTGATGGACCATTTAAGAAACAGTTGGGTCAGCCTCGGCTATAACAGTGTTAATCATTAAAGTCAAGTTCTCATGTAAAAGGAAACCAATAAACTGGCTCTCTTCTTTTTTTTAAAGGAGATAAATAAAATGCTGTTTCTGATTGCAACTGGAAGCATTTAAGAATTGGAGGACAAAACCAGGAGTGTCAGTTTGAGCACACTGGGTGCAGTTAAACTGCTCTTTTAGTAGCAGGCAAGAGTTTGACGTTAGTCAAGCCTTTCCAGATTTCTCCTTTAAAAATAGCAAAGCCTGAGTGCTTCAGCTGTGTGTTATACAGCAGCTAAGTGTTAGGGCAAATTGTGGCCTGTGGCACCACAGCTTGTCTTCAGTCTCGGGGAATTTGCGTGTTCTTTCAGCCTGCTGTGTTCATGTTGCTGCTGTGTGACTCATTGCTCTTCTTCTTCACTCTGCTGGTTCAATAAAATTAATTAGCAGAAATAGGTAATTACCCTGTGTTTTAATAAGCAAGGGCGTTGTGCTGACTATGTTATCTCACAAGATGTCATAAGCTAAGCAGGCTGTGTTGTCTGAAGTTTGAATTCTTCCACGAATGTCGCTCCATGGGTTTGCATGCCCCTGCATCAGCCAGTTAATAAAGAAATCTGTCTATGTGTCTTTTTCACACAGCTCCCATTTTTTCATGAGCTTCTTGAAGGCTTTTTAAATGTGGTGGAGAGACAGCTTGCTTAAAGATGGGGGAGGTTTGTCAGCCAGAGTTACTTGTGAGCAATATGGTCGCTTAAACCCTGACTTAAACAGCTAGGAAATATTATAACACCAAGAGCTAAGAACATAGGATTTAAGTATGAGCTGTAGAAAATGAATTGCTGAAGCTGAAGTGGATTGTAGTAGGCTAAACTGTCTTTTGATTCCTGTGGAGGTAAGGAGTAACTTGAGACAGAAGAAGCCGGTTAAGTTAGAGGATGCAAGTTTGTTTTTTTTCCAAGGGTTTCATTAGGCTGGAACAACGTGTGATCATCACCTTATTCATATCCCCTGTGCTACCCTTGAAGTACCTTAATCCCACAGTATTTTTCCATTTCCAGAGGACTGAAAACCTAAGTCATTGGGGTACCCAACTTCTGCTGTTTTATGGCCAGACATTGCCAGGACTGTTTTTCTGATCTGATGCACATCTGTCTTTCAGGCATTAGTTAATTTCACAGACTACCAGATTTTTGAAGAGCTGGTCAAAGACAAGAAAAACGACACCTTTTATGTGAACTGTGTTACTGAGATGCTAAGAGCGGTAGCTGAAGCAGGTTGTTACACACAGCAAAACGTCCTCGAATACCTTGGAAAGAGCTTCAGAGTAAAACTCAACCTTCCCGAGTGGTACAGCAATGAACAGGCTGCAGATTTCATTTTCAAGTATGTATTTATGTACTTAGTAGTACGTGCTTGTGTCATTGTATTGAAATTACAAGCAACTTTAAGAATACTCTGCCATATTATTTCACACTGTCATTGTTATGGTTTTTGTACACGCTCATAAAATGACAGTGGCCAATTCTTGGAGGAACTTCAGGATATTGTGATAATCTGTTCTGTTCAAGTTTAAAGAAGGCAAGGTTGCAACTACATGTGTGGACTGGTTTAGGTTCAACTTGTTGAACAGCCTTAGGGTAATTTGTGGCATTTTCTCTGCTGTTTCACACAGTCATTAGCAACTATTACGAGAATTACACTTACCTTTTAAATGATAGGAATTGGATGTTTTAAAGTCTCACTTCTTCAATGGAATAAGTTAGGAAGTAATGGAAGAGAGGGATTTGAGATTGCCAATGTGACAAGCATTCAACTAACTTTCAGGTAATACAGATTCTGGTTCTTTGACCAAGTTTTTTTAGCACTTGAAAAGTATCATTAGGGATGCCCAAGTCCTTGAGTACCTGTAAAGTAGGGAGTAATCATCAGGTGTCTAGAAACATGAAGGCAGTTTATCGGTGCCTCAGAGGGGCACTTAGAAGTGTAGGAGGAACAGCTGTTCTTACTGAGAAACGAGTGGATAATTTCAAGAAAGTTACACTGTAATTTTCTTCATTCTAAATACTCTGGTGCTTTTTGATTGTGTTTTATAATCCCGTGCTATGTTCTGTACGCACTGTTTGTCAAAGCTGTCTGCACTGTGGAGATAGAGCAATCGTGGAAAGCATTAATTGGGGTGTGCTTTGTATTGTAACTTCTGCCTGGCCAGAACCTTCTTTGAATGTTTGTTCTTATGGTGAGGTCGTAGAGGGTTCGGTAGAGGGCAGTATGGAGCAGAGGTACAGAGCGGCCAGATCCTGTGTGCTCACGTGCTGGAAGGTTGTTGCACTTGTTTTGGAAAGCAAGTTATCTCCATCGTCTTGGAAGGCAGTTTAGCAGCTTTATTGCTTGCACTGAAATGTCATTCAGCACACGTTTCCACTCGAGGATTTGATTGCAGTGTTCTGGGACCTGTTACTAGTCTCCAGCTTGGGATTTTGGGGTGGAGTTGAGCACACATATGTGGTTATGCAGAGGTGTTTGGTGTCATACCTGCTGCAAAATAATGTACAAATCTCATCTCTTAAGTGGGCCTGTGTATATATAAAACTGTGGACTTGTAAGGACATATAGTAGTATGTAAAATAGATTTTTCACAAGGCTCACCTTCATCTGATCAACTAGGTGTATCTTTCTAGCAACAACAAAAAAAAAGACTTTGAGATTATTTAGCAATAACGTGAAGAACAGCTGGCGTGATGGGGTCGTGTTAATTGTCCTTCTTTCTCTCCCTCCAGCAAGTGTATCTGCATACACTTGACAGACAGAACTGAAAAATTCTACCTGCTTTGTATGATGACCCGGAAGCTGTATGCTTTTGCCAAAGGGGAGTGCATGGAGGATAATCCAGACAGTCTGATGAATCAAGAAGTGCTTACTGCAGGACAGCTTTTCCTTATGTTCTTAAAGGTAAGGTCATAAGGCCTGTGTATGGAGTGGTCATCCGGTCCAGTACAGTGGCCAAGGAGATGGGAGAAATGCAGAGCCAAACTGAAGAGCAGGGAGCCTAGGTATACTACAAAGACTTGAGAGTACGCTGAATCTAGTGCAGCACGGCACTAAATACACTGAAGAGTGGCTTGTGTAAAACCTGGAGTGAAAAGCTTCAGGGCCTTCAAGAGCAAATGAAAGTTCGGGGTTGGAGTCTGGGGAAGGGGGGACACCAGCCCAGGAGGGTTTTGAAACAGCGTATTGCTGTTGTGTCGGTTGATACAGTAGTAGTAAAGATCTGCTTCTTTGTGGTGCTCCTGCTGTGTCACCCAGCAGACGTGCAAGTAAATAACTGTCCCATCCTCTTTCTTTGAAAATCAGTGATTTATATTGTCATTCCTACCTGTCTTAGAATTCTTTTACAGATCAAGAAGTCAGTAGTGTACTTCCAGTATACACAATTTATTACTGGTGATCTAAAAATGCAGGTTCCTAAACTATTCCAGTTCATTGTGGATTCAAGTTATTTCTGGCATTTCCTCATTGTAGAATGCCAGAAGGAAAGTACTGCTCAGAAGTGAGATTTGTCAGCCCCAAGTAATAGTGCTTCCCTGAATTACTAGATAACTCTTAATCTTTCTTTGCCATTTTAGCCAAAATCATCTTTAGCATTGTTTTGTTGAATCAATTCTAAAACTTCTCTACTACTTGAGTGCTTTCAATGGCTGCAGAAAGAGAATAAGAAGTGAATTATGTGAAGCATTGTAATGTTTTCTGAAACTGGCACCGGGTACCAGACAAGATTGCTGTCCTGCCTGGCCCTGTCGGATAAGCAGAGGAGTGAGCAACCTCTTCTGTAAATGTAAAGATTCTAAATAGACTAGGTTTCTGTTGTATAGATAACTGATGAGACACTCATTAGAGTGCGTTCTTGTTTTAAATTCAAGTGTCACATTCTTAAACCGCAGGAGAGGCTTGAGAACTGGTTGCAATCTGTTAAATTTGTTTTGGAGAAGAGAACAGAAAAGGCTGACATCAACGTCAATGCAGACAGCTTGATGAAGGCGTTCAGCCTGACCACAGATGTTACCAAGTCATTTGAGTATCTTCTTGCAACTGGTAACCTGCGATCTAAGACTGGTAAGTCTCGAGGTTTAAGAAGCCCTTTTTTTACCTGCTAAACAGCGTGAGAAACAACGTAAAACCAAACTTTTAACTTAAAAGCAACTTGAACGCAGACATTGTACGCTGTAACCGCGTTAACAAAGATATGGGCAAAGGCTGATTGAGAGAAAGAGGAGATGTGTCCTCAAGCAGTGAATTTATAGTCTCAGTACCTTCTACAGTTCACTGAGTTGCTTAAATGGTTATGTGCCATCTGTTGGGATCCCGTGTGAGCATCTTTAGGTCTTGTTAGTGAAAAATAGGAAACAGCCACGTAGAGTTATACTTAGTCAGTTCTGAGTGATGTCCTCCATTTTGTTCCTCAGGCCTGGGCATGCTGCAGGACAGCGGTCTGTGTGTGGTGGGGGACAAGCTGAATTTTGTTCGCTACCTTTCGCACTTCCGCTGCATACACAGAGGGTCGGCGTTTGCCCAGATGAGAACTACCACGGTGCGCAAACTGCTGCCGGAGTCCTGGGGCTTCCTGTGCCCAGTGGACACCCCCGATGGAGAGCCCTGCGGTCTGATGAACCACATGACGGCTGTGTGTGAAATAGTGACAGAGATGGTTCCTGTGACGGACCTTCCACCTCTGTTATGTGCTCTAGGTACTGTTTACTGGCTCAATTATCTAACGAAGCGATCATCCTTTTTACCTTTCTGCCCTATAAACCCATATCTGGAAAATGTTCTCCAGATACCATTACTGTAAATCGAGGTAAACTTGGTCTTACTCTGCTTCTGCTTAATGTAGGATTTGCTTATCCAGGCACGTCAACCTTCTGGAGAGAGTGAAGTTGAAAATGTCTGTTAGCTGTGTACTGTAGAGTTGAAGATGTTCGCCTGCGCAGTACAGGCTCAAAGAAATTGGACAAACCACTGACTTCATCGTGTTGCTAATAACTGGAATTAAATTGCAGCTCCTGTAGTGATTAGCGCAGTGATGGGAGTCTTGTTTCATTCAGAAGAGTGCTGGGACTGGATGGGAAATGGCGTTCTCAGTTGTGCACGTTTTATGTTTTCCATCAAGTCTCATCTACCGCTTTGCCCTGTCCAGATGTTCTGAATTTTTCTGATGGCTCATGAAGCTGTTTTATGTGGATTTGAGGCTTCCTGCAGAAATAACGTGCATTTGTGTGCTTTTTTGGCTGTTCCCTCTCCTGCCCCAATTTCTCACAGGTGTCGTCCCCATTGATGCGACCCCAAGCAAGCCGTACGCTGAGTGCTACCACGTGGTGCTGGACGGTGCAGTGGTGGGCTGGGTCGAGTGGGACCTGGCTCCTCAGGTTGCAGAAGCCCTCCGGCGATTCAAGGTTGTCTTCTTTAAAATGTGACTTACCTAAACGTGCTCCGTATGCAGTGGCCAGAAATAAACCAAAAGACTCCAGAGTTCTAAAGAAGCCTAACTTCTGTTTGTCTTTTAAGTCTGACCTAATAATTTATCTTAGTTTGCATGTTAGTATTAGGCTTTTCGGTTTTTCTTGTATTTATTCTAAGTTTGGTCTCTTGGTTTATGATGTTGCCATTGTTATGAGAACTTTTTTTTTTTTTAGCATGGTAGAAGTATTCTTGGTGGAGATATTGCTAGGAATACCTTCTAAATTTGCTCTTCCCCATTTTGTATTAATAGCTACATCCGTGGATGTTGGTATTTCCATTGTGGGTGTTAACCTAGCCTGTAGGATTCAGCTTAACTAAAACAATATTGTTTTGTATTCCTAAATAAGTATTCCTTTACGCCAACAGATAACACAAGAGAAGAGATTTCCTGCACGGGCAGAAGTGGTCCTTATCCCAATGACAGGAAAGCCCAGCCTGTATCCTGGGTTGTTCATCTTCACTACCCCTTGCCGAATGGTGCGGCCTGTCAAAAACCTGCTTTATGGAAGGAAGGAATGGATTGGTACTCTGGAACAAGTAGGTTTTGCATATTTCAGTTATAAAGTGCTGACTGTTACAGCAGTATCCTGCATCAGAAGCAGTATTTTATGAAGTGTTTGTCAAAGGAGCTAAGAATGGGACATAGGTAACTTGTGCTGAAGAGCTGGAATAGGTGGCAGAAGAGTTTTCTCACTTCTAGCTAGTGAGTTTTTGGTACTTTTCTTAGAGGTAGACTGGAGAAGTCTTTTTCAAGTACTAAAGTCTGCTTTCAGTATTAACACAGTGAAAGTTTCCTTAGGTGAATGATCGCTGCCTCATCATTTTTTACGTCACGTTCTGCAAATTGCCAGTGAGCAGCCAAGTAGTGGCTTGCCTGGGAACTTGATAGCTTGGAACAATTAAAATGAGAGAGAGGAAGTATGATGCGTATCACAGTCTCTTACTTTCAGACTTGCTTTCCTTGCAGTTGTCTGTGATTGTGGTAAGGTAGTTCAGTAGTTGTCTGGTGTTTTTCTTGCCTGCGCTAAGGTGCAGTCAGCAACCACAGCTAAAACTGAAATGAAAAGTCACCAGGGGCAGCTTTGTCTTGCTTTCTGCCCAACCTGTCCAGTGGGATTCTTGCAGGTCTTCATGAACGTGGCCACCATGGAGTCAGACGTTGTGCCTGGAGTCACCACTCACCAGGAGCTCTTCCCTCACAGCATTCTGAGTGTGGTGGCCAACCTCATCCCCTTCTCTGACCATAACCAAAGTCCACGAAACATGTACCAGTGCCAGATGGGTAAGTACTGTAGTACCTCCAGCTGCAAATCTCCAAGCAAGGAAGAGGGGGAAAAAATCTCTGGTGTGTGTATCCTCACACTGCCACATAGCAACTCTTCCCAGCAGTTCTTACATCTCTAAAGTTGATTGCCGTGAAACAAGTGACTGTTAAAGAAGTCAAGTTTATCATCCAGGCAGCCTTCCCGTGGGCAGTTCTAAATTGTAGTGCTCACAGTGCCTTAAGTCTTTGTCAAGTTGTTTGTGGGCTTTTTTTTGTAGGCTTTTTCTTTTTAAATTTGAGGTTGTTGATCATACAGATTAGTGTGGGGCACTGCACCAGCTGCTTGGGAGAGTCAGTATTAACAACTGTGCTGGCAGGAGTCCTCTCATCCCCCAGCTGGCAGAGGTTGACCTGCTTCTCACAAGCAGCAAGGGTAAATGCTCTGAAGTGGTGGGGGTTTCTTTGCACCTGTTTTCAGTGACTGCACTGTCACTGTGACTGCAGCTTTTGAGAGAGCAGTTACTGGGCATTTGTTGCAGGATGTTGAAATGGCACCGTGGCAGCAGTTCTTGTTTTTCTCTCTGCCAGTGATTTGATTAACTTGGTTGTCTGCAGGCAATTGGGATATGGTATGTAGATGGAGTTTCAATTAGTTGACAAGCAAATGATTTGCAAGAAACTTATTTAAAACAAATAAAGTCAGGCTAAGAGGTGGGAACTATGAGAGTGCTGCTCTCATCAGCTCCACAGCATATTGCATTTCTAACAAGGTTACCAGAAAGGTGCCCTTAATACACTACTGCTTTTTCATACTTATCTGAAAGTACTGATGTGACTGTGTTCAAAAACTTTTTTACTGCCAATGTGTTTGTGCTGTCAGTAGGAAGAAAACACAACGCTTTATCGGAGGCTTGAAGACCCAGTTAGAAAAATCCTTTACATAATGATGTGAAGGCAATTTAATTATTGTGTATGGTTCATAGAAACTTTTTTAGCTGGACCTGGGGCAGTTATTAAATAACAATTCTGGAGGACAGAACGCTATTTAACTTTAAATTGATCCTGCTTAAATACAACTTTCTTTATTTATAGGAAAGCAAACCATGGGGTTTCCAGTGTATAACTACAAGGACCGCTCAGATAACAAGTTGTACCTCCTTCATACCCCTCAGAGCCCTCTGGTGAGGCCCAGAATGTATGACTATTATGGCATGGACAGCTACCCAGTCGGTACCAATTCAGTTGTGGCTGTCATCTCCTATAGTGGCTATGACATGGAAGATGCAATGGTAAGACCAAAAGAAGGAATTATACTGTCCTGCAAAGGAATTTGGCACGGGCAGTTGTGAAGAAGGGTGGTATGCAGTTGAGAAGAGCCCTTTTTCTGCTTTTGCTGGTCAGTTCGGTTAGGTTTGATACCGGAGCTCAGCTGTTAAGCACCTTCTGGAGTAATGCTCAAGGTAGTGAGAGCAGAGCAGAGCTCCCTTGTGCAAGGCCGTGGGCTTCCAGCACTGATAGAAAAAAATGGGATTGGAGGAGGCCTGAGCCTGTTGGAGTGATGATTGGCTGGGAGGTTTTTGGTTGTTTTTCTTCTTTATGTAGGAAGGTGTTGTTAAAAGGTTTGCATCAAATCAGGATGGAAATACTTTCTTTGAAGTTACTAACAAGTTTTTAACAGCCTTTTTTTCTTTCTCTTAGATTGTGAACAAATCTTCCTGGGAGAGAGGGTTTGCTTACGGAAGTGTTATCAAGATGGAGAGCATTGACCTTTCCCTTAAAGCCAGCAGGGGAGGTGATAATTTAGTATTTGGTATCAGGCCTGGGGACCCAAATGTTAAGGAGAAGTTGGATGCTGATGGACTGCCTTTTGTTGGCTCCATCCTGCAGCCTGGGGACCCATTCTACAGCTATATGAACCTCAACACAGGGGAGACCTTCACTGTATACTACCAGTAAGTTCAGCTTGTTCGTTCTGTCTCCAAACATATGGAGTAGTCAGTAACAGTGGAACCTGAGGAGCTGCTCTTTTAGGTGTCCCCTTTTCTCCTCAAATAGCAGTTAAAGTGTCCATGTGTTTATGGAGCATGAAATTGATGCATGTTTTGTGGCTTGGAGTCAGTGTATACTGAAGAGCTGCAGCATCTGACTTATCCTAGGAGATAAGGCTGGGAATGGTAAAAAGAGAGAACTTGCAGAAATGTTTTGCTTGTCTCCCCAGCACTGTTCCTCTGTCCATCTCTGTCGTTTCTGCAGTATTGTGTTAACTGAATTGGGTACTTGGTCCCCAGAGACTTGCCAGTCTCTTGCCAGAAACTGTTGTCAGTACAACATCGTGCCCTATCTGCAGCATTTACAGAGTGAGGATAATACTGTTTAGTTATTCATGTTTAGAAAGCAAATTAGCTTATGAAGCACTTGGATAACAGAATAACCAGTCTTACTGGGAAAACTGTCTATTAACACTATACAGTGAGTTCCTTGAAACTGCATTGGAGAGATTGCTGGTTGTAGAGCAGAGCAGAGAGATTCAGTACGTGGCAGTGAGGATTGCCAGAACTTGCTGTCAGCTCAGCCTTATGCTCCTTCCACTTGTGGATCCTGTTTTGGCTCCCTACTCCATATTCCTGTTTGCCAGGTCTTTTGTGCCAGCCTCACCTTAGTTCAGGTTCCTTACCCAGACAGCCATTTTACCTCTGTACTCTACAGCAGTTGGTTCTATATGAGGTAATTATTTAGGTTCCTATGGAGAGGTTCCCTGCTCTCAGTGTTGGCTCCTGCCCCAATTTTCCCCAGAGGGGCAATTCACCCTGCTGTCTTAACTGTGCTGCACACACTGCTTGGATCTTAAACTTGGCTTGGAAGGGGTGGAGAGCAGAGCCTTTGATTCAGAACTTTCATGAAGCTGGGAAGAGGCCTACGAAGCAATTTTTGGGTGTTTTTGTTGTTGTTGTTTGGGGATGGCCTATACTGTGGTTGCACTTTGGCACAGTAGAAGAATAGCTGTAAAACAGAAGCTAATCATAAGTGCAGGCCTTCTGCAAGTAGTGAAGGGACTTCAGAGGACAAAGAACAAACTAACCCTGTTGTAACGCGGTCGAAATTTATTCATTCCTTGAGAGTTTGGGCTGCAAGCTCTGTGACAGGAGTTAAGCCTGCAGCAGACATTCAGCACATGAAACATCTGCTGAGGGTTTACTTGAAACAGCAGCATAGCCCTGAACACCTGTTGGCAAAGGCCCACTCAGCTCCCCCTGTGCCTTTGCTCTCTGCTCCTGAGCTTTCCTCTCGGCTTTGCCCTGAACCTGTTCATTTTTTGCCCTGAACCTGTTCATTTATGCTAGCATCCCACCAGGACAGTGTTAATTTATTGCGCAGGAAAATGCTGCCCTGAAGCAAAACAACTGGCATGTCCGATTGGATGTGGTACTGATGAACCAGGTTTAAATAATTTTTACTTTATTACCACGGGTGACACATTACCTCATCACATGGAAGTTGCAGCTGTGCTGCCAGCATTAGAAACAGCAAACAGATGGCACTTGGGCGATACCTTTGTTTGGCTGCTGTGCTCTAATTCTTATGCAGTCTGATTTTCCCTGAATGATATTCTTCAAAAACTGTAGTGATCCCCAGCTCTGTTAGACTTAAAAGTGGTTTGGTTTCTTTGCTTCATTTCCTAGCTCAAAGTCATGAGCGCATCTGATACCTTTGCTGTGAATGTTTTTCCACCTACACAGGAATAAAGAAGTCGGCATTGTAGACAACATCAAGCTGTGCAGTAATGACCGTGGCACTGGGAAATTCAAGAAGGCTTGCATCACCGTGAGGGTTCCTCGAAACCCAACTGTTGGAGACAAATTTGCCAGCCGCCACGGGCAGAAGGGCATCCTGAGCCAGCTCTGGCCTGTTGAAGACATGCCGTTCACGGAGAATGGGATGGTTCCAGACATCCTCTTCAACCCCCATGGGTTCCCCTCCCGTATGACTATTGGGATGTTAATTGAGAGCATGGCGGGGAAGTCAGCAGCACTGCACGGCGCCTACTACGATGCCACTCCCTTCACCTTCACGGAGAAGAACTCCGCCTTGAAGTACTTCGGTGAGACTTTGGTGAGCGCGGGCTATAACTTCTTCGGGACAGAGAAGATGTACAGTGGAATCAGCGGCGTGGAGCTGGAGGCAGACATCTTTGTGGGAGTCGTGTACTACCAGCGCCTGCGCCACATGGTCTCTGACAAGTTCCAGGTGAGGACAACGGGCCCCCGGGACTCCGTCACCAACCAGCCCGTCAAGGGGAGGAACGTGGAAGGGGGGATTCGCTTTGGTGAGATGGAGCGTGATGCGTTGTTGGCTCACGGCACCTCCTTCCTGCTGCACGACCGCCTGTTCAGCTGCTCCGATGGCTCTGAAGCCTGTGTCTGCACGAGCTGCGGCAGCATGTTATCTCCTCTGCTCCAGCGCCCACCGCCTTCCTCCGTGGCAAGCAACAGGAGGTACTCCTGCATGCTCTGTGGCAGGATGGACACCATCCAGGTCATCCCAGTGCCCCACGTCTTCCGGTACTTCTTGGCAGAGCTGGCAGCCATGAACATCAAGCTAAGGCTCACGCTGGAGCAGTAATCCTGCAGGGAGAGGGAGGAAGCACGCCTTAGTCCTGCCTTTGCCCCCTGTGGGTTTCAAGGGTTAAGTTCTCAGGTTTGTCAAACAGTTACAAGGTTAATTTCATGTTTGTGTTGTGATGGGATGAAGCCGCATGGTGCAGAAATGCGGTCCCATTGGTGTTTGTTTGCACGTTGTAAAAGATTGCTATTGCAACGTGTGTGGAAATCAAGCAGGATCACTGTTCCTACTGGGCCACCGGCTTGAAAGCAGTGAGAGTTTTTTGTTCGCTGAGAGCTGGCAGCAGCTGCAAAGATGAATAGGTCACAAACAGCATGAAGTCAATGCTGGGAGTGACGGTGCATTGCACTTTGTCATTATTTTACTTTTTATTTCAATATTTTGATCCAAAGAAGAAAGCAGATGGCTTTCCAGCCCGGCTCTTACCTTGGCTCCAGCGCTCCACAGGTCGCACAGATGCACGGCCACAGGCAGGTTCTCAGCCCTGGGGCAGTAGCACAGTCCTGGGGCAGACTGTCCCCAAGTCCCAGCGGTGGCTGTGGCCATTCCTTAGGTATGAGCCTCGTCTGGTTGGCACTGAGGAGATTTTTATACTTCTTGTTAAGAGTTCTATGTTTCTTAAAAAAAAAAAACAACAACAAAAAAGCATTTAAAGCCAGCCTTGCTGCGTCCTCCTGGGGGATCCAAGGGTATCGGGGGGGGGCAGCGGGGCCTCCTGCCTGCCAGAGCGGCTCACGGCCGGCCTGGGCGGCTCTCCCAGGGCTTGGGTGGCCGCGGGAGGCGGGAGGCTGTGGGGCTGTCGTTTGTGGGTGAGGCATTGGGGCACCGCACGCCGGCTGGGGCCTGGCCCCTCTGCACCAGCTGCAGCAGCTCAGCAAATGAAGAAGGGGTGGCTGGGGCTGGGGGGGCTGTGTCCCCTGTCTGCTCCGTCATAGCGCTGCCCTGCTCCATCATGGCGCTGCCTGCGGCCGTACCACTGCAGCAGGGGGGAGGAGGGGAGGAAGGGCGCTACCACGTGTGCAGGAGGGGGAGGCTGGCAGCACTGGGACGGGAGAGTGGTGAGGCGATGGTACCCATGCCAGGGGCTGTCTCTGCCCTGTGCCCGCCTCCCCCTCGCTGCTTTGCCCCAGGTGCAGCTCAGAGCAGCTGGGAGCAGGTGGCAGTAACGGTTGGGGGCTGAGCGACCACTGTGCTGCTGCTACCGCCATGAAGGTGCCCTGGTTGCTGCTGGCTTCTGCTCTGCTCCTGCCCCGTGAGTAACCAGAAGGAGGGTTGAGGTGGTGGGTGCGGAGTGGGCTGGTGGCCACCGAGCCCAGGTGTGAAGGCCAGGCCCAGCATAAAGCCTTAACCTGCATCCTTGCAGCCGGCGGGGCTGCGGACCCCCTGCCGACACTGGCCCCACCGCTGACCGTGGTGGTGTCGGGGCAGCGGCGGCAGCTGGTGGTGTGCGTGGTGAGCGAGCTGCCCGCTAGCTCTGGCCACGCCGTCTGGATCTCCGGTGGGAACGGCAGCACTTTGCAGTCCTTCGCCTATGGGGCTTCGCAGGAGGAGGGTGGCACCGTCTGCGCTGTTTCCATCCTCCCTGACAGTCCATTGGAGCAGGATCTCCTGGCGTGCCATGTGGGGCCCAACAGCAGCACTCCGGCCCATAGCTCCAGCCCCATCGCAGTTGCAGGTACGGACAGGGGCCCTGCCCGGGAGCAGGTAGCAAGTGTGTGGCCCTGCGGGTGAATGTTACCCAGGGGCAGGAAGGGGTTTGTGGCAGCCCCCTCCCCGCTGTTCCCCATCCAGCAGGCAGCGATGAGGAGGCAGAGCTGTGTCCCAGTACCCCCGCGGGTGAGTGCTACGGCAGGAAACCGCACCGCGGGGTGGGAAAGGGCGCTGGGAGGGCATGCAGAGGGATGGGGGGCATTCGGCCCTGTAGGGGAGGGGACGGCGTGCCCTTCCGGGGAAGCCGTAGGGCTTGCAGCCACGCTGCTGTCCGCTCTATTTCAGAGCCCCGTGCCTGTGCTGCCATAGCCCTGCTGGTGGCCGCGCGGGTGGTGCTGCTGAAGGCCGCGCTCCTCGACGCCCTGCTCACCGCCCTGCTCCTGGCCCGGCGCTGAGGGACCAGGCCCGGCACCGCCGGGGAGGGCAGCGAGGAGTCCCCGGAACGAGGGGGAGACCCAGCCTGGGTGAGGGTGTGGGAGCGAAGAGCAGCCCGTGCGATGCGGGCCCGGAATCACTTCGCGGCACGGCGGGAGGGGCCCAACCGTGCGCTGGACGGACAAGAACCCTCCGGCGTGAGTCTGCGGCAGGCGCGCAGAGAGGGCGGGGCTTACTCGGCGGGCCGGGCGATGATTGGCCGGGCAGTCCGGGCGGTGATTGGCCGGGCGTGCCACGCGGGCCGCTGGGGTTGGCGGTGGCGGCGCGTTGCCGTGGTGATGGGGGCGGGGCGCAGGCCCGGAAGCGGAGCCATGGCGGCGGAGGGCCCCGCCGCGCTCCTGCTGCTGCTGGTGGCGGTGGCGGGCGGCGACGACGCGGACTGGGTGCGGCTGCCCAGCAAGTGCGAGGGTGAGCGCGGCCGGGAGCGAGGGGAGCGGGGCCGGGAGCGGGCCGGGGCGGAGGAGGCCCGGTCGCGGCAGCCGGGCCTTCCCGCGGCTCCCGGAAGCGAAGGGAGCCTAGGCTCCGCCGGGGCCGGGCCGCGCTTCGCTCTGTCTGTGCCGTGCAGGGACGTGCGGTGCTCCGCGGCACAGAGGAAAGGAGGAGAAGCTGCGGTGGAGCTCTTTGTGCAGCTCTCCCGCCCGGGAAGACGCTCCAGAGGTGCTGTGTGACTGCACGGCCGCTGCCCGCCCAGCACGGGACCGCTGTGAGCTGTAGCAGCGCAGAGCCGGGCCCGGCCCCGCTCCCACCGGAGGGCACTGCGGCTCGAGCACGCGCCACGGGACGGAGCCCTGCGGAGCTCCGGGGCAGGAAGGGCCGTGCTGCGCCCGGCCTCCGTCCCTCCACGCCTGCAAACCCCGGAGACGTTTCCTCCTGCTCACTGTTCCCGTCTCTCTGTTGGACTGTCTGTTACGGCTGAAATAAAACTTTGTTTCCCCCCCATCCCCTCTTTTATTTTTCTTTTCTAAAAGTACCCGCGCAGTGTGTCACAGAGCGCTGCCGGCAGTGCAGTGCCCTGCAGTAGTGATGCAGCCCCTGCAGCCCTGCACCCACGTGCCCGGCTGCCATCCCCATCCCCGTGTGGGAGGAAGGGGTGACTCGCGGTGTCCTGTCCCCATGGGAAGGGATGGGCAGGTGGAGCAGATGCAGGGGTGGCTGCCCTCTGCCCTCCTGGCTATACCTGTGTGGCTGCGCTAACACTGAAGCAGTATTCAGGCCCTCCTACTCCAGGAGATCATCTGTCAGGATGCCTGCTCTTTGTTTCTGTGAACAGCAATGGTGTCCATGCCCTGTGAGCTCTTCTCCCGGCATCCAGTTCTCCTCAGGACCCACTGACCTGCTATGCTTTCCCTCCCACAGTGTGCAAATACGTGGCATTGGAGCTGAAATCCGCCTTTGAAGAGACCGGCAAGACCAAGGAGGTGATCGACACCAAGTATGGCTTCTTGGATGGGAAGGGCGCTGCCGTCAAGTACACACAGTCGTAAGTGAAAACAGAAGGGGCCGAGTCCCTCCTCTGGAGCACAGAAACCTGCCAGGTTGCTTCCTCCTGATCCTGGAGGCTGTTCTGGGGAGCAGCACCAAGCCGTTCCCCTTCTTCCTCTCCATGCAGGGACATCCGGCTCATTGAGGTGACAGAGAATATTTGCAAGAGGCTGTTAGACTACAACCTGCACAAGGAAAGGAGCGGCAGCAACAGATTTGCAAAGGTGGGTTTTCCCTGCGGTCCCTCATGGTGCTGAAACGTGGTCGGTTCTTCCAGGTGCCAGCTGACAGCAGGCGAGGCTGTGCTGCTCTGGGGTGCTGTCCTCAGGGGGAGGTGGGCCAGGAGGGAGCCAGATTCTGTCTCAAGTGTGCCTTCCTGCTGTGTTTAGGATGGGGTGCTCAGTGCAGAGAAGGACTGGTGGGCACATAATGCCCCAATGATGGCTGCCTCATTCCTCTCCACGACCCCGGGCACAGCCTCACTGGGTGGCTCTGTTCTCCCCAGGGTATGTCGGAGACATTTGAGACCCTGCACAACCTGGTGCACAAGGGTGTCAAGGTGGTGATGGACATTCCCTACGAGCTCTGGAACGAGACCTCTGCTGAGGTGGCGGATCTCAAGAAGCAGGTACCCGCTTGGTGGGGTCAGTGTGCTGCGGCCATGCGGGCTGGGGAGGGGTCAGCAGGTGTGGGGATGGGATCAGGGCTTGCTGCCACATGCTGGTTGCCAGGCTGTCCTCTCCCTGTCAGTGCGATGTGCTGGTGGAGGAGTACGAAGATGTGATTGAGGACTGGTATCGGCACCATCAGACGGAAGATCTCTCCCAATTCCTCTGTGCTGACCGCGTGCTGAAAGGGAAGGATGCCAGTAAGTCCACACTGCACTGCCTGGGGCAGTGCATGCCTGTGGGGGCGCAGGGAATCTAGCAAGGGCACGGGGAGCCCT
>JACDJE010000125.1:607759-629009 GCA_016647715.1 Pavo muticus | reverse complement strand
GGGAGGGGGCGGAGGAGGGGGAGAGGGAAGGGAGCGGGGGGTCCCTGCCCTCACCCTCCCCGCGTGCTGCAGTCATCGAGGAGGCCAACTGGCTGACGCTGGAGCAGGACCTGGAGAAGCCCGGGGATGGCTTTGACGCTGTCATCTGCCTGGGGAACTCCTTTGCACACCTGCCCGACTTCAAAGGTGAGGCTCAAAGGTGGGGCTGTGGCTGGAGGGATCAGGGGGTGCCATACACCTGTCTGAAGGGAGGCTGAGAACATGCCCTAATTCATGGCACAGGTAGATTGCGCTAGGTGGCAGCGTGTCTGAGAACAGGCGCTGGTTTGGGGTTCTGTGGGGCCACTGCGGCGGTGGTAGAGCTGTGTGTGTCTGTGTCACCTCTGGCTGGGCCGAAGGCACACCCAGACCTGTGCCATGTGTGGGGCTGTGGGTTCCCCACACTTTGCTGGGGAGGTTGAGAGCATGCCTGAGCTCATCACAGGGGTGGGGCTGTGGTTGCCCTGAGCCACAGGCTGGGGGAACCATGTGGGTTTGTGTGGATGTGGGGGCACAGTCCGTGCCTGGGGACGCTGCGCTGTTCTCCCCAGGGGACCAGAGTGACCACAAGCTGGCCCTGAGGAACATCGCCAGCATGGTGCGGCCCGGTGGCGTCCTGGTCATCGACCACCGCAACTACGACCACATCCTGGCCACCGGCTGTGCACCACCTGGCAAGAACATCTACTACAAGGTGGGCAATTGCTATCCCTGCCCATCCCGCTGCCCTCTGCCACAACCCCGTTCCCCAGGCTGGGGCTGGGGAGCAGCGGGACACCAACATTCTGCTGTCCCCAGAGCGACCTGACCAAGGACATCACCACCTCAGTGCTGCTGGTGAACAACAAGGCCCACATGGTGACCCTGGACTACACCGTGCAGGTCCCCCCGACGGAGGCGGGGGCATCCCCAGAGCTGAGGTGAGAGGGGCTGCAGGGGGGTCCCAGCCAAGGCCGGGCCTTGGTGCCTGCCCAGCCTTATGGCCATTGCCTCCCTGCAGCAAGTTCCGCCTCTCATACTACCCGCACCGGCTGGAGGCCTTCACGGCACTGCTGAAAGGTGCCTTCCAGGGGAAGTGCCAGCACAGCGTCCTGGGTGACTTCCAGCCCTACACGCCGGGTCAGGCCCATGTTCCCTGCTACTTCATCCATGTCGTCAAGAAGACTGCCTGAGGGGGCTGCTGTGACAGGACTGTGGTGGCAGAGCACTCTGAGTAGCTCTGGGGATGAACAGGGGGCTGGGGACTTCGCAGAGACCCGCCCAGCAGCCAACTCCTGTTAATTAAGAGCATCTGTGAGAGCAACCGGAGCCCATGGTCCATGTGTTCATGTGTGGGTGAGCCACCTTCAGCCAGGGGGACTGGAGAGCGCAGGGCCTGGCGGGCACGGCCTCATCCCAGCCCTCTGCTCCCAGCCCATGCCGCAGTGCCAATGGTGAAGCTGCCAGGGCTGGCACCTGGGTGTCGGCACAGCCCCACTGCCTCCAAGCAGGCACTGAGCCCCACACAGCACCATTTGGAGATCCACGTGGGTGGGGAGGTTACAAACACCCAGCTGAAACGCTTGGTGTGGCTACAGCTCGCTCCTTGCCCACCCTGCAGAGAGCTGGGGATCAGATCCAGCCGAGTGTTGTGGCTGTGGCCTGCTCTGCCTGAACACACTCCATGCTGGAGGCACTCATTAGCCAGGCCACCATGCATGAAGGGCCTGCAGCTGCTGGAGGAGTGGCCCTCTGGGGAAAAGCATGGAGGGGGCATGCTTCTTGCCAGCCACACATGGCTCAGCGACACTACTGGCAGCAGCCTTGATGCCACCGATGCAGAGGGCTGGGGCTCTGCCCATGAGTTGCAGGAGCAGCTGCCTAGAGCTAGCAGGCACGAGACAGACATGAAGGCAGCTGCCAGCTGGCTGACACATGGCCTGAATGTGGGATTTATTTGGGATCTGCAGCAGAGGGCAGGAAGCAGTGCACATGTGGCAGGGCCAGCAGCTGCCAAGAGGCTGCAGCCAGAGTCGAGGCAGAAGCAGGGGTGCGTGCTTGGCTCACATAGAGCAGCTCATGGCTGCTCCAGCCAAGTGGTGTGGGGGGGTGACTACTAATCCCCTACTCTTCACTGGGACAGGTTTTGCCTACTACCTGGTGGGAATTTCCTTTGCTGGACTTGTCCCCATTGCATTTCGTCCTGGCCCCCTGTGCTAGATGGACAAGGGTGGCCCCAGCCCTGGACACCCCCAGCCACTAGTTTCTCTGTGGTACACAGCCCCCCCGGCTGGCACAGCCCCTCCCAAAGCCCCCAGCTAGTGAGCACGAGTGCTGAAAGCTGAAGCAGAAACCTGTATTTATTTGTAGAGTCCAGGGCAAGGCCAGGCCCCTGGCAGCAGCACTGCCCTGCGGTGGCCCTGTATTCCAGCCAGCAGCCCACACTGGGGGCTGCTACCCCAACAGGCAACTACTGCCAACCAGTACAGCCTTGGCCTTGCTTCCCTGTCAGTGCTCTGTGCCCCCAGAATGCTCCTGGCAGCCAAGTGCTGCTCCCCCTGCACCACAGGGGCTGTTATAAAGTCCCCCAGTAGGTCAACACCCACACAAGGCTTTGGCTGACAAAACTGCATGGCCATTTTTTCTGCCAAGATTGAAAAAGGAGGAGCAGGAGCAATATGAAGGGAGCAGGTGGGTGTTTCTGCCCCAGTTCTCTCACGCCCCTTAGCACATCATCCCTTTGCTCCTCCAGCCCCAGCTCTCCTGAGCCTTATTAGCAGGCAGCAAACTTCTGCTGGATGAGTTTGTACCTGAGGAGCTCCTGCTCAGAGACTGATGGCTGCAACCTTGCAGCAGCCTGCAGGAAGTCTTCCATGGTGAGGATGAGAGCAGAGCTCTCTGTATCCAACCCTGTGTAAGAAAGAATGAGAAAAAGCTAAAAGCAAAGCAGAGGGGCAGCCAGAAGAGCCTGCAGCCCTTTTTTCAGATAGGGAAGGGGAAAGAAAACTGCCTCTCTCCACCCTACTGAGGCCATGCAAGGTGCCTCAGTCACATATGGCAAAAGCACCTGCTAGCAACCCACAGCCTTGCACTCAGAGATGGCCCAGAGCCATCGGGGCTCTTCTCTCCAAGCCCAGCTACTGCTATAGCAGTGCTAACTGCCCTCTGTCCTTGTGCTGGGCAGCTCCAACACATGGGGTGAAGAGGGGCTGGGCTCCTACCCTCCTCGATCCATTCCACCTTGCGTTTGACAGCACACATCATGGCATCTGAGCACAGTGAGTAGATATCAGCTCCCGTCAGCTGAGCCGGGCATTCTTCTAGGATGCTGCTGAGGTTCACAGAAGGATCCAGTTTAAACCTGCCAAGAAATAAAGCCGCAGGTGCTGAGAGTCTGGGAGACAGGCAGCAGCCAGAGTGGCTGGG
Source organism: Pavo muticus (assembly GCA_016647715.1). Lineage (NCBI taxonomy): Eukaryota > Metazoa > Chordata > Aves > Galliformes > Phasianidae > Pavo > Pavo muticus. Next base: position 625,565 of record JACDJE010000125.1, on the reverse strand, counting down.
CAGGAGGGAACACAGGCCACAGAGTCACGCCCCATGTTTAGCAACTTCTGGACTCTGCTCTTCGTGCTTCACAAAAATCAAAGGGTTCTGCTTGGTTGGTTGATTCTATGTTTGGTTGTTGTGTTTTTTGTTGTTTTCTTTTTTAAACCAGTCGTCTTTTTGCAACAACCCCACAGCAGTGTCCTCTCTCCTGCTGAGTAGGATCAAAGGCCACTTGAGTTCTCACTCAGGGAAATTAAGTGCTCTACACACCTGTGAACAGCCCACAGCAAGGGCTGAATAACAACATTTAATTACAGACAGCACTAACCACTGGGACACCAAACCACCCCATCACAGTCACGCTGCAGACAGTGAGCCTCCTACAGCCCGGTGCTGGAGGGCATGGCTGCCAAGCCACGTGGTGTGGGACGTGCACACAGCCAGCCTGTGCTGCCACCTCTCCTTCCAGCTCCTCCAAAGCAGCAGTGACCACAGGTATCCCCTGCACAAAGGCCCTGAAGAGGCAGATTCCCAGTTGCTCTGCTGCTCACCCAGCTGCTGGGGTGCACATTCACGTTCAGATTGTGCAGCTTGCCCTTCTCTCTCCAGAAATGCTCCTGAGTGAGCTCAGCTCCAGTTCTGCTTCTAGATTTACCTTACCCTCTCACCCTACCTCCTGGCTGCCCAACAGTGATGCAGACACTCCGCAGCACTCAGACATGAGGCCAAGCTGGAGCACACTGCACATCAGCCCCAGGAAGGCTGCTACCCATTGGAAAGCAGTGGAAGGGTGCTGCAAGAGGACAGAGTCACTCACTTCCTGGTGACAGCACTCAGCACCTGCAGCTGTGACTCCCGGTCTTCATTTACACCCACATAGACCAGCTTGTCAAATCTGTCAGCAGAGAAAAGAGACCATCAAGAGCAGGCCACTGGCGGCAACTAAAAAGAGGGCCCTAGGGCAGCTGCTTTGGATGTCAAGTCCATGGAAGATGGAAAACTTTTTGGAGATAAGGGGTGCAGACGATATGCTGGAGGTCAAGCCTACTCTTCAGAGAGACCTTGGCAAGGTGGAGAAATGGAATGATGGGAACCACATGGGGTCCAATAATGGTGGGTGGTACAAAGACCTGCCCCAGGACAGGCAAATCACAGCTATGAGGACAGGCTGGGAGGCAGCTCTCCAGATAAGGCCCTGGTGGGGACACAGTCCAGCTCACCACTGGCCAAGGTGCTCGAGAAACCTACCCCAGAGCAAGGCAGGGTAGGATATGACATACCTGCCTGGCCGGAGCAGAGCTGAGTCCAGGAGGTCAGGCCTGTTGGTAGCTCCAATGACAAACACCTCTCTGCTGGAATGGAGGCCATCAAGTTCAGCTAGGAGCTGTGAGACAACTCTGCAGGGAGTGAGACAGGACACTCAGAACTAGGCCTTGGCAAGTCATCACCATCACTACTGCACGTGCTTGTAACTCGCTATCAGACACTGACAACACAGGCCAAACATAGGCAGGCATGTGTGGCTCTGGATAAGGTTCCGCACCCAGATGTACCTGCTAATCCTACCTGTCCCTGCTATGTGGAACTGCCCAGCAAATTCAGCTGCAAGACTGACCCGTCAATCAGTGCTGGGGACACCCCAGCAGGCCCTGATGCTGCCAACCTATCCTCAGGGCAGCGAGCAGCACAGTGCAGATCCAGTTCAGCAACCGCACGGCTTGTGATGGTTTGGCAGCACAGTACTTCAGTGCTGCACAGACCTCTTGGCATAGAGATATCTCCACTGGGCTCTGGAATCACCTGGAACAACCAACAGGCACCATAACCCCTCCTTCCTGAGCCACTGGTGGATGCTAAGAGCAAATGGCATCACTGGAAAGCACTGCAGAACCCCTCAGGGATGGAGAGAGAGATTGGATAGGGACTATAACCCAACAGAAGACCCCTGAGGGAAATTACTCTGTTTCTGGGTATCATCAAACTGTACCTGCTTTGCTCCTAACAGAGGCAGCTGAAAAGTTTCCCACCTCAGGAAAATAGCAGCTAGTAAGACAGCAAAGCAGGGGTGTGAAGAACGACCTTGGAGAGGTCAAAGGGAACAGCTGGCAGCCATGGAAGCAGTTGGAGGAGGCACAGTTTTAACCAATGTTTGCACAATGAGCTTGGGCAATCGGGAATCTGCTGCAATGCAAACAGCAATGGCTGGAGAGAGGCAACGGGCCACACAGGGCTGAAGGGAGCCAGGAGGGAAANAAAAAGCATTTAAAGCCAGCCTTGCTGCGTCCTCCTGGGGGATCCAAGGGTATCGGGGGGGGGCAGCGGGGCCTCCTGCCTGCCAGAGCGGCTCACGGCCGGCCTGGGCGGCTCTCCCAGGGCTTGGGTGGCCGCGGGAGGCGGGAGGCTGTGGGGCTGTCGTTTGTGGGTGAGGCATTGGGGCACCGCACGCCGGCTGGGGCCTGGCCCCTCTGCACCAGCTGCAGCAGCTCAGCAAATGAAGAAGGGGTGGCTGGGGCTGGGGGGGCTGTGTCCCCTGTCTGCTCCGTCATAGCGCTGCCCTGCTCCATCATGGCGCTGCCTGCGGCCGTACCACTGCAGCAGGGGGGAGGAGGGGAGGAAGGGCGCTACCACGTGTGCAGGAGGGGGAGGCTGGCAGCACTGGGACGGGAGAGTGGTGAGGCGATGGTACCCATGCCAGGGGCTGTCTCTGCCCTGTGCCCGCCTCCCCCTCGCTGCTTTGCCCCAGGTGCAGCTCAGAGCAGCTGGGAGCAGGTGGCAGTAACGGTTGGGGGCTGAGCGACCACTGTGCTGCTGCTACCGCCATGAAGGTGCCCTGGTTGCTGCTGGCTTCTGCTCTGCTCCTGCCCCGTGAGTAACCAGAAGGAGGGTTGAGGTGGTGGGTGCGGAGTGGGCTGGTGGCCACCGAGCCCAGGTGTGAAGGCCAGGCCCAGCATAAAGCCTTAACCTGCATCCTTGCAGCCGGCGGGGCTGCGGACCCCCTGCCGACACTGGCCCCACCGCTGACCGTGGTGGTGTCGGGGCAGCGGCGGCAGCTGGTGGTGTGCGTGGTGAGCGAGCTGCCCGCTAGCTCTGGCCACGCTGTCTGGATCTCCGGTGGGAACGGCAGCACTTTGCAGTCCTTCGCCTATGGGGCTTCGCAGGAGGAGGGTGGCACCGTCTGCGCTGTTTCCATCCTCCCTGACAGTCCATTGGAGCAGGATCTCCTGGCGTGCCATGTGGGGCCCAACAGCAGCACTCCGGCCCATAGCTCCAGCCCCATCGCAGTTGCAGGTACGGACAGGGGCCCTGCCCGGGAGCAGGTAGCAAGTGTGTGGCCCTGCGGGTGAATGTTACCCAGGGGCAGGAAGGGGTTTGTGGCAGCCCCCTCCCCGCTGTTCCCCATCCAGCAGGCAGCGATGAGGAGGCAGAGCTGTGTCCCAGTACCCCCGCGGGTGAGTGCTACGGCAGGAAACCGCACCGCGGGGTGGGAAAGGGCGCTGGGAGGGCATGCAGAGGGATGGGGGGCATTCGGCCCTGTAGGGGAGGGGACGGCGTGCCCTTCCGGGGAAGCCGTAGGGCTTGCAGCCACGCTGCTGTCCGCTCTATTTCAGAGCCCCGTGCCTGTGCTGCCATAGCCCTGCTGGTGGCCGCGCGGGTGGTGCTGCTGAAGGCCGCGCTCCTCGACGCCCTGCTCACCGCCCTGCTCCTGGCCCGGCGCTGAGGGACCAGGCCCGGCACCGCCGGGGAGGGCAGCGAGGAGTCCCCGGAACGAGGGGGAGACCCAGCCTGGGTGAGGGTGTGGGAGCGAAGAGCAGCCCGTGCGATGCGGGCCCGGAATCACTTCGCGGCACGGCGGGAGGGGCCCAACCGTGCGCTGGACGGACAAGAACCCTCCGGCGTGAGTCTGCGGCAGGCGCGCAGAGAGGGCGGGGCTTACTCGGCGGGCCGGGCGATGATTGGCCGGGCAGTCCGGGCGGTGATTGGCCGGGCGTGCCACGCGGGCCGCTGGGGTTGGCGGTGGCGGCGCGTTGCCGTGGTGATGGGGGCGGGGCGCAGGCCCGGAAGCGGAGCCATGGCGGCGGAGGGCCCCGCCGCGCTCCTGCTGCTGCTGGTGGCGGTGGCGGGCGGCGACGACGCGGACTGGGTGCGGCTGCCCAGCAAGTGCGAGGGTGAGCGCGGCCGGGAGCGAGGGGAGCGGGGCCGGGAGCGGGCCGGGGCGGAGGAGGCCCGGTCGCGGCAGCCGGGCCTTCCCGCGGCTCCCGGAAGCGAAGGGAGCCTAGGCTCCGCCGGGGCCGGGCCGCGCTTCGCTCTGTCTGTGCCGTGCAGGGACGTGCGGTGCTCCGCGGCACAGAGGAAAGGAGGAGAAGCTGCGGTGGAGCTCTTTGTGCAGCTCTCCCGCCCGGGAAGACGCTCCAGAGGTGCTGTGTGACTGCACGGCCGCTGCCCGCCCAGCACGGGACCGCTGTGAGCTGTAGCAGCGCAGAGCCGGGCCCGGCCCCGCTCCCACCGGAGGGCACTGCGGCTCGAGCACGCGCCACGGGACGGAGCCCTGCGGAGCTCCGGGGCAGGAAGGGCCGTGCTGCGCCCGGCCTCCGTCCCTCCACGCCTGCAAACCCCGGAGACGTTTCCTCCTGCTCACTGTTCCCGTCTCTCTGTTGGACTGTCTGTTACGGCTGAAATAAAACTTTGTTTCCCCCCCATCCCCTCTTTTATTTTTCTTTTCTAAAAGTACCTGCGCAGTGTGTCACAGAGCGCTGCCGGCAGTGCAGTGCCCTGCAGTAGTGATGCAGCCCCTGCAGCCCTGCACCCACGTGCCCGGCTGCCATCCCCATCCCCGTGTGGGAGGAAGGGGTGACTCGCGGTGTCCTGTCCCCATGGGAAGGGATGGGCAGGTGGAGCAGATGCAGGGGTGGCTGCCCTCTGCCCTCCTGGCTTTACCTGTGTGGCTGCGCTAACACTGAAGCAGTATTCAGGCCCTCCTACTCCAGGAGATCATCTGTCAGGATGCCTGCTCTTTGTTTCTGTGAACAGCAATGGTGTCCATGCCCTGTGAGCTCTTCTCCCGGCATCCAGTTCTCCTCAGGACCCACTGACCTGCTATGCTTTCCCTCCCACAGTGTGCAAATACGTGGCATTGGAGCTGAAATCCGCCTTTGAAGAGACCGGCAAGACCAAGGAGGTGATCGACACCAAGTATGGCTTCTTGGATGGGAAGGGCGCTGCCGTCAAGTACACACAGTCGTAAGTGAAAACAGAAGGGGCCGAGTCCCTCCTCTGGAGCACAGAAACCTGCCAGGTTGCTTCCTCCTGATCCTGGAGGCTGTTCTGGGGAGCAGCACCAAGCCGTTCCCCTTCTTCCTCTCCATGCAGGGACATCCGGCTCATTGAGGTGACAGAGAATATTTGCAAGAGGCTGTTAGACTACAACCTGCACAAGGAAAGGAGCGGCAGCAACAGATTTGCAAAGGTGGGTTTTCCCTGCGGTCCCTCATGGTGCTGAAACGTGGTCGGTTCTTCCAGGTGCCAGCTGACAGCAGGCGAGGCTGTGCTGCTCTGGGGTGCTGTCCTCAGGGGGAGGTGGGCCAGGAGGGAGCCAGATTCTGTCTCAAGTGTGCCTTCCTGCTGTGTTTAGGATGGGGTGCTCAGTGCAGAGAAGGACTGGTGGGCACATAATGCCCCAATGATGGCTGCCTCATTCCTCTCCACGACCCCGGGCACAGCCTCACTGGGTGGCTCTGTTCTCCCCAGGGTATGTCGGAGACATTTGAGACCCTGCACAACCTGGTGCACAAGGGTGTCAAGGTGGTGATGGACATTCCCTACGAGCTCTGGAACGAGACCTCTGCTGAGGTGGCGGATCTCAAGAAGCAGGTACCCGCTTGGTGGGGTCAGTGTGCTGCGGCCATGCGGGCTGGGGAGGGGTCAGCAGGTGTGGGGATGGGATCAGGGCTTGCTGCCACATGCTGGTTGCCAGGCTGTCCTCTCCCTGTCAGTGCGATGTGCTGGTGGAGGAGTACGAAGATGTGATTGAGGACTGGTATCGGCACCATCAGACGGAAGATCTCTCCCAATTCCTCTGTGCTGACCGCGTGCTGAAAGGGAAGGATGCCAGTAAGTCCACACTGCACTGCCTGGGGCAGTGCATGCCTGTGGGGGCGCAGGGAATCTAGCAAGGGCACGGGGAGCCCTTCATGACCCTCAGGGCCCTCTCTCCCCCTGCCCAGGCTGCTTAGCAGAGAAGTGGACCGGCAAGAAGGGGGACTTGGCGAGCGTGGGGGAGAAGCCGAGCAAGAAGAAGAGTGGGAAGAAGAAGAAGAAAGCGGGAAAGGAGCAAAGTGAGGGTGCCGAGAGTCTCTCCCCGGAGGAGAGCGGGGTGCAGGAAGCCGCCCCGCTCCCCCACAGCCCCACCGACGAGCTATAGGCAGCGGCTCACAAGGACTGAGCGGGGAGAAAGGCTCTCCCCCGTGCTACAGCCACAGCTCCTAGCCCACCCACCACGGTACGGACTCGTTCGCCCCACAGCGCGCCGGGCCGGGGCCGCGTCCTCCCAGCGCCCGCAGCACGGCCGCCCGGGGCCTTCCAGCGCCGGGACTGCGAATAAAGACCTTTGTCGCGGAGCGCCGGTGCGCTGCTTGCCCCGCGCTGCCGGGTCGGCTCCTCCCTGCGGGGGGGCGGGGCGAAGGGGGTGTCGGCGGCGGCGATTGGTNAAAAAAAGAGATAAAGAGTTGGGATGACCTCTGCCTCGCTGGGCCATCCCGTGTACCCCCAGACAGGCAGGGCACGCCTGCTTTCCCAAGAACAGGCTGTTCTCACTCACCTGTCCATGACACCTCCTGAATCTCCACTCCGCCCACGATTTGGGGCCAGAGAATCCAGTTCATCAAAGAAGATAATGCAGGGAGCAGCTGCCCTGGCTCTGGCAAACACTGGGAGGAGACAGAGAACACAGAAGGTGAGAAAGACTCAGAGAAGTGGTCACCTGCAAAGAGCTGCAGATGGAAATCGGCTGCCCACTGCCACACCGCCACCTTAGCTCCTGTCTGAGGGGTCCCACAGCTCAGCTGTGTCTCTGAGGGGCTGCTGCCCCATCAGGAGCACCAAAGACAGACTGGAAGGAGCAGAGCGTGTAAGAGGGGAAGCTGCAATGAGGCAGGAAACAGACATGGTGTAGTAGACAATGGATTTATGCCCTCGCTGGCAGCTGTGGATGGGAGTCTGGAGAAACAATTCAAGCACTCCCTCCTCCTTTCCAGCACCACAGAATGGACCCTCTTGCCACATGCAGGACCAGGATGCTTCTGCTCACCATTACGCACGTTCTCCTCGCTTTGTCCAACATACATGTTGATGAGCTCTGGCCCTTTCACACTGTGGAGGAAGAGAAAAGGGAACAGGTTAGAGCATCCCATACACTGCCAGGAGAAAGTCCTATTGCAAGAACCCCACTCTTCACCTAAGGAATGTCATGGTGCACGTGGTTGCCACGGCTTTTGCCAACAAGGTCTTCCCCGTCCCAGGAGGTCCGTACAGCAGCAGACCAGAGCGGCACAGACCCAGTGACAGCAGTTCCGGGTGCTCCAGGGGCAACTGGATAGTGTCCAGGATCTCCTTCTTCACCTCATGGAGCCCACCAACGTCCTGCCAGGACACGGAGGGGATCTGCACGAGAGTCAGAGTCCCTGTCAGCACTTCTTCCTGAGCTGGCTTACTTAGCTCTGGCTCCAGTGGGGTATTAGTCATCATTTGGCCACGAAGCAAATCAGCCGCACACCACACTGCCCAGCTATCCCTTATGTGAGATCCCCCATTCTCTCTCGAGTGTTGCAACAGTAAAACAAAGCCACACATCTCCCCAAGCAACCTGCAGCCTTTTCTAATTCTCCACTGCACCTCCTACCACCCACGGGCGAAATAAAAAACAGTAGTAATGTCTGCCTGCAACCTTGAGGGGAGAACTCAACTGCAGACACAGCCTTAGGGACATGGGGGAGGTAAAAATGAGTAAATAAGGAAACCTGAACCTAGCAACTGCGTGCTACTGGTGTTCAGGGCACCTTGACCCCCAGGATGGTCAGACTGAGCAAGGGCTTCACTACAGTGACAAAACCTGAGCTACTAGAACCTCTGTCATGTAAAAGATGGTGTGAAGTAGAAACATCCTGGAGGACACTGTGGAGAAAACTAGATGCTTCTGAAGGGGAAATATAGGAACAAAATCCATAGATGCTTACAAGTAGTAGACAAGGATGCAAGGGATGCGGTGATCCCCTGCAGGCACGCAAGGGATCACTGCAACAAGAGGAAAGACAGCAAACCTGAGATGGGTGACACATGCCACTTCTGTTATTTTATGCTGAGTAAAGCAATCTTGGAGGAGAATGCTGCTCAAAAGCTTTAAGAATAGCCAGAATGCCACAGCCTGTGGGCCAGATCCCCAGTCAGAGCAGCTCTCCTGGGAACACGCAGGGAAAGCAAAGCCCCCAGACACTTCCCCCCAGCTGCTGGCTGGGTGCTGAACAGGTGTCAGCACAAACAGCAGGGTTAAAAATAGCCAAAGCAAAATTCTTTGCCCCTTGGCCAATTCGGCACTCCTTCTTTTGCTACTTGAGATGACATTATCGTGCTACTATCCCAGCTGTCCAGCAACTCCGCTGAAAAATCAGGACAACCAAGAGAAGGATTTCTAGAAGAAAATCTTTTAAAGCAAAAGGTCACAGGCCCTCTTTCCCCACTGCAGATGAGTAGAACAGCTGTCTTCTTCCCCACACTCTTGCTTCCCTAGGAAAAGCTCTATAAATACAAGTGCTGGAAAATGGCAGCAAGGTTGTTTTCAAAGGAGTACATCATAACTCTAGGACATGTTGCAGATGCTGCTAGCATCTGAAGTTTGAAATTTGCTTTTTCTTGGAGGCTCGAGCTGGCATTCCTTCAACTGCAAACAAATGTGCAAATAACCAGTAAAAGCAAGCATGGAATTGAAAATTATGTATGTTGAGGCCTGCTAATGGGCTTTTTGAACCACGGCCAACTACTGAGAAATTGTTAAGGGACTGTAAAATGCAAACAAAATTAGCTCCCATTCACACAGCTTACTGCTGAGCACAGTCTGAGGTTATTGTGTGTCTTACAGTGAACCTGGCAAACACGCCTCAAAGCTGAGCTCATTTAATTCATTCATTTATTAGGTACTGAACAGTCCTGGAGTAGCTTCCAGATGATGACACCAGCAAGGTGACACCCTGCTTGGGCAGGACTGCAAACGGGCAGCTGGGGAAGGTGCCTGAATAACTACTCTGAGGCAGCATTTCAAGTCCTGTGCTGAGCACAGCAATCTGAACTTGAGAGCATGGAGACGAGGCTCTGATCATTTTGCTTGGTCCCAATACCACGCTGCCCAGCAGAAATGGTCAACTCAAATGCTGTTTCCTTGATCCCGAGCCACCAGAGGCAGACCATGCTCCCCCTGAGAAGCTAACTCAACTGGTTCTGTCTCACACTGCATATGTCCCTTTCCCTGAAGAATTCCCCACCTTCAAACCGCCCAGCTGTCAAAAAAATCCAGCTTGAGCTGTGGCCAAGGTCACAGACCAAGTTTAAAGCTTCTTGGGCATGCAGGGAAGCTCCATCTCCAGCTTATGTCATATCCTCTCCATTCCTATAGTGGCAGGTGGCTTCAGCCTCAACAAGGCAGCCAGCCTACTGCTTACCTTTACCTCTTGAGAGGCTGAGCTACACAGCCTGGCATCCCTGCTCTATTAGTTGATGAAGCAGTCTCCAATTACATCTGCAAGAGCTTCCCTGGCCAGATTCAAAACCAACAAGGTCAAAAAACACAGCTAGGCTTTTTTCCATGGCTGGGGGAATATGTGGAATGAGACAGCAGGAAGCAACGTGGTAGGGCATGTGCCAGCCTGGTGAGGCCTGCGAGAGGTATCTTGAGCCACAGAGCTTTAGAAAAACAATCCCACTTCCAGGATCCTACCTTTGGAGCTCCCACTGCCTGTGAATGGGCATCGTGCAGCTGGTCCAGTGCAACACTGAAATCCTCCTCGAGGACTGGGAAGCCAGCAGTGCAAAAATCTCTCTCCACTTCTTCACTCAGTCCACCTGGAAAACTGGTAAGGAAAGAGAAGGGGAGAGTTCAGGCACTGCCCCACTCCCAGAGCTCTCAGGCTCACTGCATCCCCACCCTCCCTGCCTCCTGCCAAACTGCCTGTGCTACCTCAAGGCCTGGATGCGGGTACAAGCAGCCCGGCTGCTGCGGGACAGCAAGGCACAGAAATCTCCCAGCACAAAACCCTGTGGATGTGGAAACAAACAGCATCAGTTCAATCCCTGATCACAGCTCCAGCCAGGCTATAAAAGGGGCAAGATTCCTTGCAGAGCTGTTCTCTGAGTTTCTGTGCTCTGTTCAAAGTCTCTTAGTTTGTTTTGGTGTTGTGTTTTTCTTTTCATTGTCTTCTAGCAGAGCTAGCACATCTGCAAAAAGCATGGAGTCCTTAGGCACTAGAAATTATGTTAGAGCTGAGGTGTGAAGAACAGGGTTTCCCACTGAAGACAGCAACTGTGCTATGGGAACTGCCCCTTTTCTCCATGGCCAGACACAGGAGGTTGGCCCAGCACTCCTGACCTGCCCCATCACAAGGCCGCCCCTCTCCACACACCACTGTGGTTTCACTCACTGCAGTCCTGCGGGCCAGCTTGGCTAGGCTCACTTCTTTGCCCAGAGGAAGACTTGCAGTCAGCGTGCTCAGCATCGCCCTCCTCTGGTCTTCCGAAAGGGCCTCAATTTTCACCTCATGAAGGAATGCAGTCTGCACATCTGCAGGAACATCCTGGGGCTTGCAGGTTGTGCCAATCACCAGGACAGGGTGGCTGCTGAGAAAGGGGGACAGCTCTGTGGAAAACTCTCTCCCCCCACTGCCGTCACCCACATCAAATCATTCTCCAATGGTCACAACAAACATGCCAGCTTTTCTCATCCAAACAAAGGCAGAAACCAGCCTAGCTTCAGATAATAAGGCCTCTTGGCTCCCCCAACCACTGACACCACTGAGCTGGAAGAGCAAGCCCTCACTGAAGTGAACAAACCAAGTCTAGGAAAGTCTCCACTGGATTAAAATCAAAACTGAATGTGGCAGCAACAAAAGCCTTTATGCAACAGTGACTGCTGACCTAGGAACAGCAGAAATAATGAATCATCCTTGGTGCCCAGAGCATAAGGTCCTTACCTCAGTGCTGGGTCTCTGTCCAGAAGCAGCTGCCTGAGAGTAGCGATGACCCTGGCATCCTCTCCTAGCCTGTCCCGGTCTCTGCCAAGCACCTCTATGTCTTTCAGCAGAAGCACACAGGGACGATACTGCTGGGCCTGGGCAAAGGCCATCTGTATTTTCTCCTCTGTAGCTGCACTGGTGTCACCGCACAAACTAACACAATCAACCTGCAAGACAGACAACACAGCCTGCAGGGGCAGCAACACAGACTGCCGGGGGGTGGAGGGTGATGCTCACTGCTGCAAAATGTTCCACAGGCAATCGGCAGATGAAAAGGGAGCTAAGTGGACTCTTCTCAGAGACACAAAATGGACACGTTAGGATCATCTAGCACAGAAAAAGAGCAGCTTTGTGCTTCTCTGCAAGGGGAGAAAAGGCTCTTGTCTGAAAGAGCTGAGGCCAAGAGACTGGAAAAGTCAACAAAATACATAGATGACATGGCTCAAGCAATCTAAGCTGCCAAAGAGGCCAAGCAAGGTGTTGCGGAACAAAGAGCAGAGGGGAAAGCTCGGGAAACATTTCAACCCAGTGCCACACAAACTCTAAGTGCAAGAGAAAGGTAGAAGGTAAGGGATGGGGGGGGATAGTTATGGGTGGTTAGAAGCCCAGACCAGTCATTTACAGGCAAATACTTGATGAATCCTCCAAAAAGGAGAGACAAGCCTCAAATAATAGCTTGAGCACTGCTAGAAGCACGCACTGCTGCCTCCTGGTGCTGAGAGGTCACACCAGGAAAAGGCAAATCATCTCTGAGAAAGCCTCTGCTCTGTGACTACAGAAATGCTGTAAAAACTAGAACAGGAGAACTAGATGGACAGCATGTACCGCTGGACTCAGTAGTGTTAGCCTTTAAATGAGGCACACAAAGTCAAAACCAGAGCTATAATCAGATGTGTGTCTTGCACATCCTGTTAGAACCCGAAACCACTTACCAGGATGTGGCAGTACCACAGTGCACCCAAACATAACCTGCCTCCCGTTAGCTTCACTTGTCAGCCTCAGGCCTCATCCTAGCACAGACAGAAAATCAAACACTTTCCACTCTCTGCTGATCACTCAAGATCTTGTAAACATCTATCAAACTCATCCTTAAGGTCTGTATTTCTCCAGCTGATGAGACTCTTCAGCTTTTCACTACATAGAAACTGCTCTAGACTGATCTTCCTCAGTGACCTCCTCTGTATTTTTCCAGTTCAGCTTTATGGTTTTGATATGGGGAGGCTACAACGGTAGTAGCAACAGATTTCCACAGAAGCAGCACCTACTCTCCAGTTTGCTTCCTAAAGTACGACCTGATTTTTGACACATATGGAGAACAAAGCCAAAGTCTTCAGGGAGCCACCGATAAAAAACCAAAATTCTTGATCCTGACCGGTAGGAGTGCAGCACTATAACGTGACGGAAAGTACAGCAATAATAGCAGGGTTGCAAAGTCTTTAGCTGCAGCAAATGAGGACAAGCCCAAACACAGCAGCCATGGATGCAGAAATGAAGGAAAAAAGCTGCTTACCTTTGGAAGGCCTCTGGTAGGCAGGGATCTCCAGCAAGATACCCTTGCCTCCACTGCCAATCCTTAAATGAGGTCAGGTGCATTGCATGCACCTGGGCTCCCCTGGGTTGAACCTGCCTTCCCACCAGGTGCTCAATCACTGGTTCAGGCCATGACTTAGCATTTCCACTACATGGGAGTCAGAAATTCATTGTTTTTCATGTTAAGCTACCTACAGTGTTTTTTATCTGCTGTTTTGCTGCTGAGTCTTCTTGCCTCACTAAAGCTCTCCTCTAGGCCAAGGGCAGTCTGTCCTTCTTCCTCCTACATTTAGTAACTTGGTTATGAACAAACCATCGTGTCACAGTTCACCTTCTTTTCTGAGGCCATTTCTGAATATGCTCCCAGTCCAGACAGCTGCAGAGGTCCGCTGCTGACTGTGAAGACTCACCAGCTACCCCCACCCTGCCCCAAATCTTTAACCTGCACTATCCACTCCAGGACCTTCTCGCTACCACTCAGTATCCCCAAGAGCCTCTTCAAAATCCAAGTAGACTGTACCAGTCAAGTTACCTTCACCACATGCTTGGTGTAACACCTTTAAGAAACCAAAGGTTTACAGGACAGGAATTTGCAGTAACTGTATGGAAACTTTAACAGTTCCTCAGAGTCATACTCCTCTTTGCCAACTCCATTCTCCACTCTAACCTGCTACAGCTTTGTGTCCTTTGAAGGATGCCTTGTTTTCCAGTGACAGTCATATCTCTGCTTCCCTGTTCTGTCTTCAAATTACTTTTTTCAAGCCCATCCCTAAGTGATCTCTGCAGTAGCCTATTTTATGTTAGAGTGTCTCTCATTCACCTCTATAGCAGATGTAAGGACTTCATTATCTTCCACAGTTCTCTTTTTCTAAAGATACATCATTCTGATGTTCCCCTTCCCAAATCCAAGCATAGCTATGGAAGATTCTGGGGCTTTTTGCTCTTAGAAAGAAGGATAGTGAATGGGAACACAGCTACACTGCAGCTCTTTTCAAGGCAGTGACATTTTGAAGCAGATTCTGGACAATATCCCGTTACATTCTGTTGCCGTGTGACAGAAGGCAGCAGAGGGGCAGTCTGATACAATGGTGTCTGACATGGAAGTGTGTATGGAGCAAATGTGTGGAACTGAATTCTTCCATGCAGAAAAAAATGGCACCCGCTGACATTCATTGATGCTCGCTGAACGTTTATGGAGACCAAACAGTGGGATGTGAGCGCAGTGAGGTGGTGGGTGGTGCGTTCCAGCAGTGCTGACAGTGATGTGAAAGACAAAGCCAAATTCTGGACAGCGGTGCACAGCTGTCACACCACAAAATGAAGAGCATCTTGATCAGCTCATCTGCACAGATCAGTGGATTATGATCAGGGAACCTCATGCAGAGCTGAACACTGGCTTCAGTGCATTAGAAACAATGGCAGCAGTGTTGGAATATTGCAAAATTTATGCCAGGTGGGTCCGGTTCTCATGCAGCAACAGAAAGAACACCGTATGCAAGTTAGTCAGGACCTACTGAACCAGTACGAGGCTGATGGTGACAATTTCCTGGATTGCACCATTACCAGTGACAAGATGTGGTGTCATCACTACAAGACAGAGCCAAAACAGCAGTCCCTGGAGTGGTGACATGTGAATTCCCCATTGAAGAAAAAGTTCAAGACAGAGCACCCGGTGGGTAAAGTGATGTGCAGTGTCTTTTGGGATAGGAAAGGGTCAATCCTTCTGGATTTCCTGGAACCTGGACAAACCATTGACTCTGACCACCACGTCGTGACACTGAAGGCTCAAACTTCCAGAGCCAGACCAGAGAAGAAGACAGCCTTTCTCTTCCAACATAATAATGCCAGGCCCCATACCAGTTTGAAGACCATGGAGCACACTGCCCATCTTGGCTGGACTGCCCTATCACAACCACTGTATAGTCCAGATTTGGCACCTTCTGACTTCCATCTATTTGGGCCACTGAAAGATAAACTGTGTGGGGAACATTTTCCTAGCAATGATGCCTTCATAGCAGCAGTGAAACAGGTCACCTCCGCTGGTGCGGATTTTCACAAGTGCTGCATGCAAACTCTTGTTCATCACTGCTGAAAATGCATACATTACTAATCGTGATGACTGTGCTGAAAAACAGTGTTTTGTAGCTGAGAATCTGCTCTACCAAATGGTGTTATTGTGCTCTTTGTATTTGTTTTAATTTCCATGGAAATAAATAGGATATGTCACTTTCAGAATGACCTCTGCAGTATCAGCTCAATAACCTATCCAATGAAATGAAATCTACTATAACACGACCATGTAGCATCATAGCTGCAAATAAGTTATACTGACTGAAATAGCAGTTATTAAAGAAAGGTATAAAGGCAACCTCTGCAACGTAAGACCTCAAAATTACTGATTCCTGAGCACTGGAAGGTACACACCAGGGAAAACAACTCCTGGTGCTTGGTCTGTTTTTATATACTCTTCCTAATCGTCTGTTTCTGGCCATTCTCAGACACAGACCAGCGGAACAGGTAGACCTTTCGGATCATCCAAATGTTTGCTCTGAAGTTATGCCCATCAACAGTCCTAACCTGTGCCAGAGTGAGCTACTAAGCTCAGTACACTCTGACTCCTTTTGTCTGCATGCGTGGATGGGAGCAGCTTCTGAACAGGCTCATGTCACAGTTGCCAGCTTTTTGGTACTGCTATCTTAAAGAACGTTTCTTAAATTCTTCCAGTGTGGTAAACCCACTCATCAACCGCTCGCAGGATGAAATACCTTGAAGAGGTGGAGGTTGAGGCAGCTGCACACAGCTCTGACAGCCATCGCTTTCCCACTGCCACTTGGTCCTGAGAGGAGAACGCTGCCAGCCCCGCTCAGCACAGCTGCCCTGTAACACAAAGTCAAAACCAGAGCTATAATCAGATGTGTCTTGCACATCCTGCTAGAACCTGAGACCCAAGGTCCCAGCCCTCCTGAGGTTTGCTAGAAGGAATTTTAACTCACTGACTGGTCAGGTGAGGCCGAAGAGCATCACAGAGCTGCTTCACAACATCAGAAAGTCCAGCAGGAGACAGACTGCTCCAGAACTCGTGGCTAGTATAGGCTGGGGCAGACGGGACGGCGCTGTTTGTTGAACCCACCTATGAGAAAATCAGTACTTTGTAGAACATCTGTTGAGAAAAGACAATGACCAACTGACAGTCTGTCCTGAAATGCCATTTCTCAAGAGCAGGAGATGCAAGCCTCCACAGGCACCTCTGTC
Organism: Pavo muticus; assembly: GCA_016647715.1. NCBI lineage: Eukaryota > Metazoa > Chordata > Aves > Galliformes > Phasianidae > Pavo > Pavo muticus. Next base: position 609,531 of record JACDJE010000125.1, on the reverse strand, counting down.
ATGGATTGAGCAACCTCAGGCTCAGACAACCTTCTGGACAACCACCCTGCTCTCTGACATCTTACCAGATACAGAGAGGTGTTTTGGGTGTCTGCCAGGTAACCCTCGGACTGCATGCCTTCCACCGTGCCTAATACCTTCCTCACTTTGAAGTAAAGCTCCGGCCACCTAAAGGAAAAGCAAGAAGTCTGAACTTTTGAGTCAACATCTTGAAGGCAGGAACATCTAAGTGCACAAATGGAAGGTTTGTACCTCCTGTGGTTATGCCTCCCTCCAATAAAACACCTAAATATTCATCAGAGGGTTATGTTCCTAAGTTTTAAAATATATAATGGAGCTGAACAGTGTTCAACACGTCTTGCAAACCCTGCATGTTCCATTTTCCCTTCCGCACACAGCACTGGTTGTCCTACAGCCACTCCTTCCTCCCCCTTTGTTCTCTTCCTGCTGGACTCTCTCTCAACTCTTCTCTCCGTAAGCAAGCTAAGGGAGGCTGTGCTCTTAGTTGCAACCGTCCTCAACCCAAAAATGTTTCCCTCTCCCTGTAAAATAACAGGCAAATAAACTCTCAGCTGGCAACCCTGTCAGTGGCAGGGGGTTGGAACTAGATGATCTTTAAGGTCCCTTCCAACTCAAGCCACTCTATGACTCCATGGACTCCAAGGACAGAAGAGAATGGAACCCACTGTCTTGTTTCAAGAAGGAGGAAAAAAGCACCTTTTCTCTTTTTGTATCCGTATAATAGAGCCAGTTTATTGCCACTTACCTAAGGAATTTGTCTGCATTTCCATCTAAAAACTCAGCACATCCAAACGTTGGGACACAGAGGACATCTCCCTCCTGGACCAGCCTACAAAAAACAACAAAAAACCCAGAGCTTCACCAGTGAGAAATGGTAAATTCCTCTTGCGCATCCACTCCACACCACATGCTTCTACAGAAATGAATGTAGCAGTTAACACCAATTCAGTCCTTTCTGTATTCTGAAACTGGGAATACTGAAGGACTGAGGATGCATGGGATGAAAGCAGGTGCAACCAGAGGGAGGAGAGTGATGGAGAGTGCCGTGTGGAAGTGAGGCCTGTGTGAACTTATGGGAAGATTAATCATGGCATCAGGGAATACCCCAAGCCAGAAGGGCCCCATGAGGATCACCGCGTCCAGCTCCTGTCTCCACACTGCACCACCACCCATGATGGCGTGAGCAGACATCTACAAGGCATCCAGCTGTGGCTCACCGGGGCGTCTGGAAGTGCCGGTAGAGCAGACGGTCATACACGGCTCGGGCGCAGTAGGCAGGCGAGCAGACCATCTCGACGTGCAGCTCTGCGGCGAAGGGCGGTACGGGCAGCAAGGAGCAGCTGCCCTTCCCTTCCGCAGCCCCCGGCACCCCATCGTACCTCTGCGGGGGGACGAGGCACGCCGTGAGCCGCCCGCCCCGTGCCTTCTGCCCCCCACCCCTCCCCGGGGCTCACCCGTAGGCAGACTTGCGTCCCACCGCCGGGCTCGCAGCCCAGGTTGAAGGCGAGGGCGGGCGCCAACAAGACGGTGCCGTCGGGGGGCCGGCGGCGGGCGGCCCGCGAGTAGTCCCAGGCGGGCGGGCGGGCGAGCAACGCGGCCAAGTGCGTCCGGGCCGCCCCCTCGGCGCTCACCCGCACCCACTCGCCCTGGAAGAGCCCCAGCGCCAGCAGCCCGCGCCGGCTCACCCACACCTCGGCCCCTCCGCCTCCTGCCCCGCCGCAGGGGGGCGCCGCACGCAGCCGCGGCCCCTC
>JACDJE010000125.1:582288-599447 GCA_016647715.1 Pavo muticus | reverse complement strand
GGGGGGGGGGGGGGGACTCTGGAGGGCAGATGTCTGCATCAGTAAGCTCAGGCTTACTGAAGGAAAAGGGGTTTTCCTCCAACTTCCCCATGTTCTGCTGTGGAAACGATGGCCAAATTTTGGGGCGATGGATTCATGGGGGCAGGTGGCATGGCCACATCTGGCTGTGCCCTCTGCCTGCCGTGCCAGAGTGCAGCAAGCAGAGCTCCTACCACACACACCCCAGAGACATCCTCACTAATTCCTCTGCACAGCTTTCTGTCTTAAGACATTTGCCTTTGATTAAAAACAGAAGAGCAGTCATGGTTTAAGTGGAGTTTAAGAGCAATGTGCCGACACGCAGGGCTCTCACATCTGGAGTGCTGCAGATTTAATCAAAGTGCTGGGAAGTGCCGCACGCAGACAGCTGTCACAGCAGCCTGGAGCCGATCTCCTAATTAATTCCTAGCCAAACACGGGGCAAACAAATGACCATCCAGGTGCTACACCTACAGCCACGGCTGGAGGTGTGATGGGCACGTGGTAAGCAAGTGGAGCAGGGGATGCTGTGCCTTGGTGGTACCTAGCGCCTGTCCACTTGTTTCCATGGGAGCAGAGCCCTACAAAACACGAGCAACAGCAAAACCAGGCAGATCCAGGCTGGGTGCTCTCTCACAGCTCATTAGAGCTAATTGAGTTGACTGCCGGAGCTGGGTCTGTGTGGGTGCTTGGAGTCCTGGGCGCATGGCAGAGCTGGGAAGGTCTGACCACGCGGAGCCCAAACTAGCCGATGGACTGTCCACTCCAATTAGCCCCACAAAGGAGCTATTCTTCCTCCACGCTATGCTTGTCCGATTACTTTATCTTATTATTTTTTGATCATTTCTCCAAAATGTGCTAATTAAACAGAAATCATCAAGTCAATTAGAGAAACACTCATTAAAGCAGAAAAGAAAAGAAAATATAAGCAGCAGAAAAACGGCTGCGAGGCTCCCAAGCACACACAATAGCTGCCACATTCATTATATCAGCATCTCCCAAGAGAGCGGTATACATTGTCCCACTCTGCTCCGTGCCTTGGAAATGAAACCTTCCAAGCAATGGAGTCAGATTTATTTTCTTTTTTTTTTTCGTCTTACAGAAATAATAATCACAAAAGAGCATTTCACCAGCTTCTCAGGTATCTTTTACATTTGAGAGAGAATTTTTTGGTCCCATTAAGGTCTTGGTTCGAGGACAATGAAACTTGTTGGAAGTTTAGAACCAAACCTTGGAAAAGCCGGTTTGTCTTGGAAGGCACTGGTCCAGGAGGTGGAGGAGTGATGGAGAAGTGCCTGAGGCTGGCTGCAGGATGTCCTGCTGAGAGCTGTCCACTCATGGGTGGCTTGAAGGTTGCTTTTTGCCCTTCTCCACCTCCTCACCTCCTTTCTCCCCCAGACACTTCAATCCACCCCGCCACCAGCCACCTTCCAGGTGCCAATCTAGGCATGGTGAAATCTAGTACAACACATGAAATGGCGATTCTGCTATCTCCAGTGTCTCTGTTGGGGGCAGGGAAAGGCAGATTTCCCTTCATTCTGCCCCCACATGGAGAAGAGCCCAGCTCAGATCGGGGTGAAGGTGTCACCCAGTCCTCCTTTGCATTTCCAAACCAGTTCAGCCATGCCTAATCGTAGGCGCTGCGCTACGAGACCTGACAGAGTTCCTTCTCCTTTAATTAATCTCCAAGTTTGCTATCTGAGTGCGGTGCCATATGGTATTGATTTTTCGGCTCCGTATGACAGCACTTGCCATGAAAGCAGCTAACCTAATTAAAGATGGGGACACCACGCATGCAAGCGGCTACTCTCACTCTTCCCTTCGATGCCATTTTCTGGAACCGCTCTCCCGAACCAAACAGGTGCTGAAACACAGGACCTGGCCGGGCTCCGGCATCGCCGCCTGACAGCCCAGTTTGCTCAAAGGCAAACTCAAAAGCTGGGAGGAAACACACAAGCAATGTGGCCCTCTGCCAAAACAACCCCATCCCAAAGAAACCAGCTGGAGGACCCATGGGAAAAAGAGAGAAATAGAATCAAATGCAACCCCATGTGTGGTTCCTGCTTCTCGTACAAATGGAGACATACGGGCTTCTTCAGCTCTTGGGTTGGTAGCCCCCGTTGTAAAACATGTACCAGGCAAAGCACAGCTACTGTTTTTTGTGTGGTTCAGTTTTCCTACTAGAAAGGACACAGAGCATGAAGGACTTCCCAGCTCTCCTACCAGCTTCTGCTCTTTGCTTTGATGTGATTTCTGCAGCATAAGCAAGGTACTTTGATGCCAAAAGGGGCCATATTGTCCAAAATGAACAGATTGAGTGTTGCTGACAATGAACAGTTACCTAATCAGCTCAAATAGGGACTTGCATGATGGATATTGTTGCACTCTGGGAAAAAAGGAGGAGGAAGAAAGGAGGAGGAAAAGGATTAAGAGGAAGAAATAATCATCTCCCTTGTGGGGTCATTGTCTGCAAGTCTCTGAGCTTTTGCCGAATTTTGAAGGTTAAAACAAATTGCATTTTCTTCCAATTTGGAAATGGCAGCAAGTGCTCTTGCTTCCTTTTGCTCAGTACCTCGAAAGGCTCTGGTGTCACTGCAGGAGGGCTGCCTGCCATCAGGTCCCTTCGGCACCCCCTGCTCCCCCTCCTTGGCTGTTCCTGCAGGGCTCATCCAGCTGAAGGTGGAGGAGCTGCGGTGGCTGCAGAAACCCTGGGAGATGCCCTTCGCTCTGCAGAAGCGGCTCAGGGGGAAAGAAAAGCTGAGCTAATAACAATTTTCCACATGGGTAAATGCATTGATCTGGGACAAACAATACTCGGCTGTGCCTCTGTCTGTGGTGCAGAAGAGGAGGAGGGATCAAAGATGTTCAGAACACTGGAGGCAGAAGTTGAAGGCTGTGGTGTCTCTCCTGGGTCAATTTCTCTGTAGAAAGCCCAAACCACAGCAGATCTGGACCTTTCCTTTGCTCGGAGCAGTTTCTCCCGCCTTCACCCTTCTGCAACCAGCTGGGTGATGACACATGAACACTGCTATTGGGACAGGAGTGATGGGATGCCCCCAGAACATCATACATCCTATGGACCAGACCTCATACACGTCTGAGAAGAAAGATCTAGGGGTGTATTATTAGTGTCTCATCATCAAGTGGACAAAGTGTTTTAGGAGAGCACAGATCAAGGCACGCATCCTGCCCAAAGAGCTTAACTTCTAAGCTTTAATCAGAAGAATTAGGGCTTTACTTTGGCTCTAATTTAATCAGAAAGAATACCGGAGGTGGTCGTGCCATTTCATGGGCAGAGTACTATCTGCCTGGGGCATTCCTTCCTGCTCTACCTTCCCCCATCAGTACTCCTGGGTGATCAAGGTCTGATGGCTGGCAGCAAGCAGCATCCTCGTGGCCACAGCTCAGCTCTGAGCACCCCAAGCAGGACAGCTAGGTGAGCTGCCCAGCTGGCTTTGCCCTCCTGTTGGAGGCTTTGCTCTAGGCGGGCTCCCATAAGGTTGTCCAAGGTCTCTGCTCCTTGGAAACATGCAGTGGGTGTGATGGAAGCATGCCATACATCTGATGGAGGCTCTGTCAGGTCTCCCACAGCTCTGCTTTCTCAGTATCCTCCTTTGGGCTGTTTCATTGCCATCTCCCTGGTGGCCATCTCATTGCTCAGCTCCCATACCTGTGCTGTACCATGGCCATGCTGTGGGCCAGGAAGAGCAGGAACAGCGAGCATCAAAAAGGAGATTTCTTCCCTTCATTGCAGGACTCCCTGCTCATGTCACAGAGGTTTCGGGTACCTTGTCAGGACAGGGGGATTGCAACAGGACCCATGTGCAGGACAGGATCGAAGTGGTGGGGATCGAGCAAAATCTAATCAGGCCTTTGTAGGAAATAGAGGGTGAAAGAAAAGCTTCAGGCATATTTTTAAATAATACCAGCAAGCTGTAAGTATTTGGTCGGCCTGCTTGTTCTTACTGCCTGGGATCAGCCTGATTATTCAGGGATTCATTTTTATTTCTGAGTTTTATTTTTTTTCTCATTTAACAGCTGCACATTAATAAAAACTCCATTTATTGGAGGATTTGGCTGGGATTGCTATAATAAAATAGAAGGATTTGTGCTGGGCACTAAAAGAACTCTCCGCAAAAAGTAGTGTTTTTCCAGTGATTAGGAGCGCCAGAACATATTGTTTTGTCGTGTAGCCCCGTCACTGCCGGGGACGGTGACAGATGTCTTGTGTTAATGTTGAATGATTAAATGCCATTTCTGAAGCCACTCCCTAGCTGCAGAGCACGGTGCTGCTTCACCCACACAATCTGCCTTCAATCTGTTCCCCTTGCCGAGAGCATCCCGCCTTTGTGCTCCTCCGGGAATCCCAATCCCAACCCAAGGCATCCCTCTCACTTTGGTGGGATCAGTCCATGGCTCTCCCACCCCCAGCTCCATCCACACGCCCACAAGCCACCTGGCATTTCCTAGTATCCCCAAATATTGGTGTTCAATCCGTTATCCCATTGAACCTCAGCAGTCTGCCGGCCATGGCCTGCTCTGCCCTAACTCTACTAGTGATAGGACAAGAGGTAATGGCTTTAAGTTGTGCCAAGGGAGGATCAGGTTGGATGCTGGCAGGAATTGCTTCTCAGAAAGAGTGGTGATGCACTGGCACAGGTTGCCCAGGGAGGCGGGGGAGTCACCGTCCCTGGAGTGGTTCAAGAAATGTGGAGATATGACACTGAGGGACATGGCTAGTGGGCGTCGTAGGGTTGGGCTGGTGGTTGGACATGATGATCGTACAGATCTTCCCAATCTTAATGATTCTGTGATTCTATGATTCTAAACCACATGGGTGATCCACTGTGGAGAAAAGCCAGGAGGAAAACACGGGCAGGTTGGCAGCAAGCTGGAAATGCTGGCTTAATGCTGCCCACCCGAAATTTCACAAGCAGTGATGCTCCTATTCTCAAAGCCATCTCCAGCAAAAGCACTGAGATCAGAACATCTGTGTCCTCTACAAGAATGTTGTCTTTGCAAAACCGTGATCAGTTAGGCATCTGTTGCAATGACCTACTCTGGTGGGAAGTGGCACGTGCGGCACTTCGGACCCCCGCACACGTGACATCTAAGGACAAATCGTGTTGTGTCCCCAAATAGAGCTGGTGTGGTGGGGGCAGCGGGGAGCAGGCTGGTGAGGATCTGGCAGCACACGTGCGTTCGCACATGCCATCGCTGATCAGCCAAGGGGCAAGCATGGCAGCGAGCGTGCTGCAGAGGTGCAGAGAGATATTAAGGAGGAGGCAGACTGCACCCATCCGTACCACCCACTAACAGCACCTATTTCCCCAGTGGGCCGGCTCCGCACACTCTGTGGATTTGCAGGCATGGTCTCACCATGGCCCAGATACCCAGATGTCTGCCAGGGGCTGCAGCGACACCAAGCAATAAGGGGACAAATGGAGGAATTTCCACCTCCTCTCCTTTAAGTCAGCACGAAACCTGCCCTCACCCCATTAATCCATCGGCCGACAGGTCAAGTAAAAGCAGGTTGCCCGCTCGCTTTCACTTCTCCCCCAACTTAATCCGAGCGCTAAATTACAAGTTGATAATGGGTTCCCATTAATTATTGATTTTTCAGATAATACTTGTTAAAGTAGAATTAACGCTATTGTTTCTGAACAAATACTGCCCAAATACTGTGTTTAGCGGTCTTGTAATCAGCTTTACCCACTTCTCCTCTAATCTGATTGAAACAGATTTCCTACCAAATCTTTTTTATCATTTTGTTGATATTAAAAGGTCACATATTTGTGCCTGCCCAGAAGTTTAATTTAAGTTGCTGCAATCGATTATCATTATGTGTTCGAGCACGATTGGCAGTGTTGATGGAGGAAATGTTAATTCAGAGTGGAAATGAAGAAGAAGAGAGAAAACCAAAGATGTCCACCCTCCATGGCATTCGGAAGTGATGTTAGGCATTGTACATTTTAGCTTATTTTCCCAAGCCCTATATTATGATTCTGTTCATCATAATGCCTTTTGACCCACTGCATTTACTCCATCATAATTATCCTTTAATACTCTTATAAATGAACTTTTAGCTTATCTTCTGTTAATTCTCAGAACAAGCAAAGCACTAACGTAACAAACAAAGCCATCTAAATAAAGTGTTTAACCCTTCCTGTGACTTTCCCTGATTCTTTGAAGGCGGGTCATGCATTTGGGGCTTAATTATGCCTCCTCTCAGATGGTGCAGAACCTGTGATGGAATTTCAGCCGTTCCAGCCAAGCCATGTTGAAGAATTCGATGTCAAGGAAAAGCAAAGAATTAAAACCAAAGCAAAACTACTTGACAAGAGCATGGTGGATCAGCCCAGGATTTCTGCAGTGTTGGGTGGCTGCCAAACTTGGATGGCATGCTGTGCTTCAGGTGAGCTGATCAGTGAGGGAAGGTGATGTGATTTGTCCTGGGCGCCTGAGGGGCTTTGGTTCAATTTCCAGCCCATCAACAAGCCCTTAACAAGTCCCTGGGCAACAGGAGGTGGAAGAGGCAGCCCTGCCAGGCCTGTCCTGTACACTCACACCTCAGAGCTGAGGCTTTCTGCCTCACACAGATGACAAAAAGCATATAAGCATCACAGCTCTAAACTCTACGCAATGTTCCATCTTGTTCCTCCACCAAAACTGCACTCAAGCCGTGGTGGGAAATGAGGACACACCAGCTTGTTCCATGTACGCTGTTTTGGAGTTTGGCATAGCATCACATCTCAGCCATGAGTGCAAGAAAGGTTTCTATAAATGTGAATATTCCAGTAATGCAATATCTCAGGAGTGCAAACATTGAGGTTTGCAGCCATACATTGGTGCGGATGTTGCGTACTGCACCACAGGCACCATCTGCCAGCAGAGTCCTCCTTGTCCTTCCTAACCAGGAGGGACAGGAGCCTCCAATAGTCCTTGTGCCTTGGATACCTGCCACCGACCCTGCGTGTTGGACTCTCGCAAACTCTTCTGCAGATGGCAGAGCTGCAGCCTGTCTCTGCCGTGACCTCATTTCCCTGATCCACCTTGTGACCAAGTGTGAGGGAACTGGCACTGGCTGCACCTGGGGACAGATACCCAGTGACCTAAAGAGCCCTGCTGCCCACAGACTGCTCTACAGCACAGACGGGCACAAGATCAGCAATCACAACTCCTCTCACTTTGGTCACTCCTTGCTGCAGTTATTTATTGTTAGCATGACAGACAAAGCCAGAGGGTCCCCTTCTTGCTGAGTTTGCTAAATCTGCACATATGAGAGGCAGAGAAAGGGTGCATTATTTTCCCTGAAGAAGCTGAGACACAGGAGTTGAAGATCAGATCCAACACAGGCTTTAGGCTTGGTTTCATACTTTAGGTGTCTACATGCAGCCCTTCAAACCTTAAAAACCTACTAACTCTGGGAGCACTGGAGGAGACCCTTGAGTAGATCTTTGGACCTTCCTGCTCCTGAAGACATGGAACTGTGTTAGAGGAGGGTTGCGGTGGGTTAGGGACAGGTTCTGCCCCAGAGGGCGGTGGGCGCGGAACAGACTGTCCAGGGTGGTGGGCGTGCCGTAGTGCTGGAGCTCAGGGAGGGTTTGGACAACACTCTCAGCCATAGGGTTTGAGTGGTGCTGTGTGGAGCCAGGAGTTGGACATGGATCCTTGAGAGCCCTTTCCAACTTGGGATATTTTATGATTCTATGATTCCCTCTTGATGCTGGGCTGCACAGTAACATCCATGCCCATGGCCAGCCCTACTGGCCACATGTTTTCCCTAGACGCACAGCAGTGAGATCCCATGGACAGAGCAAGGAACAGATGCTTTCATGCCCAGGCCATTGCCTCACAATGGCTCCCAGCTCTCCGCTGCGGCCTGGCAACCACCACCTAAAGGTCTGCATCCAGCAGGGACTCAACTGCTTCAGGATTTTCTTCTCCACTTCTGCTTGTTCCAAAGAAGAATACTTCCATTTTTCATCAGTTCATCAGAGAGTATCTCACCTGCAGAAAAAAAGTAGCTAGAGGACAACTTCTTAGAGATGATTCTTAAGACCCTCTTTTATCAACTGAGTAAACTCTGCAACTTATCAGAGAACGTCAACCAGATTTTCATGGAAATTTGGTGATATTCAGTGAAAAGATATTAGTGTGCATAATGCGAAAATGCCTAATTCTCCCAAAGAAGGTTTTATGCACCTAAGTGCATTGACAATAACCTGGAAGGGTTAGATTAGAGCTAGTAATGTCACACAGACCTCTAAAGAAGATTAACTTAGGAGTTTTGTTATTAAAGGTGCACTGTTCAAGGGTGTAACTCCGCTGTAGTGAGAGATAGTAAATAGTACTAAATCAGGTTAGCAGCCCTGACTGGCATTTTGAGACAATTTGCTCCCGTTGGTGCACGTTCCAATAAAAAACTTCTCAGTAAATGGCAACTGAAACAGCCTTCCTCTTTGGTTCGCAGCCCATCTTATTTTCTCTCTAATATTATCTGCACTCACAAAATCCTTTTATAGTCTTTCCCCTGGTTATGACAGCAAGATGATGATTCCTTCCAAGCCATAGGGGCTGGATCCTCAGCTGTCGCATGCTGACCCAGCTTTGCCAGCTAATGGGACTACGCTGACTTACATCAGCTGGGAACCCGCTTGCTCCCCGGGTTCACATGGAACAGACTCACAAAGATTATCACTGAGCTTTAAGACTATCATGTTTTTATTGTAAAGAAATCACCTTAAAAGCATTTTTTCCCTATTCGGTTTTTAAGAATCCAATTCTCTGTTGTAGCTTAAGGACAAACAATTTCCTGATTACCACCAGCAAAGCCACGGCCAACTTGAGAAATTTGTGTTTATTTCCTGATAACATAATCCACATTCCACAGAATTTGCCATGTGAAATATAGTGTGTAATACCAAAGTGTTAATGGCATGGAGTAAAACCACAAGCTGGTTTGAAATGCAGAGATTTTGAAGGAAAAGATATGAAATCACATAATGCAGCTCCATAATCGTTCGACAATAAATGATCTTTTTATCCGATTATCATTTTGGTTGCGTGTCTTTAATAAATTGCAGCAGTTACATGTTCCACAAAGCATTTGGACCGCAGCTGTGGCCAAAGAACAGTGGCCTACCCCAAGAAATCTGTGGCTTGGTTTTTCGTTACACCGTGCACAGCCTGAACTCCTCACATTTTGGGACTGTCAACAGAATGAGACATAGGATCCTATCCTTAATTGCTTTAAAATGCAGAAGCTCCACCAAAATTGATGTACCAGGAATCATAGCCTGGCAGGTGGGGAATGGAGAGAGCTGATACAGGAATGTAAAAACAGCATTGAAAAAGGCCGTGACAAATGGAGTCAAGGAAATTAAGAAGGAAGTATCTACATTTACCAGGAGCAAATGTATCCCCTGCTTGTTAGCTTTCCAACAGCACAGTGATTGTTAAGGTACCATTTATGATTCAGAATATATATATATTTTTAGTCGATACAAGTTTGCAGTTTTAAACAAGAAAAGAAGCAGCGATCACGTTTTTTGGCAGTAAGTGCAGTGAGTGACCAGCTCCTTAACTTTCCACCGGGAAATCCTGGAATGCTCACATAAGAATTGATTCATAAAGAATTCAGGACATAGCACCGGGGAAGTATGGCTTGTATGGTTTCACAAAATACAAATGATCCTTTTTCAGCAGATTAGGAGCTGGCTCAAAGAATGTGACCATATTGATGAAATAATGCTACAGCTTCCCGAAAGAATTTAATTTCATTCCATTTTAAAAATAACTGAGTGTTATACAACATTGGTTGTGCTCTTCTTAACCAGTTTTTAATCTACGTAACTGTTAAAATCCCCAAATCAACACCAAAGGATTCAGCAGCTCCAGCCTTATCTCAACCAACTAGTGTTGGGTTAACTAATGGGCTGCAAAGAAATACTAAATGTTAATTGATTTCCATAAGATTTGCTGAGGATTCAAACATGAGTTGAACACTAAATTGCAGGTGGTCAGATTAGATATGCAAGCCAATTTAACCACCTACAGAATTGCTTTTGGAAAAGCCACAGCCAAATGCTACTCTACATCTCCTCGGAAAAAGATGATGACTGGAGACGGCCCTTTGGGATGGTGCCTCAAACAGCATGGTTGGAATGCATTCTCTCTCTGAAGTGAGATGATTCTGGATAAAAGAAAGGATATATTTTTCGCTGTGTATTCCCTAATGTTACCAAAAGCCAAAATAACAGGCTGTTCTTAGCTGTACCAGCTATGAACTTGGTTGTTGACACACGGTGTTGTGTGTATGTGGTGTGCAGTAAAACAATTCATCCTGCAGAGAAGATGTTATCAGAAACGAGGATACAAACAGATGAGGCAGAGGGAGTGCTGGTGTTCAGAGAACAAATGTGCTAGGTTCAAAGCTGCATAACCAAACCTGTTACTAAACACATATCGATTAAATTAAACACCTGACCAAAATTCCACGTATGACAGAGTAACACTTCATCCATATTTTTCATCTGCTGATTCAGTAGCAGTGATCCGCAGGTTGGCTTTGTGCACTTGAGAACTGAATGCAGCATTAAAACTGAGAGGGGAAGTCCAGTCAGGCTGCCTTACTTCTGACTGCAAAGGAGGTTGTGGTGAAGCGGAGGTCAGCCTCTCCTCTTGGTTAATAGTGATAGAATGAGAGGGAATGGCCTCAGCTTGAGCCAGGGGAGCTTTGGGTTGGAAGTTGGGAGGTGGTAGAATCACCGTCCCTAGAGGTGTTCAAGAACTGTGGAGATGTGGCACTGAGGGATATGGATAGTGGGCATGGTGGGATGGGTTGGTGGTTGGACACGATGATCTTGGTGAACTTTTCCAACCTTAAAGATTTTATGACAGGACTCTAGCAAATTCAGGCCAAAATTAACCCGACATCCCTGAATCAAGCCAGATATATTTTGCCTGCACTGAAATGGCTGAGGTTGGTAGCACAGGCACATTTTGGCCATTGAAATCCCAACATGGGATTTGTTCACAAATGAAGAAGCAGTTCAGCTGCAGAAGTGGGGTCACATCTCAAAGCTGGTGCACGTGCACCAGCAATGGCAGCACAAGCCAACAACTGTGATATACTTTTTCTTGCTGGGAAAAAAGAAAAAGCCATTAAACTGACAAAAAAACTTCACACATGTCACCATCACACAGGCATCAGCCCAGAGGCTCAGAAATACCCAAGTGATGCCCCTGGGCACCGCATTTTCCACCCAGGAATCTCACCCTTTCCTCACTGCGGAAGAGGCAAGCACCGTATGTGTGCGGGGAGAAAGGCATTCGGCCAAATTGCCTTATTTATTCATGGGCCTTGCTTACTAATCACGATAATAATAACAAATCCTGAGGGAGCAACCTCACCGATTCATGCACGGATGTGCAAACGGGCAATTTGCAAACTAATTGCCCCCACACAATATGTGGCATAGACAGGTTGTCCGAGCGCCCGCTCTGAGTGCTTTCTGTGCACGGCGGCTGCCCGACAAGAGGCGGTTGAAATGCTTTTTGGGCAGACAATGGGCTTGCTCAAGTGTGCAACTATTTCATAGGGAAGCTATCCCGCCCACCCCGGGTGGTGAAGGTTTGTTCTGCCCATGTCCAGCTGCTGTGTCCTGTCAGGAAAATGCGGGGCCATGTGTGCGATGCAACAGTTTTGCCTTATTGCCTCTCCCGGCTTGGGAGGACGCAGAGAATATCAGCAGCATATGGGCCTCAGGGGACTGCTGTCATTTAACAAACATTATATGCTCCATAACAAACCAACAATATTTTGGTACTTAGATCAACCAAGTAGCTAAATGAAATTCCCCGGAGGGTGAGGGCTGGCACGTATGCTAATTGCCTTGCCTTGTGGGTCTTTCTATGCGGCTCCCCAAGAAACAGATTGGCCCATTTTTCAGGCAACTGACTGTTAATTGGAGTAATGAATAGCGGGCCGGAGGGGCCAGCCACTTCACTTGGTAAATTCAAACCCTTGCTATTCATCAGGATGAGATCGAGGTGAAGTGCTTTCTAGAGGAGATAAGCAGCCAGACTGATGGCAGGTCAACACCAACGCAGTTTTCCCCTTGCATCGTGAACCTGCCATCCATCCTCTGTCCCTCTGGGGCGCTGTGTCCTTCCAACAGCTGAAGGGCCCCTGCACTGATTGCAGGGGTACCTTTGCTGAGAGACTCTCACCAACCTAATCCTCTGGCTTTTTGGTCCAGGCAAACTTTACAGCCTCTGGGACAGCCCTGGGCCTACTTCCAAGTAGCTCTGCTGGGCTCCAAAGAAGGTCCCAGTGGGCAGGAGAGGCTGCTGGACACGGCTCCGCATCTTCCCCTTCATCTTCCCAGCTCCTGCACCCGCTGCTGGCCCACACAGCTGCTTCTTACATATCCACCAGCAGTGGTTTCTGGTTCCCAGACATCCCAGTCTGTGAAATTAGTTAGAGGAATGCAGCTGGGGCACGGGGAAGGTGAAGATGGGGATCATCTGCTCTTTGATCCAGAGTACATAGAATTTTATAAATACTTTCAGGACATTTCCTGTTCATTAGCTGAACCAGAAAATGTGTCTCCTCAATTCACCCACAACTTCTCTGGGCAGCAGTGCCAGGGCCTAACCACACTCTGAGTGAAAAATTTCCCCGACATCAAATTGAAATCTCCCCTCTTTTAATTTAAAGCCATTCTTCCTTGTCTATCAAACCACGTGAAAAAGTCAGTCCTACTCCTGCTTGTAAGCTTCCTTCAAGTACTGGAAGGCTGCAATGATGTCTCCCCTAAGCCTTCTCTTCTCCAGGCTGTACTGGAGCCTAGCTTCATAGCCCCTGTCTTCATAGAAGAGGTGCTCCAGCCCTCTGAGCATCTTTGTGGCTTCCTCTGGACCTGCTCCGACAGCTCCACATCTTTCTTGTGCTGGGGGCCCGAGGCCTGGACGCAGTACTCCAGATGGGGCTTCACGAGGGCAGAACAGAGGGGAACAATCCCCTCCCTCTCCCTGCTGCCATCCCTCTTTTGATGCAGCCCGCAATACTGTTGGACTTTCAGGCTGCAAGTGCACGCTGCTGTCTTTAACAAACAACCTGACCAAACTTCATATTTGGCCCCTGTTTGAGCAGAGGAACCTCAAGAAGTCAGTAAATTTTTCTAGCATTCAAATATCATGCACAAAGACATGAGCTGGACTCATGTCCAGCTTTTCATCCATCAGGACCCCCAAGTCCTTCTCTGCAGGGCTGCTCTCAAGTTCTCCCAGTCTGCATTCATATCTGGGATTGCCCTGACCCAGGACAGTCAGATGCCTTGCAGGGGGACAGAGTAGGGGCCAGCTCCACTGAAAAGGCCATGGAAACCAAGCTGGCCAGGAATCAGCAGGACACTCTCGCAGAGCACAAAACCAACAGTGTCCTGGGCTGTGTTAGCCAAAGGGGAGCCAGCAGAATCAGGTGGTAATCCTACCCCTCCATTCAGTATTTGTTTGTTCAACCTGGAGAAGCAAAGGCAAAGAGGAGATCTTACTGCTACCTAAAGTAAAGAAGATAGAACTGGGCTCTTTTCAAAGATCTTCAGTGAAAGCATAAGTGATGTGTGCAAGCAAAAACATGGGAAATTTTTATCAGATATCAGGAAATTATAGGTGGTCCAGTCCCGGGACAGGGCCTGAAGAATCTCTTGGAGATGCAAACTGGCCATCTGGACAAGGCCTTGGGCAACCTGACCAAACTTCGTATTTGGCCCTTGTTTGAGCAGAGGAACCTCAAGAAGTGAGTACATTTTTCTAGCATTCAAATATCATGCACAAAATCAAACCATTTTTGCCAAAAACTTTCTCAGCCTTGTGATAAATCATGCCATAATCGCTCATGGAATCTTTACAGAAGTGGTTGGAATCATTTTTCTGCAGGTGAAGCTGACCCGTAAGGTCAGAAATGACCTTCCTCTCACTCTAAATGTTCAAAACTGATTCCAATGCACAGGCTGTCTATTCAGTTAGAAAGACCTGTATCACTAGATGTCCCATTGAACGAATGATTAATAGATATTTTTGAACATATGCTTTGTTCACATACTCACTGGCAGAACATATACTTTCAACTGTCTGTAAATCCATCCTTAACAGGACACATGGGGAACAATTCCTGAAAACATGAACTGTTCAAAACAGGAGCCGTTTGTTTTCATTTTTCCTCTCCATCCAGCTAAATTTTTCCTCAAAACAAGAGTACAGAAGGAGTGATGTGCAGCACAGTGCTATGTGACAGCCCACAGATGGCTGCATTCCTAATGAATCTGAAGAAGTAGAAAATGGACTGATAAGAGATATGAAAAAAATCTGGGGAATTTTCCTTAATTAGATTACACTCTGCGTACCCTGTCTGAATGAATGAGGACACAGCAGTGGCAACTGCCTGACAGCACTGTTAATATAACCAGTAGGGTTTGTAGTAGCAGACATCTGCTTAAAAGCTGTGATCCAAATCTGCCCCTAGAGGCCAATCAGATGGACTTTCAACATTGTTCTAAAACATTCAAAGCAAAATTCATACTTGCTGGGAGCAGGTGCAATTCCATTAAACTCAAAGGTACTACTTACTGCTTGCTAAATTATAACCATAAGCCCAGATTTCAAACAGTTCCTACCAGTCTACAAGCTGGGCAGAAGTGCAAGTTGGAATAATCCTATTCGTCACCAAATGTTCAATGATCAGCAGGGTGCTGTTAGGCTGTTGGCCAGCCCTGGGCCCTAGAAGTGTGCCCTAATAGAGTGACTGAAGTGCAAAGCATGTTTTGCTCCTACTCTCTGATCTCCAAGTCAAGGACTTCAATATTTTGCTGCTCTTCCCTCATGCTTGCTGTCTTGCATACAGACATGCATGTAGATCTATCTCCTCATCTAGAAGAGCAATAAAAATAATAAAATGGTGTTTTTCTTCTTTGAGAGCAGAAGCATTTCCAGATTTATTGCAATAATCCAAGCACAGGTCAAATACGGAAGAGGACCTGAGGGGGGGAAGTCTGGACATGATCCTCCCACATGTCACTGTGGACAACAGGCACACACCTCTGTAGAAATAAATAACTGCTAAGCCATTCCCATTCGTGTTTCTAATTAGTGCAACCTATTTAACAAATAGACACATAATATAGGTCAATTATGTAGGTCACAATAAATTTGTGAATAACTTCATCCTGCAGGGCACCAAAAAGACCACGCTGAGGCAGCATTTTCAAAGTTACGGCTCATTTCTGCACACAGCTCACAAAGTAGCAGGGAGAAACAACATGGAGGGCTGTTTGTGTTTTCTGGTAGCACAGCCAGAGCCACCACTGAAAATATCGCTGATGTCTTCTGGGAGACACACACTGTAATATGACTGCAGAATAGTGAAGCCCATTCAGCATTTATTGTGGATGAATCCAGTTCAGAACAACTAACATCATCTATCATACTGTATTGCATCCAGCCTACAGATTGCAAATTTGGCCCAATTCTAGGCTGCTTCAGAGTGGGAGTTCATTGCCAGATGATAGCCTAGTTTGGACGAAAAGAAGCCAGGAAGACAAAACACATAATACCTCAGTCACAAAAACCATTTGAGCATCATTAGAAAAACAGAGAGCTAGAATGACAAGGCAGCCAGTGAAGGAATAACATGTTAATATGCCGAAGGCATGTTTTAATCCTGATCTTCTAAGAATAGGAGGCTTATGTGATTGTTTTGCCCACCTGCTTCCCCTCCAAAACTTTTGAATCTGTTAATAGTTTCAGCCATGCACGACAGAAACATAAGTGTTTCAGAGAGATTTAACTTTTACGAGTTTATCAAAAACTGGTGGGTACCCAGTGGAGACAGAGAAGTATCTTATTTAAGCTTTCTCTGTGGGAAATCACCACTCTACATTTGCCTGGTGTGTCTGACGGCATAGCTGGGATGGGTACAGCTTTGGAGAAGCCACATCTACAACAATTCTCACCTTGCTGGAAATGTCAGGGAGAAATGATGGGGAAACCTAGTGGAGGGCATCAGAGGAATCAGCATGTGCCACCTGGGCTTCAGGTGAGTGATTGGACAACAGAGTTACCTGAAGGGTCAGTAAGAGCTCAGGGATACAGGGAGGATGTGGGTGTTGGCAGAGTGTCTCAGCAAATCCTACAGATATGTGTGGTTTGCAGTGGGGAGATGCGATGAGAGGAGCACCCTTCAATTAGGAATGAAAAAAAAAAAATAGAAAATTGAATCGATAAGAAAAACAATGACAGAGCTGCTGTCCCTGGAAGCGTTCAAGAACCATACAGATGTGGCACTGAGTGATATGGGTTAGTAGGCATGGTGGGGATGGGTCAACAGTTGGACATGATGACCTTAGAGGTCTTTTCCAACCTCAGTGATTCTATGATCCCCACTTCAGAGTGAGACTCTTACTTCTCCCAGGTTGGATGCAGGGGCAAGCTACTGCAGCAGTGTCATTTTAGCTGGGAAAACACAAAGTGACTTAAGTGATAGAGACATTTAGAAGTTTACTCAAGCAGAACAGTGAGCACTTCCAGAGGAAAGCACAGAGCAGCTGTCTGATGGACTCATTTGCTCACATGCACCAACACTTTGTGCCCAGAACACAGCTGGATAAAACCTGCAGGTAAGAAGTTCTTGTCAAGTCTGGATCTGACGAGATATGCTGAAGGTCTGTAGCAATCCTATTGACTATCTCTTTGATGACCTAACTCTACCACAACTGGGAGCCAACAGGAGCTTCTGCTTGACCAGAAGAGATTCTCATCTAGTCCACGGTTACTTTCCCTGCGTACTTCTTTTCCACGTAAGAATTCTTCCCCCTTACAGAGAGGGGAACCTCCAGTGCTCGTTCCTACACAGGCTCCTTGTCCAGGCGCTGGGCACCACTGGAAGGCGCCTGGCTCTGGCATCAGGCCCCGCTCTCGGTCTCCCCGCACAGCACCGCGCGCAGCACAACCCGGCACGCCATGCCGGGGCACGCTGCAGGGCCGGCCGACAACCGCCTCGCCCGCTGCCGACAGCCGCCCGCGCCTGCGCAGTGCCAGCGGTGTCGCCATGGCGGAGCCGGCGGCGGCGGCGTGAGTGC